>CM019178.2:43421713-43904870 GCA_009739505.2 Apolygus lucorum | reverse complement strand
AGAGTGGACATAGAGGAATCCAAACTGAGAAATGTGAAACCCAGAAAAACAGCTGGTGTTGAGATTGAAACGCACGACGCATGCTCGTGCGAGGAGAAGGTCGCTGAGCGCAGAAACTGCGCCAGTCACTTGACTCAAGTTGTTTTTGCGCTCAACGTTCAGAAAAGAGGCCCCTTCGAACTACTACCTGACTGACGTGGTTTTTGCTTTGCTTTTTGCTTAGTATACTTCCTGAGCTAGTTTCCATTGAAAATCGAATTTTTGTGACTGAAATGGTTTTTGTACTCACTGGAGATAACAATCAAAATTTAGTGTGGTAACAATAAATTCAAATGAACAAAATTAGAGAAAAATCTCAAAGTTATAAGTTAGTCGAACAATATGAAACACAAACGGTGGATACAGCTTTCGTACAAGTACGCAACCACGAGAGACATTTTATGTCTTATGTTTAATAAATTGAGAGCTTTCCAATGAGTGGTGAACGATTTTTGTGGGGTGGAAAATGAGGAAGTTAGTTTTCCCTAAGAACGATTGGTTGTACGTGAAAATCATCAGAAATTTCCGCGTAACGCTCCCCTCGTGACGCTCCCCGCGTGACGATCCCCGCGTGACGATTTTTCATTTATGTGCCATAGTAAAGACATGAAATGTCAAAACTATAAAAAATGCATTTTAGTTTTGTATAGTATTTCAGTTTTGTTTCTAAAATTTAGATTGTCATAGTGATTTTTGTAGTTTTGAATGGGGGGTGCGCCTTGATTTTTTTTAGATTTTTAAACGAAAGTAGACTACATCCTGAGAATTATGGCACCAACCGCGACCTTCTAGCGTGTGTAGATCTGTTTCTATGATTTTTCAAAGTTTCAACCGTTTGTGACGTCACGCGCCCCTCTCGCCTGGGCGGGACCCCCCAGCCCACTGTGACGTCTTAAACGGTCGAAACTCATAGGAATATTCATAGGAAAAGATTTACACACGCTAGAAGATCGTGGTTGGTACCAAAATTCTCAGAATGATGTCTACCTTAGATTAAAAAAACAGTAAACAGTTTTTCCTACCCATGCGCACACCCTATTGTTACCACACTAAAGTTTGATTTTGGTTTATTATTTTCAATAATGAACCTTTGGAATCGACCAAGAAAAAAAAATTTTAACACCCCCTCAAAATTTGATGGTTTACGTTTCAAGGTACGTAGAATCCAAAAATCGAATAAAAATTTGGCCGTCCGTCCGCCGTCCGCCGTACGCGGCACTTTTGCCACTTAGCATTGACCGATTTTGATGAAATTTGGTATGTAGGCTCCATTTTGGGTCTAGTTGTGCCCCGAAGATTTTGGTTGATGTAGGTCACTTCTAAGGGTCAAAAAATGAATTTTGAAAACGCGCTAACTCAAAAAATTTCGATATAAAGGTATTGTTTTTCCTTCAATTTAAGATTCTATAGAATTTTTAGAATTTTTTGAGACCACTCGGAGCTCTGTAGGACAAACCGTTCGCTCACTACGAGAATTTAAAGTTTGGACGCACGATAAATCAGAAACACGAGTGTGAATCGCAAAATAGGCCTAATCTCCGTTCAAATTAAAGCTGACCGAAATGCGATCGATGTTTTTCTTCATGTTGGATGGTTGGTGGCTTTGCAGACGAGTGATCTATATAGAAAAATAAAAAATAATAAACCATTGTGTAATAATTTGCAGCGTTTTATCTATATTTTTATTCGCCTAAAAGCTAAATCTATAGTTTTTGTTGAGGGCCTGTTGATATAGTTATTTTTGAAAGTTATCGACTTTTTTTATCCAATGCTGGGTGAGAACCATCAGGAAATCATCAGGATTCAATGGTTGGTGCCCTCTCATGTTTGACAGCCCTGATGAAGTAAAATATATTTTCTTAATAATGGCGTTTGTCTGGATGACCCCAGTTCCATAGTTGGCGATTCAAATCAATAAAAGTATAATGAGAATAGTGGTGGGATATATATCATCAGCTAAAATCAAAAATCGACTAGTAGGTAAGGCTGCACAGTTTTCAGTAGAATGTTTGTTCTTCCAATGCTTGGGAAGAAAACATTTTCGATACAGCTAGGAACGATGTTTTGCACTGCTATGCGTATGTATCAACTTCTAATGAGTCGAAAGAACCTACCCGTCAAACGGTAGTGTTTTCTAGGAGGTATTTTCTACCGGTGACGTTGGGAACGGTGTCAGCAGGCCTCGGATGCCCACATGTTCGCTGCACGAGAAGTTCTCAGGGGCCCCTTTCTCCACTCTGGGACTCTGAGAACTTTCCAAAGCTTCCAAACAAGGAAACCAGCGTCCATTATTTAAGATAACGAGCTCAATTTATTATCAATACTCCATCCAGTCAATATAGATAAGTTCGGGAGCAAACTGGAGTGTGCGACCTCGGGAACAGTGAATTAATGAGGGTTGGAAGCACTGACAGTACTCATGTCTCACCCTAGATGGTCTTCTGCAAATTTTCATCGCAATCGGATTATTATCAGCCATTGTGCCAAACTATCCCTGCTAGACGCACAGAGTTCCATTCTAACTCTCGAAGTCAATTTGATCCGGAGCTGCTAATTCAAGACGTTTCAAACTCAATTCGAACTTCCTTTCCCGAACCTCAAATTTCCCTCGATCCTACCTTCCCTGAAATTAAAAAAAAAAAAAATAAATAAATAAATTAAATTAAAGAGAAAAATGAAAAATATGGGTTGTAATTTTCAAATCCGCCTGGCTCGAAAACTCTCGATATAAAGGCATTGTTTTTCCACCAATTTAGAATCGAATTGAATATTTAGAATCGAATGATACCCACCCAGCAGGTCGATTCTGTAACTCGCTATTTGGTTGACGTTATCGCGTCGGATTCGGTATCCCTCCCGTGCAACGACAGGTCGATAACGACATTGGAATTCTCTAATCGGGCATAGCGAAGTTTGGTCGTTGCATTTCAAAATAACGACGTCGCTATGTGATCCGACAATATTTCGGTCTAGAGCGAGCGAAAGGTAGCAACGCGTGATTTTTAGCCAATGGGAAGACGTATTGATAATAGTTTCCAATTGTTATCACGGGTAGAAGATCACCGCAGTTTGCAAAATGTCGGATTCATATTTTTTGCCGTGATGAATATACAAAGGAATGACGCGTAAAAACAGAGTTTTTCTCGTGATTCGTGCTTTTTTATCATGGAATAATGATTAATGGAAAGAATTACTTTTCATAAATCGGATTCATCAGTCACATTGGTATGAATTTCGTCCGTCCACGATGCTTCGAACAATCAACTGCCTGTCCATCTTACTACAAGGTAAGAATCGTCTTGTTATTTATCGTTTATTCATACTCACACATTCATACTTATTGGTACCTTCAACTACTTTGAGTGAGAAGTCCATAGCTAACTGCCTAATTGTGTGCGGTATACATTATTGTTACAGATTCCGGGAAACAAGTACCTAACCCCTACTCACGAAAATTTCGGAGTTCTCGATGTCTTTTCAGAACAAAATAGATGTATTTCACTCTCAAGGGTAAAAACACCTAATATCACTTCAAAATTTATGAATCGCTGTTTTACTCATGTAAAGTTTCATGTATGTTATAAGACTGAATGAACACAATATTATTGTATTCAATAAAACGTAAGATTCATGACGTAATTTATTTATCTACCTTCACATTCAAATTTCTTTGATTCAATTTTATGTTACAATTTTCATCTACCACGTCATATTCTCTCCTACCGTCGATGTCGATTACGGAATAAACAATCGTAAATTCGTGGTAAATATTTTCTCAGGTAATAGCAGGTAAGTTGGTATAAAAAGAGCATTATCATCACAATTATTTTAGCAAAAAATTATCAATTTTAGGGGTTTTCTTCATTTTAGGAAGTTTTTATGCAGGCACACATTTAATAAAATAGTTAAAAATTCAAATAGAATCTACCTATTTTATAAGCTAACTATTTTAATTTATGTACTTACCTACCAATTTCCGAAAATGACAGTATAATTATTTTTATCATCATTCAATGTTGATAATATCAACATTTATATTATAAAAAATGCTGTTGATAGTGCATGAATTTCTATACGAATTAACAGCTTGAAATAATATAAATACTACGATTTTTGATTAATACAATTGTAGAAAAAAATCAAGTGACACAAATTAAAACGGCGAATAAACTGCTCATTATGAGGGTCGGATATTATTTTTTAAGTATTCACCAGAAATTATGTACGAATGTATAAATTTTATTCTCAAAATGATTTGATTAACAAAACTAATAACCCACAATACGGAAATGAACAGAGCAACTCGGAAACTGAAATATGACTTCGAATAGGTTAGGAATTAAAGAGCGTTTTAAGCTCCTTTTTCATAAAGACGGTTGTCGTAATCCATACCGGGGGGTTTCGAGCCGCCGAGATGGTAACGACACTTTTCGACCGAAATAGCGACGACTGAGCGACAGTTGTCGCTATTTCGCGTCTGCAGAATCGCGATCGTCGCTATTAATCGTTATTGTTATCATAACGACACTTCGTTGTCGCTATTATCCCATAACGAGTTAGAGAATCGACCTACAGAGCTTTGTAGGACAAACCGTTCGCTACCAACAAGGTCTTAGAGTTGAACTTGAAATAAATTAGAAACACTAGTGTGAACCGCAAAATATTGCTCACTGATGGCTAATAGGCCTAATCTCTGTTCAAATTTCTGCTGTTCACTTGTCCATTTTGTCGAATTAAGTTTAATGTCACTCAGTTGTGCTTCCCTAGTACTCAGTTGTTCACCAATTTTATAATGATGCTTTCCTGGTAGGTAAGGTTCTTTCTATCGTAAAATAAGGTAGATAGTGAAGCTTGCGCGAATATATGACAATGGTAAAGCTGTGTTCTTTACAGGCGAGTGATCTATACACATAAAAAATTGATAAATAAACGTTTGTTTAGAAATTTGCAGATTTTTTTTTTTTACCAAAAGCTATTTTTGTTTGATTTATAAAAAATTGCATGATTGTTATTTAAACCTTATTGCTTCACAAAAAACCAATTTTAGCTAGAGAAGTGAGTAATTATCGTGAGCACATTTGTTCTCACACGTAGTTGAATTATTAAATTGAGTTATTGTTTGTTACTGATGATGACTAACCGTCGAAATCGATTTAACTTGTAACTCATTATTTTCGTGGAAATAGACAACGTTCTACTCAACTCCGTTTTTATTCTATTCCACCGGTTCCATACCTTAAGGTATCGCCTTTGTGCTTTAAGGTATCGATATGAACGTTTAAAAAAACCGGGAGGATGACGTAAACCTGGAATAGTTCATTTACGGCAGCTTGAAGCGCTGAGATCGTGAAATCTATAGTCCTCAGATTCAACATTTCACCAAAGTAAAGATCATTTCAGTAAAGATCAAAATCGAAAAAATGAAGAAAAAAATAGAAAAAGCAAGATGGGGAAAATTAGGTTTCCCCTGTTTTCGTTTGATAACTTTCCTCTTAGATAACACGATTTCGTCGTACCATCGGGCAACAATGGGAGGAGACGCGATCCGAACAGCCAATCAGCGAGCGTTCCCGCTTCACGTTGAAGAGGTCCGTTTTCCCGGTTTTTTTTTTAAATAATAAATTTTGATTCTCTCAAAAATAACAGGAGACTTATTTCTCGAAATCAACCCGATTTGCATTTATCCCACACCATTAACTATTCAGGAAAAATGCAAACGGAATTCGGTGAAATTCCTCAATGATGAGTGACTTTTGACCGGCAATCTCTATCTCGTAACATTGTGTCTTGAGTAAAATGTTCGCGACAATCTGGGTCACTCTACAAGGAAGCTTCAAAGTGAATAGTGTTCGTCTTCCAATAGCACACTCCGAAATTCCTTGGAAGCACTCTTGAAAGTTTGACACGGTGTAGAAATTATCCGTTCGCTCGGCTTTGTCTTTCATACTCGTTCAAACTTAATTTCCCTTCGCACAATGCAGTTTAGTTAGTTTCTCTTCCTTCCTTCCTCCGCTACGTTTCCCTTACTGAGCGAAGCAATCTTCTTTCTTTCTTCTCCCTTTCGCCTTTAAGCGCATTTAATTAGAGTCGGTAAATTAGAGCGCTAAAGTATCCCGGCTCAGCCGCCTTCTGATAATTGTTGTGAATCCTCTTTTAGCGCTTTTACTCAGAACTTCCCCACGACCTCGACACAGACGAAAAGTGAAGGTGAAGCTTTATTATTTCTCAAAGAATTATCTCACTCTGAATTTCAAAAAAGAATGATTAAGTACAACCGAGTAACCTGTTTGATTCAATATTGTAACCAAATAACCAATATTCACTCATTGCTTCCTGAAATCGAAAAAATCAGGCATTTTTACAAACGATGTTTTTTAACCCTAAAATTACTGGAGACCAACCTAAAGGTCTACTTTTACCAAAGCAGGTATAGAAAAGGTGTATCCCAGGAGGTAATTTACGTGTTCCATGATATTTCCTGCGCAATTCCCTTGACCCTGTAACCGCAAAATAAAATCCAATTTCTGATGTAGGATTTTAATGATTTCCCTAGATCAAACCTCATAAAGCAGGAAAAATATGGGAGACGACTCCCTGAGTCAACACAAGCAGTCGGATGTAATATTGTTTGTTTCCCGGTATACTGGTGATGATGATGAATGCCAACTCATGGAAAATAAATAAATAAAAGAACCTCATAAAGTGAATTATAAATAAATTTTCAGATTTCCACAACAAATTGTATGCAACACGAATACAAAAATTAAAGTATAATCACAAAAGGTAAATGTAATTGAGGGAATCTGAAAGATATTTTTATAACAAACTTAGTGTCAAATAATAATTTCGAGCCCATACTTAACCCTCCAACGCTACGGTGGACCTCGAGGGCGTGAATGCTACGGTCGGGTCGGATTCAACCCACCATACGTTTTTGGAGGAATTTTTTTTAAAATTGTAATATAAACAGCTTTATTTGCTCAAACAATGCGTAAACTATTCCTGAAGGTATTATAAACAGTTCACAAAATTTTATAATAGTAAAATCTTACAAAAATTACTTTTTTTCATTATTGAACATAATTATGTCAATTACTAGTGAGATAAGCAGTAGTCCCAAAAATAACCCAACAATTTTAATATTTCAATCTTCCCCTCCTCATTCCCTGATGAATTTGGCAATTGATAATTCTAGGACTAGGTACTTATAACTAGTAGGAGCAAAGAGGTAATAAACCTGGTATAAACAGACATTCCCAGTGACTGATGTGTTGCGAGGGGGAGGGGGGAATTTTAAAAATGTATCAACAACGTTTGGAATCACATTTCGATGTCAATAATATGATAAACAGTTTCATAGTTCCCTATATTTCCATTGACGAAGGAAGATAAAGAGTACAACTTTTTTGCTACAGTCGGGTTGAGACTCTGACTTGCTGCGTAATAACTTCCCTCAGAAAAACAGGTGACTGGTGTACTTACTGGTAGGGTACCTGGCCCACTGGGCCGCCAGAAAGAGAATGGGGGGGGGGGGGGATTAAGATGCTTCTAACCAGCCCTTGGGTTGAATCTAACCCGCACCTTAGCGTTAGAGGGTTAATACCCCAAATATTGAATATAATAATATTATATTCAATATTTGGGGTATTAACCCTCTAAAAATTATATTATAATTTTTTAATCGCCTGGCCAAGTAGAAGAATTACATTTTCAATAATTCCATTAGTAAAAATATTATCAAGAGTCACGATTTTCAGTTAGCTGCTCAACAAAAACGTCAAATTTGAACATAAATTAAGGATTTTGGTTGATTTTACTTGGTCACCTATGAACAACCCTCCTCTCACCCTCCTCACCAATACAAGGGTGTTTGAGCAATGTTTGGAACAGAACAATTACTCTAATTACAGTACAATCAGATTTGAACAAATTGTTTAGTACTGCATCCATCCCAAGGGACTCATCGTAATTATAGTATACTATTCCAATTTCAATATTTGTTAAGTTTTGCACGCATCCAAGGGACGTATAGGAGAAATATGGAGAAATGTATGACGACAATATTTTTGTGATAAGAATTCCGGTACGCTTCCCGTTTTTCTGGATTGGGGAAAACCCTGTTTTACAAAAAAGCGCTCAGTATCTCAGATTTTTTTGTTACTGTTTCAAATCAGTTTCCGGGTTTTTACGGAATTATCTGACTTTTTCAGTTTTATAAATATACTCTTTGAAAATGCTCGGCCGGAATCTGGTGTCATTCGCCTAAGAAACCAATGAAAAATGTAAAAATGTTTTTCGTCAACTTTTTACATTCAATTTTTTAACAAACACATAAACTGAATTTGGGTTACCTAATTTTGGTTTAGTTTTTGATGTGATTGTTTTACTTATTCCATTAAACAATAGTTTATTGCCTGTGCCTACGCTGTCAAGAATTTGTCTAGGCTTGAAAAGTGGAGCAGACTAAACAGAACTCACAATCGTGAAGTCGGGATGGACCAATGAAGGTGTTCATTCCGAAGATGCAATCGCGTTATTGTTTGATTGTTGACCATCAGAAGGGCGTGTAATGGCCGGTCACGGGTAGGAGGCTCAGAGCGACGGACATCGTGGGAGATGATACATCTTATTACACCGAAAAAGGGAGACATTGAAATGAGGATGAAAGCCCGAGGGGGATCCGAGCGAATCAAAAGGACAACTCATCTATGAAATTACCCCTGGAAGAGTGAGTTCGGGCGCGATGCGTCGTGGGAATGTCATTAGGATGATCTCCAGGATGTTCTGGGAGCCTTTCTCCGCAGCTAGAGTTGAGGTGATGTTTGATGACTTCACAACACCTTCAGCAACACACAATGGAGTAAAGAAGAAGGTTTCGCGTAGGCCCTTTCACAAACCAGACAAGATAAGACATCACTGAAAAAGACGGTTCATTATTTTTTGGCAAATATGAATATTCCTCCTGAATCCGAGACAAAATTGACTTGAAAACCATGATCGGTTTTGGGTTTTGATTCCTTAACCCGTGAAGGACAAAAAAAAAAAAATCCAAGAACAGAAGTAGTTAGGCAAGAGGAGTTGAGTGGGTTCAGTTATGATCCCTTGAAAAATCACTGCAGGTAATGTGGTTTGTCAATGGGGTTGAAGTATGTGTCTGTAAGTAAAAATCCCAGAAACACTTCCTAAAAATTGGAGTCATTCAAAAACAGGATATTCGAATTCCTGCTAAGAGACTGCGGGGTGGGGGCTACGTCATCGTTGTGATGGTCAACGCAATACTACTAGGAAGAGCAACAGGGAAAAAATATACATGCTTCATTACTATGCAATTTAAATAAAATTCATTTAAAAAGACGCTAAAATTATATTATTTCATTATTTTTTCCATCAACATTATTTTTCATCCTTATTTCAATGTTTCCGATTCAAATCCGTCCTCGATTGCAGCGATCTCAACACACTCTATTGAGAAATGCCCTACATACTAGGGCATTTTCGAAAATTTCAACCTTTTATTTTATTTTTGAACCTTTTATTTTATTTCCATTTGGTTGAGGTTGAAATTTTCAAAAATGCCCTAGTGGGTAGTAGGTACCTATGGTTGGTGGGTGAAAAAATAAATGGATAGTGACAATGGCAAACCTGTGATCTTTCCAGAAGAGTGATCTATACAGGAAAATAATAGGTAAACCTTTGTGAAATAATTTGACCACTGCCACCATACTGCCTTCACACCTTCACAATCAAGTTTATTAGAAAGAACTAAACGCTTCACACTCGATTCGATAAATAGAAAGCTTCATATGAAAATTTGATTACTGGTTGCTAAAAAAGCAATACCGAATACATCTCGAAGAAACGAACAGCGATCGAGTTTTGGTTAGCAAAAAATTCAACGACGATTAGAACTCTTTGGTGATTCACACTCGTAATTATGTTTTATCGAAGGAAAATCCTCAAGTACTCGTAGGGAGCGAAGAGATCGTCTTACAGAGCTCTGCGTGGTCTCTAAAATTTCTAAAAATTCAATACTATCTTAAATGGATGAAAAAAACGATGCCTTTATTTCGAGAGTTTTCGAGCTGGGGCACTTTTGAAAATTTCAACCCTTAATTTTCACCCCTTAGAAGTGACTGACATCAACCAAAAGCTTCGCGGCACAACTAGACCCCAAATGGAGCCCATGTACCAAATTTGAACCAAATCGGTCCTGGGGCCCTATTCTGATTCACTAAACGCACCAGTCGCTAACTTAACCACCGAGTTGCTAACTGAAGCGACATGGATATTATAAACTCAATAGTGTTTCCGATTCATTTTCCAAGAGATTAGTACCGTTAAAATTTACCAATTAAGGTGAATGAACACTTTTTGGAAACGGGAGAGGGAGGGGAATAGATGTATAAATGAATAGATTAGGTTTATTTGTTACCCCCTCCATAAACAACGAAAATTCGAACTTATAATGTTATAAGTTGGAATTGAAAAAAGTTAGAAAATGAAAATGTATCAAATATATTCATGTGAGTACTCTTTTTTTCATGAGATTCAAGGCGATGTGAGGGCTCATAGTCTGGAAGTAGTAAATTTTTTACCCCCACCACAAATGTAAATGTAGAAGGTATGCTAGAATCAAATCCTCCACATGAAAAATCGAGTGGGTACTTTTTGGAAACAGGGTGATTAGGAGATTCACATTTCAGTAGAATTACATTTTTTACCCCCACCCTAACATACAGTATGTTAGGTATGCTAGTACCAAATCCTCCACATGAATAATCGTGTTGGTACTTTTTGGAAACAGGGTGATCAGGAGATTCACATTTTGGTGGAATTACATTTTTTACCCCACCCAAACATACAGTATGTTAGGTATGCTAGTACCAAATCCTCCACATAAAACATCGAGTGGGTAGGTACTTTTTGGAAACAGGGTGATCAGGAGATTCACATTTTGGCAGAATTACATTTTTACCCCACCCAAACATACAGTATGTTAGGTATGGTAGCTCCAAATCCTCCACATAAAACATCGAGTGGGTACTTATTGGAAACAGGGTGATCAGGAGATTCACATTTTGGCAGAATTACATTTTTACCCCTACCCTAACATACAGTATGTTAGATCCAAATCTTCCAAATAAAAAATCGTGTTGGTACTTTTTGGATACAGGGTGATCAGAAGATTCACATTTTGGTAGAATTAAATGCTTAACCCCACCTTAACATACAGTATGTTCGGTACCTATGTTAGATCCAAATCCTCCACAAAAAAAATCGTGTAGATACATTTTGGAAACACGATGATTAGGAGATTCACATTTTGGCAGAATTACATTTTTACCCCCACCCTGTTTCCGAAAAGTACCCCCTCGATTTTTTATGTGGAGGATTTGGATCTAACATACCTAACATACTGTATGTTAGGGTGGGGGTAAAAATGTAATTCTGCCAAAATGTGAATCTCCTGATCACCCTGTTTCCAAAAAGTACCTACACGATTATCTATGTAGAGGATTTGGTACTAGCATACCTAACATACTGTATGTTAGGGTGGGGTTAAAAAATGTAATTCTACCAAAATGTGAATCTCCTGATCACTCTGTTTCCAAAAAGTACCTACACGATTATTTATGTGGAGGATTTGGTACTAGCATACCTAACATACTGTATGTTAGGGTGGGGGTAAAAAATGCAATTCTACCAAAATGTGAATCTCCTGATCACCCTGTTTCCAAAAAGTACCTACACGATTATTTATGTGGAGGATTTGGTACTAGCATACCTAACATACTGTATGTTAGGGTGGGGGTAAAAAATGTAATTCTACCAAAATGTGAATCTCCTGATCACCCTGTTTCCAAAAAGTACCTACACGATTATTTATGTGGAGGATTTGGTACTAGCATACCTAACATACTGTATGTTAGGGTGGGGGTAAAAAATGCAATTCTACCAAAATGTGAATCTCCTGATCACCCTGTTTCCAAAAAGTACCTACACGATTATTTATGTGGAGGATTTGGTACTAGCATACCTAACATACTGTATGTTAGGGTGGGGGTAAAAAATGCAATTCTACCAAAATGTGAATCTCCTGATCACCCTGTTTCCAAAAAGTACCTACACGATTTTTATGTGGAGGATTTGGTACTAGCATACCTAACATACTGTATGTTAGGGTGGGGGTAAAAAATATAATTCTCCCAAAATGTGAATCTCCTGATCACCCTGTTTCCAAAAAGTACCTACACGATTATTTATGTGGAGGATTTGGTACTAGCATACCTAACATACTGTATGTTAGGGTGGGGGTAAAAAATGCAATTCTACCAAAATGTGAATCTCCTGATCACCCTGTTTCCAAAAAGTACCTACACGATTATTTATGTGGAGGATTTGGTACTAGCATACCTAACATACTGTATGTTAGGGTGGGGGTAAAAAATGTAATTCTACCAAAATGTGAATCTCCTGATCACCCTGTTTCCAAAAAGTACCTACACGATTATTTATGTGGAGGATTTGGTACTAGCATACCTAACATACTGTATGTTAGGGTGGGGGTAAAAAATATAATTCTCCCAAAATGCGAATCTCCGGATCACCCTGTTTCCAAAAAGTACCTACACATTTTTTTATGTGGAGGATTTGGTACTAGCATACCTAACATACTGTATGTTTGGGGTGGTGGTAAAAGATATAGTACCCCTAAATTCAGAAAAATGGTCCCCTATATAATACGTAAATGTTAACGTGGAAAAAAACACGAGAAATCCTCGAAAACCGAAAGATTTTGAGTAACAACTCGGTTGATAACTGAAACCACTTGGTTGATAAATGAAGCGACTGCTCCGGACCAGTCGCTAAGAAATGAGCCTTCGAAACCACTGAGTTGCTTCAGTTAACCACTGAAACGAGAAAAAGGTGCGTTTAGTGAATTAGAATAGGTCGCTATTATAATATCCATATCGCTAACTCCGAAAATTAGCCACCCAGTGGTTTCGGGAAACCACTCAGTTGCTTCGCGAAGCCACTGCGGGCGCGTTTAGTGAATCAGAATAGGGCCCCAGGGTTGCTAAGAAAAGTGCCGCGTACGGCGGACGGACAGACATTTTTTTATTCGATTTTCGGATTCTACGTACCTTCAAATGTAAAACAACAAATTTTGAAGGGGGGGGGGGGGGTAAATTTGTTTTTCTTGGTCGATTCCGAAGGTTCATTATTGAAAATAATAAACCAAAAGGAATCACATGAGTGCCAAACTTTTGCCTGAAAATGAATCTAACAATGGCGTTCTCAGAGAGTTTGGAGTAGCACGCTGAGATAGCAAAAACTCAAAAACAAGGTTAAAGTGTACATTTTTTAAAAATTTATTGGTAAAATTAAACGCTTCAAGGTCTGCTAGATGCAATACCTGGAAGTAGAAACACTTAATCCAGTAATGTGAGCGACATCTCAAATTTTTTCGTTGCAAATCAATTTATCGTTAATTGGAAAGGTAACCACCAAGCGAAAAGCCAACCCTAAAAGCAACAATAGTAAGTAAAATGAATGAATTTAATTAATAAGATCAAAGAACTTCATTACTCGTACAAGCAACAGAGCTAACTAATAATTTATCTCCTTTGTGGTCTCTCTCCGTTTTCGTATGCATGAAAAAGCAACCGGGGTTGTTGACCCAATGCACGCGGTTGGTATTTGGCGTGCTTCGTACACACTCCGATTGGAATTCCCGGCTTTGGCTTCACAAATATTGGCTAGGTACGTTCAATTTACGTTTGAAGAGCATTCCTCCGTCCCCAGACGGATCAACCACGAGCATTTATTATTAATCGCGTAACAAAACTAAGAACACTGATGTTTCTTCATCAAATAAAGTAATTGGGTTTCCTTTGACGATTCTGTAAGAAACTTTCAGCCACCTGGTTCCCAACTGATTTTACAGAGAAAATTGCAATGTTTTTTTTTTTTTAATCTGGTCAATTGGGAATTTGATTCACAGAAATGGTCCAGTCTTTTTATTTATCTCCGTAGTTTTAAGATATAGGGAAAAAATTCTCAAGTTTTTACGAGAAATTCAACTATCACACTTTCGCGCAACGCACTAGCGCACTAACTTCGTTATTTCAAATGAGAACCCGATTTTTTTAAATTGTAGATTCGGATTCTACGCAAAATTTCATGAAATTTAAACCCCACAACAGATTTTTTAGGTTGAACACAACCCTAATTAGGAAAATTAGGTGGTTTTTAATAGAAAATCGCTCTTTTTCCATCCTAATGGTTAATATGCAGTTTTAATTAGTTCGGGTGGCTAACTCTACCCCTAAATTTTATTGTCTATCCCTCCTCCCAAATATAAATTCACATTTACAGGGGTTTAAATTTTATGAAATTTTGCGTAGAATCCGAATTTGCAATTTAAAAAAATCGGGGTCTCATTTGAAATAACGAAGTTCATTAGTGCGCGTTGCACACAGTTTCTCCGCTTGAAGTTTTTTTCTACCTCTCAAAACAACGGAGATAAAAAGGGTGGACCACTAACTCGCGGACACCTTACATTTAGTTTCTATTCGTTACGTATTTTATGAAATTTACCCAACCACACATTTAAAAAAAAGGCTGTTGATTATTTTCCATCGAATGGCTTACGAGGATTTACGCCGAATACTACCTGCCTACCGTTTGCACGCCTTTGAAATCTGCTTTCCTTGCTTCTCCCGGAAAGTCACGCTTAAACCGGCCTTTTTGAATTACGAATTTCCAGGAATGTCAGATAAGCAACACGTGGCGACCGCAAACCTATTTGTAGCATGGTCGACGAAAAAAAAAAACTTTTGAAAAATATACCTACCTACCTACTGTATTCTGCACGTGTACTGATGTTATCAACCAATAAACACCCTACACTTCCCAATCTGGAAATCTAAATATCACAGGAACGTAGTATTATACATCGGCGAATAATACAGTAGGTGGGGGTAAAGGTTTGCATGGGGCAAAGGTTCTCACAGAAGTTTGATAATGACCGGTGAGTGAACCTCAGTGAGTCAAGTAAGGTCTAGAGTTGAAACGCTGCAAATGAGGAATTTCACCGATTTCTGTTTGCATTTTGTGAATCGTATTTGCAGATGAAAATCGGGCTGATTTCGGAAAATAAGTCTCCTGTTATTTTTGGGAAACAGTCAAAATTTTTAATTTCAAAACTAACCGGGAAAACAGACGTGCAGCGGGAACGCTAGCTGATTGGGCTGTTCGGATCGCCGTCTCCTCCCAGTGTTGCCCATTGGGACGACGAAATCGTGTTTTCTAAGAGAAAAGTTATCAAACAAAAACAGAGGAAACCTAATTTTCCCCATCTCGCTTTTTCTATTTTTTTCTTCAGTTTTTCGATTTCGAACTTTACTGTTTCATGAAATTTTGCATCTGGGGACTATGGATTTCTCGATCTCAGCGCTTCAAGCGGCCATAAATGAACTATTCCAGCATGACGTCATTTTCCCGGTTTTTTAAACATTCGTATTTTCTACACTGTTTTGTTTATTCGTTTTATTAGGAAGTTCGGGCTGAAAGTTTGCCTTAGGGGGTTTTTAGAGGTGCTGAATCCGATTTTGGGGTCAAAAATAGGAATTTCCGACATGGTGAAATTCCTCATTATGACACAATGGTTTATTATTTTTCTACATAGATCACTCGTCAGCAAAGCCACCAACCATCCAACATGAAGAAAAACATCGATCGAATTTCGGTAGGCTATAATTTGAACGGAGATTAGCCTTCTTTTGCGATTCACACTCGTGTTTCTGATTTATTTTACGTCCAACCCTTATATTCTCGTAGGGAGCGAACGGTTTGTCCTACAGGGCTCCGCGTGGTCCCAATAAATTCTATACTATCTTAAATTTATGGAAAAACAATACCTTTATATCAATTTTTTTTGAGTTAGGGCGTTTTCAAAATTCATTTTTCGACCTTTAGAAGTGACCTACATCAACCAAAATCTTCGGGGCACAACTAGACCCCAAATGAAGTCCACATACCAAATTTCATCAAAATCGGCCAAATTTTTATTCGGTTTTTGGATTCTACGTACCTTAGAACCAACAAATTTTGAGGGAGGGTTAAAATTTGTTTTTCTTGGTCGATTCCAAAGGTTCAAAATTGAAAATAATAAACCAAAATGAAGTAATTTTATTTTTGACTTTTTAAATGTAATTTTGTAGAAGTTTTCACGATTTTTCAACACCGCATTTAAACGTCAGTTTCTACTAAGTGTCCTGAAGGAGGTCCTAAATAATGGTTGGTAGTTAATAACAGAAAATCGTACCTACTGAGATAATAATCAAACTCATCAATAGTATTAACAGTTAAACAAACACCTATTCTCAGCATATTTGAGATCAATACAGGATGACAAACAAACTCGTATTATAATTTGAAGAGCCCTTTTGCCAGTAAGTACACAGAAGAGCTGATCTTGTTCGTCTCAACAAACTAAGATCATTAAAGAGTTTAACTTTCATTTCGAATTTTATTTAGGGTATTGCGAGAAGAGGTCCGCACACAGTTGATTCCTAAAGCTACGAGTATAATAACAACCAGGAGAGGTGGAAAATGGGATATAAAACGGCCAAGTGGAAACAACAATATTTCCCCTCAGGCGTTTTCTGGCGCCCTGGAAGGCGAAAGAAAAACAGCATTCGGGAGGAGATTAGGGTATGAAAATAGAAACACTGGAGGGTTTGAATGAGGAGAATGCAAGAGGGGGGGGGGAGTAAAAAACGGCCTGCGAGATAAGGTATAATTTATCGTTTCTTCGGAGAGAAAGGGTTCGGCAAAAAGTGCGATTAAAATATAAGGAAGATGGAGAAAAGAGGAACCGAATCCAGGAAGAAGAAATACGGGAATTTTCGCATTTTGATCAAATGCTTGCACCACTCTTGAGAGTTAGACATTTTTTGAAGGAGAGTTATAAGTTACAGCCAAGAACATGACCCCAAGAGTCAAATGTTCTGGAAAGGAGAAATTTTTGATAATTTTGTCCGTTGTAAAAAATTACCAGGGACTTGAATTCCCCCATGTTCCAGAAATATGCGGTGGAAGAAAACTTAAATCAAAGTGCTTTTTGGTAAAATGAAGAATAGTTATCAGGTTAATTGACGTTTGGTTGGTCGTGAAGGTGGGGAAGGAAACCCCCAAAACTCACCTTATGTTTTTATTAAATTACTGAAATGTCAAAGTCTGAATACTGTGGCAAAACTAAAATGACCCAAATAAAATATTCCGATATTCTATTGACTCGATTAGTGAGGAATCTAAAATTACAATTTAAGAAAGCTTTTGGTTTATTATTTTCAATAATGAACCTTTGGAATCGACCAAGAAAAAAAAAATTTTAACACCCCCTCAAAATTTGATGGTTTACGTTTCAAGGTACGTAGAATCCAAAAACGCTGCAAATTATTACACAATGGTTTATTATTTTTCTATATTGATCACTCGTCTACAAAATCACCAACCATCCAATATGAAGAAAAAAGAAAAAAAAAAAAAAATCAAAAAAAAAAAAAAAAAAAAAAAGAAAAATCACCAACCATTGATCGCATTTTGGTCAGCTCTAATTTGGACGGAGATTAGGCCTCTTTTGCGATTCACACTCGTGTTTTGATTTATATATATATATATATATATATATATATATATATTTCAATATAAACCCTTAAATTTTCGTAGAGAGCGAACGGTTTGTCCTACAGAGCTCCGCGTGGTCTCAAAAAATTCTAAAAATTCTATAGAATCTTAAATTGAAGGAAAAACAATACCTTTATTTCGAAATTTTTTGAGTTAGGGCGTTTTCAAAATTTCAAAATTGATTTTGGAACCCTTAGAAGTGACCTACATCAACCAAAAGCTTCGGGGCACAACTAGACCCCAAATGGAGCCTACATACCAAATTTCATCAAAATCGGTCAATGCTAAGTGGCAAAAGTGCCGCGTACGGCGGACGGCGTACGGCGGACGGACGGCCAAATTTTTATTCGATTTTTGGATTCTACGTACCTTGAAACGTAAACCATCAAATTTTGAGGGGGTGTTAAAAATTTTTTTTTCTTGGTCGATTCCAAAGGTTCATTATTGAAAATAATAAACCAAAATCGAATAAAAATTTGGCCGTCCGTCCGCCGTACGCGGCACTTTTGCCACTTAGCATTGACCGATTTAGATGAAATTTGGTTTGTAGGCTCCATTTGGGGTCTAGTTGTGCCCCGAAGCTTTTGGTTGATGTAGGTCACTTCTAAGGGTTCCAAAATCAATTTTGAAATTTTGTAAACGCCCTAACTCAAAAAATTTCGATATAAAGGTATTGTTTTTCCTTCAATTTAAGATTCTATAGAATTTTTAGAATTTTTTGAGACCACGCGGAGCTCTGTAGGACTAACCGTTCGCTCCCTACGAAAATTTAAGGGTTTATATTGAAATATATAATATATATATTTTTCTCGTGTTTTGATTTATATATATATTATATATATATAAATCAAAACACGAGTGTGAATCGCAAAAGAGGCCTAATCTCCGTTCAAATTAGAGCTGACCGAAATGCGATCGATGGTTGGTGATTTTGATTTTTTTTTCTTTTTTTTGATTTTTTTTTGATTTTTTTTTTTTTGATTTTTTTTCTTCTCTTCATATTGGATGGTTGGTGATTTTGTAGACGAGTGATCTATATAGAAAAATAATAAACCATTGTGTAATAATTTGCAGCGTTTTAGTTTTATAAATGCATAGGGGGCTGTCATGAGGCTTATCCACATTATACTTGAAAAAGTCATCAAATGCAGCCCAATATTTGGCGTATTTATGTCCGAGACATTGAAGTACAGAAACGGAATCAAAGTTGCTCAGAAAGCTCAAATGCGAGTGGAAATTTTGATTTCAGAGGCTCCCTATTGCTCGACTACAAAGTGGATCTTCGATCGTGAAGAAGCAAAATTGAGTGACTACTTTTTGCTGTTCAAATTTTCAGCGTTTTAGAGAGAACTGAATTCAACCATCTTTATTGATTGGAGCTGATACTCACATTTCACACTGGTTTTCAATCTACACTTTCCAACATAACTATCTCGTCACTTGGTGAATAAAAGAGGAGAATAAATAACAAAACTGAGAAAGACTATGGAAAGCGAAGAGAAGAAATAGGTACTATAACAATTAAGAGAAGGCTATGAATGTAAAGTACTCTATACTATAAACAAGGTACAGACAGCACTATAAACCATTGACAGTATGCTATGCAGTACCAATAGATACGGACTATTCCAACTGTGTAGATAGTAAGCAGTACCTATACTCACATATTTTTCTCCAAGTAGACAGAAAATAGCCCTTACCTGAAAATGAGAAGTGAATGTTTAGATACATAGTAGAATAGCACATTCAGGAGATATGTATGATTTGCATGAATTGTGTATAATGTATAAAAATAATGTATTTCAATATTATATTATGATTCTGATAACTACATTTTTCGAAGAAACATGATGATGAATGATACCGATAGCAATATTATAAGAGGGTCTCGTTATATGAGAGTCGTTCCTCGTTCCGGGTCAGTATTTCCCTGAATTGCAGGTGCTCAAACTTTAAAAGTTCCACCTAAATTTGAAATGTTCAAGATTTTTGAAATTCATTATAGTGCATCAGTCTAGGGAAGTTTGGTTTTTCCCATTTACTTTTCTCTGGCAATTATTCTTCGATTTTGATGATTCCAATCTAAATCAATCAATCAAACATGCAATCTTCGAGTTTTTCAATTCCCTAGGCCGATGCACTAATAAATTTCGAAAATCCTTGAAAATTTCAAATTTAGGTACAAGTTTTAGTTTGGGCGCCAGCAATTCAGGGAATTACGGAGCCGGAACGATGAACGAACGGCGACCAACTGAGAAGCCCGTTATAAGAAGCTGCAAGTATCGATGCAATGATTTCATGGATGCTATCGAAAAATTGTTAGGGCACCCACCTGATCGGTGGTAATAGAATAATGATAAACAAACGAAGAAAGAAGAAGTTTCAGTGCAGCATGAAAAATAATGAACCTTTGTGTAATAATTTGCAGCATTTTTATTCTTGCTCGACTCCAATGGTTCATTATTGAAAATGATAAACGAAAAAGACGGAAGAGTACTGTGGAAACATTTACCTACAATAAATAACAATAATTACAGAAGACCCCCTTTCGCATTTTTCAATGATTCTATCAAGATTGGTTGATCAGGTCAACTTCCCCACTTTCGTTGTGGTGTATTCTGGACAAATGATCCAACAGTGAGAGGTGAGTGACGAACTGTGGAGAAATCCAGTTATTACGTAATAAATTATAGCGGGATAAATTATAGCATATTGAGCTTACAAACTGAACAATGTCTTTAGCTACATTTTGAATGTAATTAAAACTGGTGGTTAATGACGTAGACGTGAATAGAATTTCAGGCTCAAAAGAGGGGATATTGTGGAGGAGAACAGGGATGAAAATGAAAGTTGATATTGTGGAACGAGGGAAGGTCTTTGTCATTTCATTCGTGGCTTGGAAGGTGGAGGTGGCAGGCGCCCAAAAATCACGGCAAGGGAGGAAACAGGGATTCGAAGAACGAACGAAGGGGGGAGGAGGAGGAGTAGGTTAAGGTAAGAGGAGGAGGACGAAGAGTGAGAGGAATGGGGAGAGGAGATGGAAAGGGAGTTGGAATGCAGCCGCCTCCTCCCACCAAATCATCTTTCCACCTTCGGGGAAGCCTGCGAGCTGCGCCTAAAAACCGGTAGAAGGTTCCTCAACCTTCGCTGCCCCACTGAACTACTGGAAGGTCGTTTGGATCTCCGGAATGAAAACATTTCTTCGGTGTGGGGATGGAAGAGTCTTCGTAATGAATCGATTAAAATCGAGTCAATCTTTAAAAAAGAATCTATGAACGTCTGCCAAGTGGGTTGTGGCACATAGCTTCCTCGTATCCATAACACGATTTTGTAGATGATCCGATGCTTAACTCTCAACGGACTAAGTTTCACACCAAGGACAGATTGGCGTACTCAGTGCCGCAAGCCTTTTTCGCGACTCCCACAATTCTGATTGATTTCCTACCACAAACCCTGGAAATTCTATTAAAAACGGACATAACCTATGGAAATTATGCTATGGATTTCACGTTGGCGCAAGCGTAGGATATTGCGAAGCTGCCCAATCAATTTGTGGAGGAGAAACAGTGATGTCTGGTGTGAGAGAAACAGGTTGTTCCAATTGTGTAGAAAACTCGTTCACCCATTAAAAATTCACTCGACGGAAGGTGGGAAGCAACAGTGCCGTATTGATGAGTTGAGTTCGGCGACATCATGAGACGCGGCCCCATAAGTTTTTGATGAGGTTATCGACCGTCTGATGGTACGTCAAGTGTCGCGACAAAAAACAGGTTTGAAAAGAGGTGTAATGAATTCCTAGACGCCACCTCTCGGTTACATTTCTCTCGTTACGAAACTAAAAACCACACAACACGTAGTTGGATAGTTCGACATCATCATTTCGTGTGACGATACTGGCAGTGTAATAACCTACTCCTGAGTGACATGTCTTACTTCTCACTTAGTTCTTTCCGATAAGTTTTAAAATTCGAAAATTTTAGCCTCCTTCGGTAGCATGACCAGTGAGGATAGAAATAACGGAATGATCGTCAGTTTTTAATTATTAGTTATTTCTATTCTCTCTAAGAATGACTTCCGCACTACCTCGTGTCGAAAAATAATAATATTGGCAGTAGACATGTCGACTTTTCTCTACGCAGGGTGTCTGCACTACAGCTGGGATAAAATCCAGGGGTCGATTCTACAAGGATCCAACAAAAAATGTCTTAGCAATCACTTCTAAGGGGTGAAAATTAAGGGTTAAAATTTTCAAAAGTGCCCTAACTCAGAAAAATTTGATATAATGGTATTGTTTTTCCATCGATAGTATAGTGGATAGTAGGTATTGAATGTTTAGAATTTATAGAGACCACGCGGAGCCCTGTAAGATAAACCGTTCGCTCCCTACGCGAACGTGAGGGTTGGACTTACGATAAATCAGAAACGCGAGAGTGAATCGCAAAAGAGGTTTAATCTCCGTTAAAATTTTAGCTGACCGAAATGCGATCAATGTTTTTGTTCATGATGGTTGGTGGTAACAATGGCAAAGCCGTGTTCTTTGCAGAAGAGTGATCAATAAAGAAAAATAATAAACCTTTGTGTAATAATTTGCAGCGTTCTTAGAGTCGTACTCAGTTATGCGTCCTTAGCAACCAGTAAACAAATTTCCTAATGGAGGCACCCACAACCCTTTATTTCTTCAAAATAAACTTGAATTTAACGCGAAAATGTGGCGGGTACATAATAGCAATGATAATTTGCAGCGTTTTTATATAAAAATTGAAAAACGGATCATGTTTTATGAATGTTCGTAGGTGCGCTGCGAACCACCTTCTCGGAACCACCAGGTGCAAATTTAGCTTGCCTAGCTTTTCAGGGAGTATCTTGGTTTGTTTCAGATCCAACAGTCATACATAGGCCTTAAAAACAAAGACACATGGTAACTTTTTTGCGGACAAAAATTTGGATTGACTCCTGTGATAAGAAATAATTATAAGAGTTATAATTATAATAGAAATAATTATAAGAGTTATAATTATAATAGAAATAATTATAAGAGTTATAATTATAATAGAAATAATTATAAGAGTTAATTATTGGAAATTAGTTGTAAAATCGATCTCTTGAAGGTTGGACACATGAAATGTGATCTCCCTGTGTATTTTTTCCGATCTGACCACATGAGAAACCGACGGATTGTTCTTGGCTATTTTCTTCACTTTCGCTGACAAGATTTTTGTTTACCTTCACCAGACGTAGACATCATAATGTGTTCTACCTACTTATTTATCGTTCAATTCACTTGTAGAGCAGTAGGGTGAATAATAGTACGGTGAAATTCTGATTGAGTTGGAACTGCTGGTGTTGTCGTCAATGAACTTCGAAAAAAAACTAGCAAGACCCTTAGCTCAAACCTACACTATTGTCAGGACCTCCAGCTACGTCCTCCATTACGTGCTAAAAGGACCCTCGTCTCTCACGTTCCCAGAATCCTAAAAATCTTGGAAGCTATCAAAGTGCGTCTACAAGTTCTTTCAACAAATACGTGAAAAATATTTATTTTCTCGCTATTTTGTGCCTTAGCAAGTCCCACGTGAACAAACATCAAAAACCCGAACAGAAAAACCCGTTGGCGACGGCTCCGGGAAAGTTTGTTTTATTATTTTGAAAGATGTCGGAGCGAACGGCTTCTTTATCAGAGACAAGCTGGCCCGTTCAATCAACCTTTTGTGTACATTTGAGGCGAACGGTGGACTCACTCAAAAGACTGAACTGTTTTTTGTCGATGAGATGAAATGAGGGAAAACAGCGTTCAAACCCTTCAAAGAACACATTGCCTCATGGCTGCTCCAAATAATGAAAAGAGGGCGCAATACTCTTGGCACGATAAATCTGGAAATGATGAAATTTTAAGGGGGGCCATCATTCTTTCTCTAACTCCACAGTGTCAGAAAATGCCATAGCGATATGATGACAATATTCTGGAAGATTGGCGGAGTGACTACCGATGATCCTATCACGATGAAAATGTCTCAGAGTTAGTTGGGGAGAAATTGGACCATTCACTTACACAGTGAAAAAGCTAAAAATGGTCCTAGATCAGCTGTTGGAAGCAGCCGAAACATATCCATCACGTACGTTGTTTGCACTTTCAATTGGGACCGTGGTGGTTTCAAATTCAATTTGCGGAAAGTCTAATTCATTTTGTGAAAAGTCTAATTCAATTTGAGGAAAGTTTCATTCAAATCGCGAAAGGTTTAATTCAATTCGCGAAAGGTTATTAACAGTGCGAATGCTATAATTGAATGACATAAAATATCGCTCATAGATATACAACCCTGATCATGAGCCCAGATCTGACTTGAAAAGCAACATTAGAAATAAGGTATACAATTTTTTTTCTCCATAAACCTGACGTAAGTACACCATTTTAAAGAACCCGACTTAAAGAACAAATACAGAGTGATCAGTTTTTAGGAGATATAGTAGCTTCACAACCACGTAATCCCTGTAGATTTCATCAAAATCGGATTGAAAATAAAAGTTGGCACAAGTGCAGAGGCTGTTATTCATTCGATAGCCATAAGACTGATAGGGGACCATTTAAGAGCTACCCAGAATGAACACAGAAAACATCATAAAAATTGAACCATGATTTCGGGAAATTATGCTCAAGTAAGGTATTTACCACGAGCAGATCCTCATTACCAAAGAAATTTTGGTTTTGAGCGCTTTTTTTTAACTTGTTGCGCAAATATTAAGCTCTTCTTTTTATATCTTCGACAGTGAGAAAGTGCACTACTGGCGCAATTACGAGCGTCCAGAAATTATAGGTTTAGAGTAAAAATTAAGAAACTTCCCGTCACCATTGACCCGAAGCAGACCTGCTAAGTCAATAACATGTTAGTAGAGAAAAATTTATATCATGTGTTGTGTGTGTTCCCAATTTATAGAACATCCAGAGCAAATTACATACCGGAAGCCATGTATTTGACACCGGATAACTACCACTTGGAGTTCTTTCGAAGTGAAGAAATTAAAAGTGCAGCTAAAATTTATAATTATTTCCTAGAAGTGGCAAAACTAAGAGCACTCTGTTATATTGAGTAGGATTATTAATATATATTTGGGGAGGTTATGGAATTATTATTGAATGTTCAACACTAGTGTATGGTTTGGGGCAGAAAGATTTTCATGAAAATCATTAGGTATATTGTTATAATAGGAATTGACGAATTTAAAATAATCCACTCGTATTTACCGATAAAAAAGTCTATATTGATCGTTGCATGAAATTCGGGAAAAAAGGGTTGCATTACTACTGTTGAAATCATTTACATCAAGTAATTACTGTTGGAATTGTTTACAAAACACAATTTATCACTGATGAAATTGTCTACATTAAGTAGTTGACTGTTAAAATTATTATATTACTTACTACTGTTGTTTAGAAAATGAATTTTGAACATCAGCTTGTGATCAAGACATTTGTGAAACTGTTCGTACTGTTTGTATCGACTATCCTTGTAATGAACGAAAGTTCAAAATACATTATTTATTCATTCATTCAGTGAGAAAGCGAAATGAAGCAATCGACCGGTACTCAAAATAGGTGCTATTAATCCCTGGTAAAAAGAGGTAGACTGTGAAAGGGCGTGCAGTGTTGATCTCTCGGTTTCGGTCGTTGATTGGAAGATTGCTTCGCAGATAATCGTAGGCGTGGGGAACACAGCTGATGATTTCAGCCAATTTCGAAGGCGAGAGCAATAAACCAATACGTCCGGGTAAACCATATGGCGGACTTGGACGATAACACGTTCCTGCTCACCGTCGTCTGCTCCACCATATGGGCTCCCTTTCCCTACGAGTCCCCTTTTCAAAACAATCCCGTTGGCGCAACGTGCTTCCAGGGATGAGAAAAGTGAACCGTGTGGACCAGGAGATTCGCAATACTCCAGATGAATTACACTTTAATATTACAAAAAGTAACAGAATAACGAACCAATCAAAAAACTAACTTGATAGAGCAAATTTGTAATAATATTTCAAACAATTTTTAAACCATTTTTGAACCGTGACGTTATTTTACTCATTGTCGCGTATTTATGACATAAATAGAGATATTTATGACATTGTAGAGAATTTAGAACTGATTTCGAACGTACCAAGTTAATAATTTATCCACTTTCCTAACACAATAAATATTTGTCTGTTTGAGATGGTTATTTCCATTAAAAACTTTCATAAAACCTTCTTTTTTTAGTAGGAAATAGGAAACAAATTTTGGTACAAAGAGCTTAAGGGCTTTTGGTTTATTATTTTCAATAATAAGCTTTTGGGATCGAGCAAGAAAAAAAAGGTTAACCCCCTCTCAAAATTTGATGTTTTACGTTTCAACGTACGTAGAATCATAAAATCGAATAAAAAATTTTCTGTCCGTCCGCCGTTTACGCCGTACGCGGCACTTTTCTTACCAACCCTGGACCAATTTGGTTCGAATTTGGTATGTGCGCTCCATTTGGGGTCTAGTTGTGACACGAAGCTTTTGGTTGATGTAGGTCACTTCTAAGGGGTGAAAATTAAGGGTTGAAATTTTCAAGAGTGCCCTAGCTCGAAAACTCTCGAAATAAAGGTATCGTTTTTTCACCAATTTAAGGTAGTATTGAATTTTTTAAAATTTTTGAGACAACCCGGAGCTCTGCAGGACAAACCGTTCGGTCCCTACAAGTACTTGAGGGGTTTCCTTCGATAAAACAGAAACACGAGTGTGAATCACAAAATAGGTCTAATCTCCGTTCAAATTTTATCTGACTAAAATGCGATCGCTGTTCATTTCTTCGATTTGTATTCAGTTTTGTTTTCTGAGCAACCAGTAATCAAATTTCCATAATATGGAAAGCTCTCTATTTTTCGAATCGAGTGTGGAGCGTTTAGTTCTTTCTAATAAACTTGATTGTGAAGGTGTGAAGCCAGTATGGTGTGGTAAGTAGTACCTACCAATGGTTGGTAGGTAAAAAAAGTTGATAGGTAAAAAAAAAGTCTGCCAAGTTGGGTGGGCAGTATAGCTTCCTCACTCATTGTAACATGGACGTATAGAATCAGTTGGCGAAAAAATTATGATTCAAAGAGTTATTGAAAGATGCAAAAGGGACTGTGATGAGGGGTCAATTTGGTTTCAACATTAATTGACCTGCAGACCACAACATTTGATCACACAATAAAAGAAGCAATTTACGCGGGAACCTGGAAGTAAGTGTGGGCACGAGTAGTATGATATTTGTATTTTCAACGTAGAATTTTATTTAGCGGTCCACCGTCAAGGACCTAAATTTCATCGAAATTGGTTGAATAGTTGCGGAGTTTTGGTTGTAACAATAAATTTAAAGTTCGCGCATGCGCAGCGGCTATTGCTTGACCAATTTGATTGAAACTTATAGGGTGTATTTCAGAAGTTAGTCCCTAACTAACCTCCAAATTTGAGCAAAATCGGTTCATTAGAAACCGAGATTCCAGGAAATTCACGTTTGCGCATGCGCACTCGCTCCTATTGGTCCGAAGGTGCTGAAATTGATAGGGGACCGTCTAGGACCTAACCCGCACAATCCCTGAAAATTTCATCAAAATCGGACCACAGGTTAGTATAGTTTTGCCCGGGACAAGGATTGACCACAGACAGACAGACAGACACGGAACCAAAATTGTTCGGGAAGCTCTAAAACGCAAAAAGCAAGTGGAAATTTTGATTTTGGAGGACATTTTTTTTTTCACTTCTTTCACGAATACAAAGCTTCCCTACCTTCGGTAGAGAGGGAGCAAAACGCTGCAAATCATTGCCCAAAGGTTCATTATTTTCTGTATAGATCACCCTTCTGTATAGATCACTGGTTCTCCATCAATAGCACCTACCACCATCTGTATTCTCCCTTGACCTTCCCTTTCAAATTTCAGCTTCCTGCGTTCAATAGGATTGAAAATGGCTTCGGAGCTCACTCAGCTGATCAGTGCTCTTCCAGGCGTCTCCAGCATTCGAGAAGATCTTCTTCACTCTTCAGATCACTGATCAGCTGAGTGAGCTCCGAAGCCATTTTCAATCCTATTGAATGGAAGTGCACTTCTAGGCGTCTGCAGCATTTGGAGGTGTGAACAACATTGCCTTGAAATTTCAAATAATTTAGTACGTAATTGTGGGAATTGTGAAAGAAAAACGAAAGAAAGGCGCCCGCGGGGCGCTAAAAGCGGACTACTCCCCTTAATGACTTTCAAGACTGTTGTTTCCGCTAAAAACCTAAAAAAAAAACCTCCAGTTTTTGTAATAGAAGACCATTTTTGGTAATGATGAGATTTTGGATTCACTAATGTTTGGGAGAGGGTTATTCGATGAAATTGATGAATGATCAAAGCGTCAGCAACAACTCCACTACTCAAAGCTTGAGTGGTTTCAGATAATAACTCGTGATATAAAGAAAACATGTTACCTAGTCGGATTTCATTCATGAGTTTTAGGTGGATAGCTGAAGGTTTTTCAGATTTCGAGGTTATTCGTAACTCAAACGTATAGTATGGCTCACAAGCTATCATTAACTTTCGTAAAACTAATCGGAGTAGAACATAAAGATATTTGCAGCCTTGAACCACATTTTAGGCCACAAGGTTTTTTTTTACAGCTAATTTGCCGTGGCTATTCTCTCAATCAAGCATTAGTTGGTTCGAATGTCTCAGGGAAGACACAATACCAATGAAAATGTAACTTATGAAACCAGACATCATGAGTCGATACTTATCTAATTATATTCGTTTCCATGGTTCTATTCATGTTAACTCGTTCAAAGCTGTGATTACTCGCTGTGACTTATAGCTGTGATATTCAAGTCTTGTCACGGAGACTCGACTCCACCCTCGTCGTGACAACCGAACTAAATAAAAGTCAGAGGACGAGGAAGGTAACTGATTATCCCTCTGACAGCTCAAAAGCCCCTCAACGTCAAAGCCTCCAAAAAGCGGTTCCTTATGTGTCCTTCTTTGGAGTATAATACTCCTATTCCTTTTTCTTACATCAGTTCTTTCTAATGTTAACGAATGTTTCACAATAATTTTCTACTGAAGAATAACCTCCAAAAAGTGAAACATGAATACCGTAAAAAATCGAATGGTAGGACGCCCATAAATGTAATTTTTTAAGACATCAGAGAGTTAATTGGGTAGGAGTGAGTCGTGGAGAAGAGAGCAGAGAAATAACAGGTATAGAAAATGTTTAATGGCAATTAGAGCTGATAGTCTCAAATATTATTTTGCGCAACAAGAACCTTGATATTCACAACGATATGGACGGAGTGATTCTGGAGGTACCTCGAATTGCTACCTTATTTTTCAACCCTTAGAAGTAACCTACATCAACCAAAAGCTTCGGGGCACAACTTGACACCAAATGGAGCCTAAATGCCGAATTTCATCAAAATCGGTCAATGCTAAGTGGGAAAATGCCGCGTACGGCGGATGGACGGCCAAGTTAAAGGGGGTTACAAAAGATGTTTCTTGGCCGATTCCAAAGGTTTATTATTGGAATTAATAAACCAAAAACAGAGTTTAGAAGAACGTTGTCTATTACCACGAAACTAATGCGTTACGAGTTAAATCGATTTCGACGGTTAGGTCATCATCAGTAACAAATAACCCCCTTCCTATGGTTTTATCTGTAAAATATTCTCATTTAGGAGGTCACATTATAAGAACGTTTTGAAGGTTAAAGAATAAGAAGGTTTGAAAGTAACCAATACAAATTACAAATGAATCAAAATTCGGAAGTACATAAATTCGGATTATGGCGAGAATGAATGTAGTTCTCTCATTTTGGTTATTTGTTTTTGTGCGTCAACAATTTATCAAACTTCGAACAGAGGTAACCCATTTATGAGGTCCTAATTTTCTCCCTTAATTTATTAGGGTGTGTACTTAGGAACTGGAACAGTGTTGACTAACTAGACTACACCATGTGTTCCAGGGTTAAGACACACTATCACGCGCAAAAACATTTCTCTCCTCCGAGCCTGATTCTGGATTCACCAATAATGTTGGATACCGTTATTTACCTCTTTCAAATAAATTTCTACAGTCATTCGTTTACACTTCAGCGAGTAAAACAGCTCTCGGCATTCTCATGTTTACGAAGTTTGCGCTAACAAATCCTTTACTTATTTTACGTTTACCAAATACTTCTCCACAATTTTCCTCTGGTTTTCGTCAGTTGTTCCACGTATTGTAAACAGGCCCTGATCTCCACAATGCTGTTTGTTCAATGTGTTGAATTATACGTCCTTACCTTGTAAAATAAATTTCCACTGGTTCATTCGGGCTTTTTTTCGTTAGATCAACTTAGACCAGGGCACCGTATACTGCGGGAGTTCAAATCTCACTCATGGGCTCGCTGCCTCCCTCGTCCTAACCCAGGGCGGTGAGGCAATGGGAAGCCATGAGCGAATTCATCAGAACAAATTCAAATCTTCCCTTTAGAAGATAGCTGATGACGTCCACAACTCCAGGCATGACAGTTGGACGAAAATCCAACCTGACATAGTTGTTTTCTTTACTTTACTTTACTTACTTGGACCATGGTTGATCTATTGTGACAAAAATTCCCTATTCAATTAAGTATGTACCCGCTTCAAGACCTCTACTTTCACAAAGGGAAGGAGTTTTACAGGCGTTTCCTGACCAATTTCGGCCGGGACAAAGATAACCTTACCGAAATGTCGGAATCTGGTAGATTCTACAGCAGGGCACACATTGTGTTCTGCTGTCTCGACTCCTTTGCTTCAGAGTTAACATTCAACTGTCCTATTCTTTTGCTGTCCTTGAGGAGGCCCGCTTCGGTGCGAAGGTCTTTCCTCCTCAGTGACAGCAGAGCTTTTGAGTGTGATCATTTGTTTGGCTTGCCTCTGCTCTGGAGAATTGCACCAGTGTGCAGCTCTTTTGTTTTCCTTCCATTTCTGGACCTGTTGAGTAATAAGACTCTCAGTAACCCCAAGTAGGGGTTCATGGCCAAAATATTTGGACTCCGATCCCTGCTTAGATAGGGAATCGGAATCTTCAATGCCATCAACTCCCTCACGGCCCAGAGCAAAGTCACCTTTTTGAGCCGCAGCTCAGGGGGGGGGGGTCTAGGCAATCCCAGGTCAAAATAGATGTTATTGAGCAGGCTGCAGCGGACTTTAGGGCAGCCTGACTGTCAGACATTATGTAAATTTTCGTACCTTCGAGTCGTTTACTGGCGATCTCTTGTGCGCATAGGTTTTATTTTATGGCATCTTTTTCAGCCTGATATATGTTCACTGTTGTACCTCAGGATTTGGTTAGGCTGAAATTTGGGTCTTTAAACCCAAGGTCAGCTTTTCCATTCATTACATCTGTGGACCAGAGAAGAGAACTTAGTTTATAATGAGGCGTGCCTCATTTCCAGCTTACAGACTCATTAATGATCACTCTAAGGGGGTTCATTCTTTCCAACATGATGTCGGGAACTGACTTGGCTGCTGGATCAGTGTAGACTTTACGAAGTTGGATGTTAAACAATATTCAATAACTAGTCAAAGAGGATATCACTTAAAGCCGTTCTCTGAAATACCTTTTAAAATTTAATTACGCACTACGATTACTACTGGCACTAAAATAGTACAAGGGATTAGCCCGAGCGAAGATTCGTTGTTCAGGCTAAAATTTACGAGGCAAATTTCCAAGCCGAGCGCCAACGCTTGATGAAAGCTGTAAATTAGCCTCGGGGCCATTTTCTCTCAGATCCTTCTCAAATGGAACTTGATAGCAGGCAACGGATAGAAGATACGGGGCTACAGGTTGGTTCCCGTTCTTCTGAAAATTAAGGTAGACTACCCGATTCCAAGAGATGGAAGATTCAGAGGATTTAGTACTTGAGTAAGTTGATTAACTCAGGTGGATGGAGGCAGTACAGATTTATAATGTCGTCCCGTCAACTTGGGAAAATTCAGCGTTTCGGTTATCTTCTTTACAACGGCTCGAAACATGTAGCACCTGCAACTTGGACTGTCGCTAGTACTGTCAAGTAAAATTTAAATTTGTTTAGTAGCATTTCCAGATTCAAAATGTTCCAATTACTCGTACGGTGTCATCTAATATCAACTTACCTGAATTCGGAAGAAACCTTACTATCTCGTACCTATGAACAGGAAACCAACAAGTTTTTCAAGAGACATTTTCTTCAAAAACCGGAACGTTTTGAAATGTTTATTCTATCAATTCTAACAAACGGTTCAGTAAAGCCTCTTTGCGGTATTATGTTCAAATCGTTTTGAAGATTGTTAACCCTACCTATGAACCGTGATGGTAATTTGCAAACCCAATATCAAGTCTGATATATGGAAGCGAAAATGGTTGAACAGTTTTCAAAGCTTACTGAGCCCATCTGTACCGACGGAGTTACGTTTCTAGGATCTTGTAGGTTGGAAATTAGCATGTTCAAGTAATGTCCCATTCATCCGTGATGTCGTATTCACCAACTCCCACCTACTTTCTTAACGATCTCCAGCACCCATCTGAACGTGATTCACGATTCATACTGTAGGCGATGAGGGCCGTCCCAAGTGCGGACAATCAAAATTCTAACTCACACAGCATAATACGAGTCGAGGTTTGACGATGAATAAGGAACGAAATGGTGGTGGCAGGTGTTTTCCCAGCTCGATTTGGTAACGTGCCATAAACAGTATAAACATGGAAAGCAACGGATGAACATTTCGTCAGCCAGATACATTATAAATATACGAGTATATGCTTTAAAAGGATTCCCCAGGAACATCAATGTGTCGTACTAAGGCACCGTAGAGCCTTTGTGCTACGGGAAAATGCATAGATATATATTTATATGAGAAGATGCGTTGATGACAGGGTTGCAACTACTTTCTCAATCATGGATCTCTTATACGCAACCTAAAACCTCGAATTTTGCTCAAATTTAAAGGTAGTTAAAGGCATTTCTCAAAATACTTTTTACTATGAATTTCACCACTATTGGTACAGTATCTAACAGACACACTCTAGAGCAATTCGGAAAAATTGGTGGCACAGTCAAAACCCCATAACTACTATATTGGACTAAATATAATTCAATTAAACTGGTTAACATTGATTCCCCTATTAATTACAGCACAGTTGAGTGTGAGTGCAAACATAAATTTGTTTGAAACCCTCAAATGGCATGATTTTGCCCAAAATAGCATCAGAATAAGCCACCTCGCAAGCTCAATCTAAACTTCATTGTCAGAGGAAAATCTTCGAAATACTCATTTCACAAATCCATAGTTACATAATGTTTTAATTTCTAGAGTCACGTTATTAGGCACAAAAGAAGAAAATTTATCTCAATTTTTTGTAGGTACAAAATGTATTTAGAGTAACAACCGATTTGGTGAGCGATACTAACTGACTTCCAACAATGAGGGCACTTCAGTGATTTAGCGAGAAAAATACCGATGCGATCCATTGAGATTAATTACATTTTTACATCTTGCACCCACCTTTGTCAAGTGTGTCTGTAGATTTTGTTGTGTGGAGGAGGGAGAGGACTTTCCACTGGGGCACTTGAGGAGACATCTTGCATCCGCCACTGTGTATTTAAATCCATAACAACTAATTGCAAATTTGGTTCTCACAAACAACACATTCTCACGATTCCCTGGAAGCACACAAGATTGTTAGGTTAGATGCAAAGGACTACCCGACTTCATCTATCAGTTTGGGAACATAAACTTGTCCACGAATGGTAGCAACTTGAATTTGATGGGACTTTTAGTAAACTGATCGAAAGCAGCCAAAAGAAAAAGCACTCAAATGTATCTTTGGTCAAGCCTCATCTGATCTGATACTTGTGTTACCACGGGTGGAGGTTGATATCCGAAATTGTCTTGGATGAGATTCCTCACCCTAAATAAAACTGGTCTAAAGCTCCTATGAGAAAAGTCAAAGTCACTATTCTACCCATTTTTTGGTAGGTCCCCTCCATTTACATCTTAATTACATCTGGGACCTCTTATCAGGTTAAAGAATTGATCTACATAATACCAAACTCCGATTTATTGATAAACTATAGGTGCCCAATTCATATTTTTATACATTTTTAAAATAAATAACTACTAAACATTCACTTATTTACTACTAAACAACTTATATCATTTTTTGTACTTAGTTTCAAAATTTGAATTTGTTTTAAAAATGATATAAGTTATTGTTACTACTTGGACAAGAAATGTTGATTATTGATGTGTGTCCAATGGCAACCCAATATATATGGGCAGCTCGCCAGTTTCATTGTAATAAGATGGTTGTTCTCTCTCTAATATTTTGAATAATTAGGTAGAAATAGAACTAATTTTTTCTTCCGGATAATTCCAACTTTTCATGGTGATCGTGAAATTATCAGCAAACTGATCACGGCCAGGAAAAGATGCACTCGAAAGTATTTTTGGCCAAGGCTCATTTGACATGATCCTTTTGGAATCAAGAGAGAAGAGCGCACTTGCCCGAAATTGTGTTTTTGAGACAATTTTTGTGGGGCAATCAGTTTCATCACCGCTTTTGCGCACTCGAGGATCAACTTCAATCGATCAAATTAATGGAGGGTGCGCCTTGATTTTTTTTTTAGATTTTTAATCAAAAATAGACAATTTTGTCACCAGTCCTGACAATTTTGGCACCAACCGCGACCTTCTAGCGTGAGTAGATATGTTTTTATGATTTTTCAAAGTTTCGACCGTTTATGACGTCACGCGCCCTTCTCGCCTGGGCGGGACCCCCCAGCCCACTGTGACGTCATAAACGGTCAAAACTTTAAAAATTCATAGGAAAAGATTTACACACGCTAGAAGGTCGCGGTTGGTACCGAAATTCTCAGAATGAGGTCTACCTTAGATTAAAAATAACAATAAACAGATAAATCTATTGCGAATCACAGAACCTTCTCTTCAAACGTTTTGGATCAGTTTTTCTCCTAGACTAGCTTCCTACGAGTATGATTAGGTAGTGCCAAGAGAAGTCAATGTTCATTATGTTCAAGTACTGCAGGTTCATCAAATCACTGCACGTTCGAACGAGTGGTTCAACTAAGCGGTAAACGACCAACTAAACCCGTGAATGAGGATCGCAATATTCATGACTTTAATAGGTCGTTTTCACAAGAAAAACCTCAACGGAAGTCCTTGACTCTGAAAATCGCGTCTCCCCCCCTCAGAGGGCAAACTTCTTAAGTACTTTTTAAAGGATCGAGCTAACGAGAGCAGACCAAGGTCAACAAGTTCCTACGGAAAAACAGTTACGCCGCATCGGCCGTATAATCGGTGTGGCAAAGAAAACCATCCTATAAATTTTCAACTCATCTCTTACCATAAATTGTCGAATGTGTGTCTTTCCGTCGATTATACCGATTTCAATAGCGATTTTTGCAAAACAACGGCAAAGATTGTCGACTAGATGTTCTAAAAATCTCTTTCACAATGAAATCGGCCTTCCATAGTGACATTGACATTAAACATAATGTAATTTAATGTAATGTAATTTAGGTTAGTATGTGTAGAACGGTTTCGGGCTGAGTTCGAACGTTAGAAAAGAGGAGGTGTAAAGAGAAAAGTCGGATCACAATATTTTGTTTCTGACGCTACCAAGGTAGCGGAAGCTTTGTTTTCACTTTTTAAGGTTGAAACAAAAAATTATCCATGATCGAAATTTCCACTCGCGTTTTACGTTTCAGACCTTCATGAATAATTTTGGTTCCGTGTCTGTCTGTGTGTGTGTTTGTCATGAAATCCTTGTAACAGCCACAACTTCCACATTTTCTATCCGATTTCGATGAAATTTTCAGGGATTATGCGGATTAGGTTTCAGATGGCCCCCAATGAAAATCAAGGCCTTAAAATTGACAGTAGCATCTGCGCATGCACAAACGTAAAATCCTTGTAACAGCCATAACACTTACATTTTTCATCCGAATTTGATGACATTTTCTAGGATTGTTTAGATTGGCGTGTAGACGGTGCCCTACGAAAATCATCTCCCCCAGACTAATAGAAGTTGCTGCTCATGCGCAAACGTGAATTCCTTGTAACAGCCATAACTTCTACATTTTCCACCCTTTTTCAAAGAAATTTCTCAGGATTGTTCAGATTAGCGTGGTCCCCTATGAGGAAAGTGGAAGGTACTTAGAGATTTATGTTTTGAGATTAACTAGTATGCATCGGATCATCTATACAATCGGGTTATGGATACGAGGAAGCTATTTGCCGCACCCACTTGTTTTCAAGTCTTTCATAACGTAATTTTATAAATTTATAAGATGGTGAGATTTCTGAGTTCAGCTATAATGATTCTTTAGAAGGGACGCGCTTAAAACTTGAATGATAATAGAATTGTTTCCCAAGTGTAGAAGCGCGATGGAGACTATTTTAACACGATTTTTGCTATCCCTGATTCACCCTTTTCCAATTTTCGACAAATCATGTTGCACCTTTTTGGAAAGCTCTCCGGTTGAACTTTGATTTGGAAAACTAAACAGGAGGACCGAAAGTTTTCCGTCGAGTTCAGGTTGGCAACAGTGAGTGTTTGTGAAGTAGAATCTGTAGTGAAAAGGTAAGAACGACGAGGGATCAGGAATCAAATTCATCCCACAGTTTTCATGGAAGGATTTACTTGTTTCATAGTCGACAGTTCAAAATCCCACCCGTACAGAGAAGAAGAGGGGTAATCAGTTTGTGCCAAAGTTGTGAAAACGGTAGGGTTTCGAACTTTCAAATGAGATTTTCTCAACTTCTAAAACGATTCATAATTTGCTCTCCACCCCTGATATCAATTGGTAGACTTTTCTTTTCATATCACTTTTCATGGATGGGTTTAGGAATGAAAAGCAGAAGCTATCCCCCGAAATGAAAAAATTTCAGAAAGCAATTTGGAGCTTTCTAAATAATTTTGATTCCAAGGTCTGTGGTTTTTTAGGAATTGAAAATAATAAGCGAAAAATATATATCTACACACGTATATACCTTGAAAGGATGAGTAAGGGGAAAAAGAGAATTTCGGGCTCTTTGACCGAGAAACGACGACAGAAAAATAAGGGCGGAACCGTGGGATGTGACACAATCTCCACATCGCAGAGCAACTCTTTCGGGCAGGAATTATTCATTGCAGGGCGGGAGTTCTAAAAGGCCCGCATCCTGACGAACTGCTTCACAAGTCTTTCATACCGTCGAAGAGAAAACCTGTGTGCTCGTCGACGAGATGAACATTGCGTTTACTCGCCTACACCTTCCACTCTCCTTGGGTAAAGTTTACCGGAGTCGTACAAGTTATGGAGTGGCTCCTGAGGGGAAGATCAACAAACTTTTCACTCCACGTGGAAGGCAGCAATATTGGCGTAGGCTGAGCCTTGGATCTCATCTTGGGATTCCAATTTAATTCCACTTTCGTGCCGTTCAGCCATTCATGAAATCATTCAAACTCGAAAACACACGTATGAATAGAAGATAAATCTCTATATCTGTCAACAAAATTTCTACTTAGCCGTCTTTCAGTCCCTCTTCGGCTTAATTCTATTCAATATCGGATAAAAGGTTGAGTCTCTCGTAAAAGCAGCCCCAGTTGAATAATGTCGGATCGGGTTGATCCTATTGGCGAATTTCCTAAAACATTAAATTAATGCAAAGGGTCTAATTATATTATTGTTATTTTTATTCACGTATAACTACGAGACGTACCGTAGATGTACCCAACTTCGGCCACTTTTGGAGGTTTTTTGAGTTTTTTCAAAGTCAAATATATGAGTAAAAATCTGGAAAAAAATAATTTAGATGGCAACAGATCTGTTCTATAGGATGTCACTATAATTTCTTTTTATCATCACAACTTTGGCCTTTTTCAAAAACTTTAAGTGTGGCCGAAGTTAGGTACCGCTGTGCTCCAACTTCGGCCACCTATGAAAAATGCATTAAAAACGAAGAAGTAGTTATTATGTTGTAACTTCGGCCGCCAAATAATTTTTTAATAAAAGCTTTTTTGAATTTAAAAATGTAAAAAACCATACAAAGACGTTTTTAGAACACTTGTAATATAATAACACCTTAGGAATATCACGAAAAACATCCAAACAAAGGCAAAATGCAGTAAAAAATATTTATGAAGCTTTTCAAACATGAACAGATTATTTGAGTTATAAAACTTCAAATCATGGTAATTTGTATGTCGACATTTCAAAAATATCATTAAAGTGCTAATAATGTTAAAAATACGAGATCGTCACGCAAGTCATAAAACTGCCAAAATTATTTGAACAGCATTTAAAACGTTCATTGGTAACATTAACTTATCTGTCTTCTCTTGAGAGCTTTGTGAAATTTTTTTTTAAATTGTGAGGAATCCTTTCTTCAGGCACAGCACGTTAGTGCTGGAATATCAAATTTAATATAAATTCAGTATTCAGTCGAATATGAAGGATTCATATAAATGAAAATTTGCGTACATTTGTTGTACCTAAAAATGCAATAACAATGAGTCCACGATCAATGAGTTCGTAGAGACGACTAGAACATTATCTTAACATCTTCAAAACATACCCTGTGCGCAGTATGTTGGTATGGAATAAAATGTTAAAAAACAACAATGTATGTGTGGGTACTCATTGGTTCGTGGTGATGAGAGGATCATGAATATGGACTACTAAAAGTTTTAAACATACCCTGTGCATACGCGTTGGTATGGTATACAGAAAATAGCAAAAAACTCGGCGCTTCTCTACTATCTACTTAACGCCTACGGCGTTATTGATAAAAACATGGAACCTGTTTCAGCCAAATTCAATTTAAGTTCGGTTTGCGGCCAGCTTCCGTTGCCTGTAGAGTAGAGAAACAAAAATATCTTGGAAGATTTTGAAACCATTACTCGTAAAATGCAGAGCCAAGATGTTCTTACCGTTGAAAGTGAAGTAATTTTCTTTAAAATAAAATAATATCGTAAATTATTTATTTTACGTATTTATTGCAGCTTTTATACCCTGTTTGACTTGTATCTCCAGTTTTACTTCCGCAACAATATCCAGGTGGGATGAAGGATTTGTACACCTTTGCACGTGTCACAGACAGACGCCGTGACTAACAACAATCTCATTTCTTCAGCAGGGTCTCTGAACTCCGTGAATTATGTTGATTCGCCTTTTTTGGGAAAACGAATCGGATTATTTTGTTTAAAAAAAGAAGTTCTTCGAGACCTTTTGATGTTGGTTTACAAATTACCGGGACGGAAAGTAGTGGCAGTTGATACGTGGGACGAGCAACTTGCGACACTCTTGGCAGCTTCCAAACTTCGAAGCTCTTCTATTTTGTAATGCAAATCCCTGTTTTCGATCATCGGTTCCCTCTCCGCTCTGCAGGGGTCTTTGACTAGGAATTCCTATCTTTTCCAACTTTCTTCTATGACACGGAATGTAATCTCCCACCAAAGTCTAACCAGGTTGATAGGAAAGTTAGTGTTATGACCCACATTGCACATTAATTAGTTCTCCTATAAACCAAAGATGTACGGAGCTACCTGAGCGAGTAAGCCCTTATGGGACAGGTGAAGTATGAAGGGAATCACGTCAGAATGACGTCACCCTTCCTCAACTCTACCCCCTCTACGAAATACATAGAGTATAAAAGACTCATTCAGGTATGCTCCATCATGCAGTCTACTCCACTCGATCGACTTGTTCTTTACATCAACCTCACCTCCTTCACTTCAAACTAGAGTCACTGCAGAGTCCCCAGTTTGGTCTCACCACTGCCAACCTCTGCAGCCAATCTACCTTGAAGCTCTCCTCGCATCAACTAGGTTCATTAGGTAAATGTCCTGTTGATTAATGGTCTGTCTTTACTGATGCCGGAGACTACAGGCGAGCCAATCTCCATGCACACCGCACAGCGGTAGGTCGAAAGACGCCGACATAACAGTTAGCAATATTCCTACACGATCTAGAGATCGATCAATGAGAGGATTTACCAACTAATTTTTCCTATAACTATTTTATAGCACCTTCTACTTATGATTGTAGGATTCGCTGGTTTTGGAAGTATACCTAATAGAAATCCTATACAGCCCTCCTTTCTTTCGTAAATGGAATTGAGATGTTTTGCCAATAGGATTGTTGTAGGAGTGTACCTACATATAATTTTTAAATACACTTATTTTTAGACACACTTGGTTTGTTCTACGTGTGTCACAAGTCTCCCTAGATTCATCCGTTTTTCAAGATTTAACTGACAGGAAACGTCCAATTTGTCTGTTTCGAGTTGAAACGTCCCGTTCGCACTTTAACCCTTCATATCGTAAGGTATATATTTGGAAGTCCTATTTTTACCTGGAATAGTTTATCCACTTTCAAACCAAAACTGATAACCGTTGGCTATGTTGACACCTCAATACTATTGGTTGTGTAAGAAAATGTAATAATAAAGACATAATAACTCAAAGAAAAAACAAAATAATTCTCGAGTTGACAGACAGGACCTGAGTTGACAGCGCCTTCGAGGTACCTTCTACCCTCATTTCTCGGCTGTTAAATGGGGTTTGTTGTCAGAGATGGCGCCACTGTCTAAGGCAGCACAGATACCTCAATGAATTGAACTTTCCCCAAAACATTCCTTGGTTCTACACTTTATGAGAAATAACAGACCCCAAAATCGCACCAAGGATTTTTCCAAGTTTCACACCAGCTAGTGTGGCCCTTAGAAAGATCATTCTTCAGCTGACAGACTCTGATTGGGCCTTTGAATCGCCTTCTGCTCAAATATTCTATAAATGTGTCAAAATACATGTAAATTTAATTTTTTTAAATCCGAAAACACAATTTTTTTGAATGAGGGGAAAATCAAGGGTTAAACTGTACAGTTTATTTCTGCTCGGCATTCCCTTTTCAGCTACTTGACCCAAATTTTACGAGAGATGGTTTTACAAACAAAGATATTTTTGTCCCTCTATTTCAGTCGAAGATACTATTTTGACGATTGAGGTAGGTACTCGTAACTAACACTAATAAGTGGTCATTGTTCAATCCATCAATCGGGCTTGTTAGGTCGAAAGGTGTTAATTAGACATCCTTCATGTCAGTTTAGCTGAAGATGGAGGAGAACGGATTTCGCTTGAGAGACCGCTACCCACTCAAACTATAAATACGAACTGGGGGAAAGCCGTGCATGTATCGGGAACGTCGAGTCTAGACGGTGCCAACAAGATGCGTCAGTACAAATACGAAATTATGAAGTAGAGTAGTTCTCAAGATGCTGAGCTCAGAAAACAGCAACCAGCAGAATATTGAAGAGTGCATTTGAATCTTTTTTTTTTAAATAGGCGTAAGTCCTTGCGTCTTGTGGGAAATCAAAGAAAACTTCCTGTATGCCGCTATTGAATAAAATGGCATGCATCGATGCCTTCATCAGCCTTATATAATTATCGATGGATGATGATGAACACAACTTTCTTCAATTTCGAGATACCAACTACATCTTTGTGTTTTGTGAATGATTCATCCAAGTTTAACCCTCAAAAACTAACTTGGCGCCTCGCGACCGTTTAAGTTGATTTAGATGAGTGGCAAATCACATGACAATGTCCTCCCAGAGCTATACTGCACGTATTCGTCAGAAAAAGGGTTTGCCTTCCGTCAGTAGCGTCTTGTTCGTACGTTTTTCTGAAAGTTACTACACCTGAGAGGCTCCTAGTTTGCATGCAACAAGTATTATTGAGTGACTGAGAAATCGCATTGAATTTGATTTTTCGACAACATCACCAATGATGAAATTGACTTTCATTCTTTCCAATACTGGGTCAATATAACAGAAGAGGTAGGGTGAACTGACATTTCAGAGCGGCTTTTGAAAACTATACGCCTCAGAGACTCATTTTTAGTATTGATGAAGTAGTCGAACACGTTCAGGGTTAAACAATAGGCACTGCACGACTTGATCATCACATTGGAAACTATTAATTTTGTCTGTAACAAGTTAATTTCTTGGTGTGGGAATTAATAAGCTATGATTAAATGATCATGGATTTCTACTAGCTATTAATTAATGCAAGTAGCATTCAACAATAATTAAATTAGAGCTTATAATTTGCCACACTAAGGAATTAACTAGGTTCTAACAAAAATGATATTTTCCAATGTGATGATAGTTATGTCTTGCATTCACAAGACATGAAGATGGAGTTGTTACCTACAAGTTGGTATCACAAAACTGAAGAAGGTTGTAATCATGATCATTCAACGATAATAATTATTATTCAAGGGAGATGAAGGCTGAAACATGCACCGAACGAAATAAAAATCGAATGTACTTAAAACGTGTCAGCTCCGAAACTTATTAAATCAAAAAGAGTATCAGAGCTGAAAAGAGGAATTCCAGGATAAGCAGCGATAGCAAGATGGTGCCAAGCTGATCGTTGCGAAGGAAGGAAATGGAATTGTTATGGAGAAGAACGTGTCTGCATGTCACAAAGAGCTGCCAACAGGAACTCCAGTATTCACAGTGATACCTACAGATGGCAAGGGAATATGCAAAATTGCCATTTAGAATCATTAGAGCCATGAACGGATTGAAATGGAGAATATCATTGGAGCTGCTAACAGAAATTCCAGGACGCACAATGATGCAGATGACTTGCTAATCGTGGGAAAGTGTCTCAAACAGTCATTTGGAATCACTACATCTTTGTATATAACACAGAAAACTCCACATATATGATTCAGAAAAGCAAGAGAAACACAGACATATATGATTCAGAGAGCGCAGTGATATCTGATTGCATACTGATAGAGAGTGGGGTATTTCCTGAGATAGCTTTTGGTCATCACTTTAGCAATTTAAATTTTCCTTCACAGTCCATCCAGTCTCTCATAATGGTCTATGAGCATAGACCATACTCAGGGAATGGGAGACCACAACCAATACCTGCGCTAACTCTTTGAAACAAAATTTGATCATTGGTGATTCATAGAAGCATAATCATACTATTTTTATGACGGATTATAGTCCAAAAATTCATATAAATGTATCCATCTGTCCCAAGTGCCTACTTTTACAAGTACTCACAGGACTAGTAGGAGGTCCTTTCAGTGAAAACTGCCAAACTTACCTGTAAACAAATAGAAAACTGCATTAGTAAAAATTATCACACAAAATATACCGACCATAATTCTGAACAAGAATCTTCTCTTGACCATGCAGAACCTACCATAGAAAAGGATCCTGTAGGCGACTAAACCCATGAGGTGGAGGGATTAATTGATTACAACAATTTATTTTCCCTTTCACTACTGTGATGAACAAAAATGAGGAAAAATGTGAAGAAAAAAAATCCTGTTTTTATACCTTTTACTTCGGTTGAAAGTTCAAAACCTTCAATGTGAACATTGATGAGCACCAAATTGATCCGAGATTGGTAATCATTCCATTCAGCTTTATAAACACCGTACGCATTAAACAATAACAAATCCCTCAAACCAATTCTTCGCCACCATTCTTACACTTCCGTCTTAACAAGAAAAGTATTCTCTCTACTTTAATTATTTCGAGAAAAATTACTTATTAGGTTTTTCGACCTACTGTCATCACCTCATCACACAGAACATGACAATTTTATTGAGCAATTTTATTCTTTCATTTTCTGTTGTTTTCTTTCGATGGAGTCCGATCCTCTACACCGTTATCTTCAGTGTAAATAATTATAATTAATCAGAAAGGACGTATTACCTTACGATGAACGCTCAGATAGGACGTTTCACCTTATGATGAACTGTCAAAAAGGACGTATATCAAGGACGTGATTTGACATATAGAACGTTTTTTCTTAGTATTCGTCGATTCATATAGAGGATCAAGGTTTGTGAAATTAGTTTCCACCACGAAAGTTGTATCAAGTTTGAATTCAGAATGAATTTGCATTGAAAAATAACAACGGTTGAATCACCCAACATTAAAATCTTCTGATCCATAGTTTCATTTGGGATCACGAAAATATGAATATCAGCGAATCAGCAACCACAAGCTAACTACGGCAAAACTACTAAGGAAAAACGTCCTGTCTAACAGAGTATTGCAAGAAGAAAAGTCTCAACTGCAAGTTTGCAGAGCACCTAAGACGATTCATCTTAAGAAGGGTCAGGTAGGGAGTATGTTATTAGTACTAGTAGTTACCCAAGAAATGGTAGATAGAACACATCTTTAAAGAGCTCTCGATTACCTAAAAGTATCAAAGGAAGTTCCAAGTGTGCTTAAAAAATAATACACCCAATACGAATCAAACTGACAAAAAAATCGACTTTCAGTTGGTTAGACTTTTTTGTTGTTAAGACGGCAATTACACTGATATTCCAGTAATATTATACTATTCATTTCATTAAGGAATTTATTAATCTTCCCCCAATTACCAGAACGGGTTGAGAAATAAATTGAAAAAACCAGCTGAAATTTATTAACAATTAATCAACACTTAAAGTACAGTTATTGTAATTTAAGCTTGTTTTCTACTCCATGACTCACAAATTCGAATATGTTTGTTCAAAACTCTCTAAATCACGAAAAGCGAGTAGAAACTGAGATTTTAGAGGTGAAACGTTTACATGGATTATATGAATATGTTCGGCAGGGATAAAATCGAGAGTGTAAATAGAAAATTACGAGTTCAACTGAGAAATCTGACACTGATGGACTAAAGTACCACGTCATTTCAATGTTACAGTGAGTCAGATCCCACGATATTCAGATTTTTGGTTCCCCGCGCCCAACAGCGCGTCCATACGTGGGCCTGAATTAGGGAACGAAACTTCTTCTCGACAACTTCGGAGAAGCGGTGTTCCAACTAACGCCACCTGGAGGCCGTTACACGTTATTACTACGTACGTACGTAAATCCTACATCAAACCGCACGTAACTCTTCCAGCAAGTTTTAACGAGAAATTCGCCGCCTTTTACGAGCAAACTTTTCGCTCTCGTCGTGAGCGGTTATCGTTTGTAAGCCTTTTCCGGGAGAATTGGTTTTGCTTTTGGTGATGAATAGCAATAGGTTTTTTATTTTTCCTTCAGAATGAAAAGTTTCCTCCCACTTTCTCTTTTCAACGGCGGTCGACTAAACACGCAAAGCTCAGGATTACTTACCCTTTCCACTGTGGTTCAGTGAGTATCAATTGGATGATGATTAATCAACAGGCAAACGGTCAGACCTGTGAGCCCTTCTCTCCTCTAATTTTCTCGAATATTCGAATCAAAATATATTTAAATAATCTGCTAAGTGGCACGTGAAATTTTACGCCCGTATATGCGCATAAAAATGTGATATTAATTTGAATTCCTTGTAGAAAATTATGGGCGATACTGTTTGAAAATGTATTTAACCTTTTTCACGATGAAACGGGAAGGGTGGTTCATTAAAAGAAACACTTTGTATAGTCTACTGAACAAAACCATGTCAATAAGGTGCCAAAACGGTCAGATTTTTGCCCCAGATAAGCCCAGAACTTACCGCCTCCAATAGATAGAAGGCGTCGGACAGCTGAAGAAGCAGAATTCTATCAGTGAACAACCTCATTGCCTAAAATTTCCTCAAATCCAATGCGATCTTCCGGAAGAGACAAGATACCGAAGATGTAACAGGCAGGTGGATTATTCAAGTTAGCACAATTTATACTCCAATAATCCGCAAACAATGGCGATGGGAAACCAACTAAATCATGACGGGAGACAGGTCGGGTGATCTTGGGCTGGAGATCCTAAGCGTTAGAAGACGAAAGCACGGCAAATTGTTACACAAAGGTCTGTTATTTTTAGTATAGATCACTCGCCTGCAAAGAACACGGATTTGCCATTGCTACTACCTACCAACCATATTTTCATTTCACACTCAATTCGGAAAAATACCGAGTTGTAGGTGCCTTCATTAGGAAATTGGATTAGTGGTCGCTACGGACGCAAAACCGAGTACAAGGTCGACGAAAAGAACATTGATCGCATTTTGGTTGGCTAAAATTTGAACGGAGATTAGGCCTCTCTTGCGGATCACAGTCGTGTTTCTAATTTATCGTGAGTCCAACCCTCAAGTTCTGATTGGGAGCGAACGGTTTGTCTTACAGAGGTCTGGGTGGTCTCATTCGATTCTAAAAATTCAATACTATTTTAATTTTTTTTTTTTTTTTTTTTTTTTTTTTTGTTACGGAAGTGGGGAAACTCTTTAAGAGCGAAGGGGAAGTTCACCCCAACAGTGTTGGACTCCCCATGAATTGGGGCTACCAACTAAAACCCCACTCCCTCTGCTTAGGACTCACCCCGGGACCACTTGTACAGTATTACTTCAGGGTGAGCCCTTTTTTTGTGCCAAATGGCTGCTCCTACTTCTGGTCTCCTTCAATTGTATTCCTCATCTTCTTCCTCCCATCTTCCATCCAGCTTTTTTGCTTTGAGGACTGATGTGACGAATACTGCCATTGCGTCCCAGCTCGACTTGTTCTTAATCATCTCATGTATGATTGTCTGTGGACGCAATGTTCCAATGACCTCCTCAGCACACCCCCTCATACCCTCCCATTGAGGACATGTGAAGAAGGTGTGGCAGACATCATCCTCCTCTATCCCACAGTATCTGCACTCTGGGTCAGTGACTTTCCCGATCTTTACTAGGAAGGAGCGGAAGTATCCATGCCCTGAGAGGAATTGTGTCAGGTAATAGTTCACCTCTCCGTGTTTTCTCTCCAACCAAGACTTTAGATCGTCGATTATGAGGGCTGTCCACCTTCCACGGGTTTCACAGACAAGGTCTGCTTGCCACCTACGGATGGTCTCCTCCCGCTCTTCCCTCTTTACTATGGTAATTGTCTCTGCCTTCCTCATTCTTATCCTTTTGCGCTCCAGTGCCTGGTGGTATATTGGGATAGTTCCCGCTATCACTTGTGATGCTGGACCTGAGACAGTTCTAAATGCACTACTGATTCTCAGAGCTCCTCTCCTCTGTACAGCTTCCATACGTGCCCGGTACTTTTGGTACCTAAGGGAGTCTGCCCACACTTCTGCTCCATACAGCATAATTGAATCTGCAGTTCGCATAAGGAGTCTCCTCTTAGCGGGTGATGGGCCCCCTAGATTTGCCATCAGTCGGCTCAGCTTATTTACAATACCTGCAGCCTTATCTGCTGCTCCACTGATGTGCCTCCAGAAGCTTAGTTTCCCGTCCAGCATCACACCAAGGTAGCGAATGGCTGGAGAGGTGATGATTTCCTGTCCACCCACATTCATAGGTATAGATCTTTCAATTCTCGCTGTGGTTAGCAGTACAATTTCCGTTTTTTGGATCGCCAGTGACAGTGTGTGAATACTATTTTAATTGATGAAAAAACAATACCTTTATTTCAAAATGTTGTCAACCCTTAAAAGTTATTGTCATCAACTAGAAGCTTTGAGGCACAACTAGACCCCAAATGGAACCCGTTTACCAAATTTCATCAAAATCGGTCCGTGGTGCGGACGGCAAAATTGTTATTCGATTTTTGGATTCTACGTAGGGTAAACCGTATAGTAATGGGATTCCTACAGTAATGGGACAATCCAAGTTCAAATGGCGAAAACAAGTTTTCAGTTCATTGGTCTCTAGCGAAATTTACACAGGAGGGGCCTCCACTAAACATCCGAACATCTACGATCGCCAAGACGCTAATCGACGTCACAACGCTACCTAATTTTCACCCAGACTACGAATTACAGAGTGAGAATAAATTTTCTGTTTAGAAATCTGTGTTTGGTGTTAAGCCCCTACGTTCTACAGTTTTCAAAATTTTCAAACATTTCAGGTAAGAAAACATTCCTTACAGTTTTTTTTCACAGTTTTAGCTAGTTTTTGGTGTTTATTTTAAAACTTGAGCGTTATTTATGACCCTGTCTCTTTACTGTACGGAAATTTAGATGGTAAGACAGTAATGGCCCACCTGTCTCGTAACTTTTTTTTCAATTTTCAAAACCAGCCGGTTTTGATAAGTCACTGGAGAGTACTATTGATTATAATATTGCGCTTGAGTGCAGGAAGAGTCCATTTAGAAATGCTCATAGTGTCTCATTACTGTATTCTGTACTGTCCCTTTATACAAATTCTGTATTCCAACTTATTTTTCATATTTTTACCTTACAGAAATGCCGAAGCCCCCTCATTACAATGAGAAGTTTTATTGAAAGCAATAGATCTGTTATGTGTCTTCACTGCAGTAAAGAAGAAGGGAGTGACGATCATATTTTGAACACTTCGTCTGATAGTGGCACAAGTGATAGTGTTATGTCTATGGCAGATCTTTTGAAATCATGTTCTTCTGTAATGAAAAGTTAGAATGCAATCAGAAGCTGGGAAGCTGAAGATTTATTGTTTATGTTATCCAACTTTGCGAAAACTTTACATTGAGATTTTAATTCAAGTTTTCATTCAGTTTTCATTTGTTCATAAAATATTTTTTCCGTTATCCGAGACCTTAACCCTTAATATCCTGAGGTATCTTTTAGGAAGTCCCATTTTTACCTGCAATAGTTTATCCACTTCTAAACCAAAACTGATAGCCGTTGGCTATCTTGATACTCCAACTATTGACTGAGTAAGAAAATGTAATAGTAAAACCAAAATAACTCAAAGAAAAAACGAAATAATTATCGAGTTGAGAATGCAATAAGGCCACATTTCTCACTTTCAGGCTATTGGTTCGGTTTCCTCATCAGAGATGGCGCCACAGTCTGAGGCAGCACAAATCCCATCATTCATGAGCTGAACCTTCGCCACATCATTCCTTGGTTTTGTGCTTCAAGAAATAACAGACCCCAACATCCCACCAAGGATTTTTCCAAGTCTCCTTTTTCTTCTCCAAAAAAAATGGGTTTATAGACAGATTCTGCTGCCGCAGATAGCGCTAGTGTGGCCCTAGGAAAGATCGTTCTTGAGCTGACACACTGTAATAGAGCCTTTTAGGAAACATCTGCTCAAACATTCTACTCATTTGTCAAAATACGAGTAGATCTAAATTTGATTTAAAAAATCCGGAAAAACAATTTTTTTAAATAAGTGGAAAATTAAGGGTTAATTATGTTTTTAATAGGTTGTTTCTCCCCCGGTTGTTTTTCTTTTATTGATAGAACAAAACGGTGCTAAAACATTCTTTTCTACACAAAGGGGCCTCATTTCGAGGTGTCCCATAACTGAATTGAAATGTTCCATAATAGAATGATGCGCCCCATTACTATATTTTTAGACCTTTCACAGAGACATGTACATAAGACGTATAAAACACGTCGGAAATAAAAAAAAATCATAGTTGATTGTTTTGAGAAGATCCTGGGGAATATCTTAGAGTATTCAGAAATCTTGAAAAGTTGAAAATAACATACCAAATGAGTTTGAAATGCATGAAGGCCTTAACCAGTCCATTACTGTATGGTTTACCCTACCTTGAAACGTAAACCAAATAATTTTGAGGGGGTTAAACAATTTTTTTCCTTGGTCGATTCCAAAGGTTCATTATTGAAAAAAATAAATCAGAACCAGAGTTGAAGTCATGAAGTCGTTGCTCCACCAACAAGCACCATTCTGCAGAAAAACCAAGATCCCCGCATAAGAATATCCCAAGCTGACTTGCAGGTACAGTATGAATTGATTATTTCCAAACCAATCAACATTATGATAAAAGATTCCACTCACTCATTGATACACAGTGAAGAAGAGTACATTCGAAGGAGTCGTACGGTAACACTGGAAATTACCAATATACTGGATCCACCGCTAAGTAGGCGCTACTCTGCTACACCAATACAAACTTTCAACTCACTTCCTGTGACTTTCAATCACAAATAACTTTCAAAGAGCCCTTGAAAGACAACTTTAAGTGAAATAAGTTGGTGATTGGATTAAAACTTGTTAAGGAAACAAGGAGAGGGGGTTGATTTCGCTAGCGAGGCAGAGTTTGAGGGTCTTCCCGGTCGGTGGGGATGTGGAGAGATGTCTGCATTGTTTACTACGCCGATGATGGGAGACAATACATCAACGTGAAAGGGGTTCAAGGGAGTTGGCTCAGTCTGAGACTCAAATCAGGTTAGCGCCTCTACCGAGCTGTTAGCGCTCTTTAGGGTGAGTTATCTATGTAGTGGATTGATGGGCTTGGAGAACCTCTTAACCTCTTAAGCTATGGTACTGTTTCAAGATAAGGCCCTAATAAATTGACACTAAAGACAAATATATAACACATTTATAGCTATCCACTTGACTACGAGACAAACATCATCACCATCAGGTACGTTAGGTACTATTTGTATGAATATTAGCCGGTTTCCCGAGCGTTGCAATGGAAAGTAAAAGACACCCATAAGAGAGTAAATTTATTGGACAAAACTTCGACGATTGGAAATATCCTCATTGGCCTCTGCAGGACAACCATTTGCTCCCTACGAGTACTTTAAGGGTCGGACTTACGATAGGTAAATCAAAATTGCGAGAGTGAACTGCCAAAGAGATCTAATCTCCATTTACATTTTAGCTAACCAAAATTCGATTCAGTTTGCCTCCTCAGCAACTAGTAATCAAATTTCCATAAGAAGGAATCTCAACTCCCTATTTCTTCAAATCGAGTGTGAATCGTCTATTTCTTCCAAATTAACTTGATTGTGAAGGTGTAAAGGCAGAATGTGTGATAGGTAGGAGGCTAATTATTACACAAAGGTTTATTTATTCTATATTAATCACTCACCTGCAGAGAGCACAGCTTTGCCATTGTCGCTACCTACCAACCATATTTTCGCAACACAATCAAGTTTATTTCGAAGAAATAAACGCTTGACACTCAATTCGATGAAATAGGGAGTTGAGGTTGCCCCAATTATTAGGAAATGTCGCTAACTCGAAGAAACGAACTGCGATCGCATTTTGGTCAGCTAAAATTTGAACGTGGATCAGGCCTCTTTTGCGATTCACACTCGTGTTTCTGATTTATCGTAATTCCACACTTAAGTTCTCGTAGGGAGCGAATGGTTGGTCCTACAGAGTTCCGTGTGGTCTCAAAAAATTCTAAAAGTTCAATACAAATTTAAATTAATGAAAAAAAAAAACAATATCTTTAAAATGAAATTTTTTGAGCTAGAGCGATTTGAAAATTTCAGCCCTTGTTTTTCAACCCTCAGAAGTGACAGCGAACGACATACGAATGGAACGATTTTCGGATTCTACGTACCTTGAAATGTAAACCAACAGATTTTGAGGGGGGGGGGGGGCTTAAAATTTTCTTCTTAGTCGATTCCAAAGGTCAATATTAAAAATTAAAAAAACAAAAAATCAAAAAAAAAAAAAAAACTCCCGCTGCATTGGTAGACTCGATAGCAAAATGGCAAAGCTGCGATCTTTGCAGACGAGCCTACAGAAAAATAATAAACCTTTGTGAAATAACTTGCAGCGTTTTTACACTTTTTTTTTAAACGGATTCTGAATCTTTAAGTTAAGGCCTATCTCACAATATAATAAGGCCTGACAAAATGAAACATCATAGACGCAGCTCACCTTCTCGCCTCCCATTTTAGCGAACCCTGGAAACTAATCTCTAGAGGTACCTACCAATACTGAACCAAGCCTCTGCAGCTGAAGATAATGACATTGAATATAACTGCCTTGATCTGGACTGTGACGCACCATACATTTACCTACACATTTTCCAAAGAATTCGGTATTTTCCTTTCAATTTTTCTTCCAATTTGTTTGGATTTTAAAAACAATTATATTAAATAAAAAGAAAATGAAAATGAAATTTCTCTTCCAACAACGAAAAACTCTTTTTTTTCGAATGGCTTATATCCATTGGTTTCAATTAGAAGTTGCCTGCCTCCCTCGAAACGCGTACCGAAATTTCGAAATTTGATCTTACAATCGACTGACTTAAGAGCAAACTTCGGAAAATTTGGGAACCCTAGACAATTCCCTTTCCCATGAAATTTTCGTCTTCAACATTTCACAGAATAATTTCCAAGTTTGAAAGAAAACTCTTTATTTAGCTATCAACAATTGAGGAGGTAGGAGAAGGGCACATGTTAAATCAGTGTATTGAGAAAATGAGCCCCGAATTTTTTCCAGGCACGCTGCAAGCTGGTGAATTATTCTAACCTCTCCGACCCTTTTCACCTTAACTCCGTCATTATTCTTCTCCACATCCTTCTATTCAAAATATGGGTCCTTTATATTGATCTCAGGAAGAATAGGTTAAACGTGAAGCACGTTATACGCCCTTATTGGAGAGATTCTCGCAAGTCCCCTCAGCCCGTTATCCCCGAAAAGGGCTAACAAAAATCAAGACTTTTTTGAAGAAAACAATTAAATTCTTCGTTGAATTTCGCGAAAAAAATTCTCATTGAAGCGTTTTATATTCAGACTGAACAGTTTTGTGGTGTTGGAAGGTAAATAAAAACGCTGCAAATTATTACACAAAGGTTTATTATTTTTCTATACAGGGTGTCTACAAAACAGGTCTCATTCCTTCAAGGGATCGATTCTACAACTAATTAGCAACAAAAAATGTCTTCTAGCAATTTTCGTTAAAACCCTTCTTTTCTGAGTTATTTTAATTTTAAGGTTTTTCTCCGTGATTTTGCCCTTATGTCATTGAATAGGGTGTGCGCCTGGGTAGGAAAAACTGTTTATTGTTATTTTCAATCTAAGGTAGACCTCATTCTGAGAATTTTGGCACCAACCGCGAGCTTCTAGCGTGTGTAAATCTTTTCCTATGAATTTTTAAAGTTTCGACCGTTTATGACGTCACAGTGGGCTGGGGGGTCCCGCCCAGGCGAGAGGGGCGCGTGACGTCATAAACTGTCGAAACTTTGAAAAATCATAGAAACAGATCTACTCACGCTAGAAGACCGCGGTTGGTGCCAAAATTCTCAGGATGTAGTCTACTTTCGATTAAAAATCTTTAAAAAATCAAGGCGCTCCCCCCATACAGCTTAGCCACTACCCACCCCTTCCAGCCGCCTCTACAGTTGTGTCCAAGAAAGCTTTGTATGCGCCCCCCATTGGTCACAACTCCGGGGTCTTCACCACCACCTCTCCTCCCGCAGCACCGAGTCTCCCCGTTAAACCGTCGATTTTGTTGAGAAAAATGCACGTTTTCCGCGTTTTAACAGAGATTTCTCCCTCAAATACGATTGTAAAATATTTTTTGATTACACCGTTGTAAATCTGAGATTCTGGCGCAGTTTTGAAGCTTTCCGGCAACAGTTTATTATTTCAAATTATTTGGAAATTATGGGCGTTGAAAAACGAAATTTTGCTAAGTTCACTTTTTAGGATGTATAGGATGGGTATTCCCCGTAAAATTCAACTGAAAAAAATGTATTTGGTACCAGGGAGATAGGAAATTTAATGCTTTTTCCAACGGTATCCTCAAACTGTAATTATTACAGCAAATTAATGGAGTTATTAGAAATTTAATGACATAAAGTCAAAATCACGAGAAAAAAACGTTAAACTTAAAATAACTCAGAAAAGAAAGGTTTAAACGAAAATTGCTATCAGAAAATTTTCCTTGCAAATTAGTTGTAGAATCGATCCCTTGAAGGAATGAGACCTGTATTGTAGACACCCTGTATAGATCACTCGTCTGCACAGAACACGGCTTTGCCATTGTTACCAACAACTTACTTGAAGAAAAACATAGATCGCATTTCGGTCAGCTAAAATTTGAACGGAGATAAGGCCTCTTTTGCGATGCACACTCTGATTTATCGTAAGTCCAACCCTTAAATTCTAGTAGGGAACGAACGGTTTGTCCTACAGGGCTCCGCGTGGTCTCCGAAAATTCTAAAAATTCTATACTATCTTAAATTGACGGGTAAACAATACCTTTATATCAAAAATTTTTTGAGTTAGGGCGTTTTCAAAATTTCAAACTTTATTTTTCAACCCTTAGAAATGACCTACATGAACCAAAATCTTCGGGGCACAACTAGACCCCAAATGGAGCCTACATACCAAATTTCATCAAAATCGGGCAATGTTAAGCGGGGAAAGTGCCGCGTACGGCGGACGGAAGGCCAAATTTTTATTTGATTTTTGGATTCTACGTAGGTACCTTGAAGCATAAACCAATACATGTTGAGGGGGTGTTAAAAAAAATGTTCTTGGTCGATTCCAAAGGTTCATTATTGAAAATAATAAACCAAAACTGAAACATTGCCGCTAGAATCATCAAAATCGAACAAAAATTGCCAGAGCAATATGGGAAAAACATGGGAAAATCCGTTTATTCGGGGTTTTCCCCATTTCCCTTTGGCTTATTGTTCAATTTTGATGATTCCGGCGGCAATATTTCAGTTTGTTAATTCCCTAGGGCCGCGCACTAATAAATTTCTAAAATCCTTTAGAATTTCGAATTTAGGTACAACTTTTTAAAATTTACCCCTTCAATTTCGTGAAATACTAAGAACGAACAGCGACCGACTGAGACCCCCTTAAATTTGAGGATGTAATTTTCGAGAGTGAGCGAAACTGTTTTGTCGTGAGGGGACTCCGACGATAAGGAGGGACGTCTCCCGCAGTCGTTCCTGCACGTCCAAACTCCGGCGGGTGCGGCTCGACGGCAGATAGCGCACCGCCCATTTGTCACGAGGCCGCGCTGGACGATAACGAAATCAGCGTAAGCGTTCCACGACCCCACCCACTTCGTTCCTCCACCTCGTCGGACACCCGCAATAATGTTTCAGTTTCGTTCCCGCTAATCCCCGGCTCCCTCCTCGCCCAGCACTTACGTCGACGCGCCCATCGAACATTCGGAAGCCTCTATTGTGATTCTCAGACAAGAGATGGCGCTGAGGTCGCACCAAAGTAAACCAAGGTTTTTATTTATTTTATTTATTTATTTATTTAAATTACGGGCAAGCCCAATTACAGTATAGATTCAGCAGAACAGTGAAATTAAACGAACATAAGAAATAGAAAATAACCGAACACCAGAGAAAAAGGTAACAAAAAGAGAAAAAATGTACCTATTTGTACCATGGATATCACATAAAATGGCTAAATAAAAACTATGAATTACTGGAAATTAAAGATTTTAGTTTTATGAGTGTGTGAGAAAAAAAATCCAATTCGGGATGTTGAGCGGGGAGAAGATTGGCGGATCGTGGCCGGCGATGAAGAGGTCGATTCTGGAGGTAGTTGGTTGCGGAGAATGGAACGGCGAAGAGGAAGGACGAACGTGCTGCCTGGCGAGGAGTCAGAAGACCAACCCCAGACAACAAAGCTGGGCAGGAAAGCTTACCGTTCAATAGTTTGTAGAAAAAGGTAAGGTCCACCAGGTTCCGACGTTTCTCGAGGGGAAACAAATGACACACATCCAACAAGTACGCATAATCCACATCACACGTGGGAATCCCCAGCTTGTAGGCGATGTAACGGAGGAATTTGTTTTGCACCCTCTCCAGGCAGTACTTGTGAACTGAATAGCAGGGAGACCAAACCAGTGAAGCATACTCCAGCAATGGGAGCTCAAGTGCTTTGTACAATAATACCAAAGCTCGAGTGTCCGTGAAATCCCGAGTATTCCTTTTGAGGAACCCTAAGGCTCTCATTGCCCGTCCCGCAACATTTTCGATGTGTCCAGAGAAGGTGAGCTTCACATCGCAGAGGACTCCCAAATCTGTGATCTCTTCCAGCCTCTGAAGGTAAGAGCTGCACAATGTGTAGTCATGGATGACTGGCTGGACCGTTCGGTGGAAGGTGACGATGGAGCACTTGGACGGGTTTAGAAAGAGAAAATTCGAGGTGCACCATTCCTCGAGATCACAGATGGCCAGCTGCAGCGTCTCACAGTCTAACATGGTGTTCACGTGACAAAAGAGCTTCAAGTCGTCGGCGAAGAGCAGGCAACGAATACCAGGGTGGAAACATCTTGTTACACTATTAATCATTATCAAAAAGCAAATGGGGCCAATATGGCTTCCCTGAGGGATTCCTGAGGTAGCAGTAAATGGAGATGACAATGTGCCCCTCACACGAACCATGAGTTTGCGACCATCGAGGTAACTCGATAACCAATCCAAGAATGATCCGAAAACCCCCAAAGACTCGAGCAAAGACAGAAGGTGAGCGTGCGAGAGCTTATCAAAGGCCTTAGCATAATCTGTTGACACAACATCCGTCTGACATCCCATCTGGAACCCCATCATGACGAACTCCTGGAACTCCAGAAGATTTGTGACGGTAGATCTTCCTCTCAAAAACCCATGCTGCTCAGGTGCGATGTATGAGGAGAACTCGGCCGAAAGCTGCGTGACCAACAGCTTCTCCAATATTTTAGGTGTCGTCGATAGCGAACAGACGGGGCGATAGTGCAAAATTGACTCACGATCCCCACCCTTGTGGATAGGCGTCACAAAGGAGGACTTCCATTCAGATGGGAAACGACCGGAGCTGAGCGATAGGTTGAACAAGCATGTCAATGGATAGGAGAGAGCAGCAGAGCATTCCTTCAAAAGCATTGGTGGGACACCATCTGGGCCTACACCCTTACAAATATCCAAGCCCTGGAGCTCACGGAGCACATTGTCCTCAGTCACTCTCAGAGAACCAATGGACACGACATCCTGGGTGGGGAAAACTGGAGCAGAGGAGGCAGGAGACTCGAAGACCGAGGAAAAATGCTGAGCGAAGAGCTCTGCAATCTCCAGCGGATCCGAACCCCGTCTGTCGCCGAGGAATATACTACTTGGCAGACGATTTCCACCATCCCTTTAATTTAAGTAGTTCCAGAAATGTTTTATGTTAAGTACCGGAAATTGAATTTTATAGGAACAAGCCATCGTAAAGTTTTGCACGTTTTTCATGGCAGACAGGCACACGTATAGACGGAAACTGAACCCGAATTTTTCAATAAGAAGGCCCAAAACGAAAAACACGAGAAAATTTTGATTTTGGACAACATTTCATTTTTCAACCTTGAAACGTTTTTTTTAACGTGATTTATTATTGCAATTGTACATTAAATACAATCCAATAACTATACAATAATAAATACAATACATCTAGCAATATTACATGACGTGTAATCCAATCGTATCCAATCCAATGACATGTAATCACATTGTGATGGATTGATGAAAATGGAGACTCAAACCCTGATTGAACCCGATTGAACGTTTACCATTTTACTTGCATTATCATCCGATTCACTGACATTGTTATTTTAAACATTGTTATTTTAAACAATTATTTGAAACTCGAGAAACACAGTAGTGTAGTCACTAGCTGCTCACAAATCCCCTCGTGACGGTTTTTGAAACTATTGAGAGAAGAGAGGGGGCACCTGTTAAGCCATCCTCTAGTTCTGTTTGAACAGTTATTGTTGTAGCTCGCCTGAGTGTGAACCTTCGAGGTGTCATGTGATCATTTTGATATCAAATTTGTAGTGAACGCTGTCCGAGGGGGAGTATCGCTAACTCGAGTTCCGTTTCTGAAATAGTACAGTTTCTTTAGGTGATAAAATTAGTTTACAATTCGGAAGTGTTGTTCCTTTGCCAATACCATGTCTTCCGAAGAAGAGGAAGGTCAGCTTCGGGAGGAGAAACCCACCACAACATACATATTGTATTACAAAAGTGAAAACAAACAATGCTTACACTATCTTGGTAGACTTGGAAGCAAAAGGTACTTAGGTAACTTTTTTTGTGAATGGCTATCCTGTACGATCATTTGAACAGTGAAACATTGCAATAGGGTAGGAAACAAAGAGATAAAGTTATCGGAGGATTGGGGTAAAATGCCACTTATATAATGAATCGGTGGACCTTACTTAATTGTGAAAAACAGAGGATAACATTTATCTTGAACATAGATTCATATAGAATCAATTTCACGAATAAAAGTCTAGTAGTAAAGTCGTTTGGTGGTTTATTTATCGATTGCGTGTATCAGTTAGAAGTTGACAGGCGTTATCAATTTACTGAAGGCGATTAATTAAAGTAGATCGAACCAGGTTGGCTATTTCGAAAGAGTAAAGAGTGACCACATCCGGTGAATGTAAGCGACGAGGCACCTATTTGGTATCATAACGAGATTAGTGATGGTCTCTCGTATGTGTTGAGCCCCCTCGTATGTACCCAGCAACGTGGGAAGATCGCGAGTGGGTGAGCAAGTAAGACCAGGGAGTCCCTCGCAGGGATCTTAGCTAACAAGATTCTACTAGTCCAGGACTCACGATTCACCTTATGTGATTTGATGCGCCATGAAATCGTTTCGAGAAAAATCTCCATGACCTGGAACTGCTACAACTTCGTTCGAAGAAGAAGTTCCACCAGTCTTGCATGTCATGACAGTCGTTTCAAATCCCTGATCGAGGTCTCCTGACTCCAACTACCAGGTTACGACTCGTCTTCAGGTAGACGATAGTATACGTATCACTAACGGGGATGCTGATATTAAGTATTCTTGAACCACAGCTGCTGTAAAAGCTGCCTTAGAAACAATCCGCCAGGTTAGGAGAGTTGTAATGTGATGAAATATTGTTTGCACTTGGAGAGTTCAGGGAAGAAAGAAGAAATTTTGGTAATACGTAGCTCTAACAGAGTAGAATTGAAAGAACAACCCAATCAAGGGAGAAAGGAGCCCTTTAAGAATTTGGTTGGATCATTTGGAAGAAAGTTATTCGAAACCTGAAATTCATTATGATCCAAAAACTTACTGAACTAATCTTGAAAAAACTGAACGTCATTTTCAACATCACCTACAAAGTTGTTCTTTCATTCATCCGGGCTGATTTTCTTGAGGGAGTCCCCCTTTTCTCTGGCTTTTAGGTCAATTTTGATTATTCCTGCGGCAATATTTTAATTTTTCAATTACCTAGGTAGATGCACTAATGCACTTCGAAAATCCTTTAAAATTTCAAATCAAAGCACAACTTTTTATTTATTGAATTAAAGTGCATGGCTTATAAAAATAAGAAAAATGCCACATGGAACATGGAAATTGGATGATTATTTCCTGAGAAAAATGGAAAAAACTACTGTTGATAAAAACTGACGAGCTAAGAGAAGGCTGGGCGATGGGGGAGGCACTGGGGCTGGTGGGCGACAATGCTGGTGCATTAGATAGGGGGGGAGGCAACCAAGCGCCGGTTCGTAAGAGATTAAACTTACCCGGAACGAGGAAGGAACGTCGACCGACAGAACTCCCTTCAACGAAATAAGAACTTTGCTGGTTCAAATTTGATTATATACGAAATTTTGGGTTCGCTCTTACTCGAGAGAGAGGCAAAGTGAGGAAAACGTTCCATTCTGTATTTCATTACGTAGGTAGTTCAGCTTTTCTACACGTACTAATGATGCAGAGCTCAAAAAACGCTGCAGATTCGTACACAATGGTTTATTATTTTTCTATATAGATCACTCGTCTGCAAAGCCACCAACCATCAAACTTGAAGAAAAACATCGATCGCATTTCGGTCAGCTAAAATTTGAACGGAGATTAGGCCTCTTTTGCGATTCACATTCGTGTTTCTGATTTATCGTAAGTCCAACCCTTAAATTCTCGTAGGGAGCGAACGGTTTTTCCTACACAGCTCAGCGTAGTCTCAAAAATCTCTATACTATCTCAAATTGATGGAAAAACAATACCTTTATTTCAAAATTTTTTGAGTTAGGGCGTTTTCAAAATTCATTTCTTGACCTTTAGAAGTGACCTACATCAACCAAAATCTTCGGGGCACTACTAGACCCCAAATGCAGCCTACATACCAAATTTCATCAAAATCGGTCAATGCTAAGCGGGGAAAGCACCGCGTCCAAATGTTATTCGATTTTGGTTTATTATTTTCAATACCTAATGAACTTTGGAATCGACCAAGAAAAAAATTTTTTTAACGCCCCCTCAAAATTTGACGGTTTACGTTTCAAGGTACGTAGAATCCAAAAATCGAATAAAAATTTGGCCGTCCGTCCGCCGTATGCGGCACTTTTGCCACTTAGCATTGACCGATTTTGATGAAATTTGGTATGTAGGCTCCATTTGGGGTCTAGTTGTGCCCCGAAGATTTTGGTTGATGTAGGTCACTTCTAAGGGTTCCAAAATCAATTTTGAAATTTTGAAAACGCCCTAACTCAAAAAATTTTCATATAAAGGTATTGTTTTTCCTTCAATTTAAGATTCTATAGAATTTTTAGAATTTTTTTAGACCACCCGGAGCTCTGTAGGACAAACCGTTCGCTCCCTACGAGAATTTAAAGTTTGGACGTACGATAAATCGGAAACACGAGTGTGAATCGCAAAAGAGGCCTAATCTCCGTTCAAATTAAAGCTGACTGAATTGCGATCGATGTTTTTCTTCATTTTGGATGGTTGGTGGCTTTGTAGACGAGTGATCTATAGAAAAATAATAAACCATTGTGTAATAATTTGCAGCGTTTTAGATTCTACGTACCTTGAAACGTAAACCAACAAATTTTGAGGGAGTGTTAAAAAAAATGTTCATGGTCGATTCCAAAGGTTCATTATTGAAAATAATATCCAAAATTGGTTTTTTAAATTTTGATTCTGTAATACTTGAATGTATTGATACTTTTCTGAAGTATCGGCCTGCTGCTTTTCGATACTTCTTAAAAATATCGATACATTTTGAAGTAAAAAACATCCCATTAAATCTAAATTTAGCAGTTTACTTCTCCGACCTGCCCAAAATGTTTTACCTTCTCCCGACTGAACGCCGCCATGGAGCCCTAGGTACCAATCATCGAGATCTCCCTCCCAAAAAATAATTCACTTGCGTCGATTTCCTCTTCAAACCCCGTTTGTCTACTGTACCACGTAGAACCTCCCATAGACCCCTCAATCACTGTCATTCAAGTTTAGATAATTTTGTTGAATTTTCGATCAAAATGAAATTACCTTATTAGATCTGAGGATGGCGAGCTGATGTAACCCAGCGCGTCGTAGACCGTGCGAGTGGACGGAGTGAACGCGGAATAAACACAAAACACTAATTCGCGCCCATGAATATTCACAAACTGAGAATACGCAAACAACTTACAGTTCGAGCAGACCTCGTTGCGTCAATTGGTCGCCAAGGTCTGTTGGACTCGATCAACTTAGAAGGCTGTTGCATCCCGCAGATGCAAAGTTTGTCAGTTATTGGTTCAGAGAACTCCGTCATTTTAATTGAATATTTCAACAACCTGCTCTTCACATATTTCTCGTCCCAGTATTTTCAAACAACTCCTAACAAAAAAACGCTGTAAATTATTACACAACGGTTTGTTTTTTTCCTGTAAAGGTCACCCATTTGCGAAGGATTGCATTTGATCACCTGAAATTTGCCTCATCTTTGAACGTTCCAATGCAATTCACACTCGTGTTTCCATCTCATTTTTCGTTCAATCTACTGAGGAAGAGACGAAATCCTTCGTACAGTGAAGAATTTCACCGAATTCTGTTTGCATTTTTCCTGAATAGTTAATGGTGTGGGATAGATGAAAATCGGGTTGATTTCGGAAAATAAGTCTCCTGTTATTTTTGGGAGACAATCAAAATTTATGATTTCAAAACATAACCGGGAAAACGGACCTCTCCAACGTGAAGCGGAAACGCTCGCTGATTGGCAGTTCGGATCGCCGTCTCCTACCAGTGTTGCCCGATGGTACGACGAAATCGTGTTATCTAAGAGGAAAGTTATCAAACAACCTAACTTTTCCCCATCTTGTTTTTTCTATTTTTTTCTTCAGTTTTTCGATTTCGATCTTCACTGGCATTGTGAAATATTGCATCTGAGGACTATAGATTTCACGATCTCAGCGCTTCAAGCGGCCGTACATGAACTATTCCAGGTTGACGTCATCCTCCCGGTTTTTTTAAACGTTCATATTTTCTACACTGTTTTGCTTATTCGAAATTAGGAAGTACGGGCTGAAAGTTTGTCGTAGGGGTTTTTTCGAGGTGCTGAATCCGATTTTGGGGTCGAAAATAGGAAATTCTGATGTGGTGAAATTCCTCATTATCCCCTTCCTAAGGGCCTTTGGTAGGTGGGGAGAGGGACGCCAGTCCTCTCGGGCTAGCTAGGAATTCTAGCATAAGGGTCTGATGAATTTCATGATAGTTGTGAACGTATCCACCTCTACCGGTGAGTACACGGGGAAAACACCACTAGTATAGCACTATGGAAGGAATTCCAATTTTGTCTTATTTATTTTCAACAACAATGAACCTTAAGAATCGACCAAGGAAAAACAAAACATGATAATTTCCCAGTTTTAGTCTTTCCATTAAACCTAACGGCCTATAGTTGCGCGTTTATGTCACCTTTTGACATATTTACCATTGTTTATACACGTTGCACTTATAAAGACCGCAAAGAGTGCATTGTTGGTTCAATCCAGAAACAATCAATTTCTCCTTCAGAGGGGTAAACAACAAATCATGGACATGTCCATTGTTGTAGGTGTAATTTGAAAATAAAATGTGTACCTACCTATTTATATTTTCTATAATAAACACAATTTCTCTTTTAAAAACAGAAACTCTTCTGAAAAAAAGGGAATTTTAGAATATATAACGGTATTGTTTTGTGATAAACTTGAAACAGTATTGAATTTTCAGAATCGAATGGGACCACCCAGAGCTCAGAAGGATCAACCGTTCGCTAACCCTATGACTTACGATAAACCCGAAACACGATCGTTAATCGCAAAAGAGTTCGAAAGGGTTTCGAATCTCAATTCTCCTCTTTAGTACTCTACCTAATTATTTCTAAGCTAACAACTTCCACATCCCAAAAGTTGTGAAACTAACGAATCGTTGGAGCAAGTAATTCACAAGAAAATCATCCGCGCCGGGCGTTACGATGAATTAATTAGTGAAAGTTTAAATCTCGGGAAAATACTCCGAAGTCGTTAAAAGCGAAGGCGCCTTTAAGGATTCTATGGTATAACGTCAAAACTCGGTTACGTCATTAACGAAAAGCTTTTACCCGACAAAAGATACTACGAGTAGACCACCACTACAGGTGGAAAACAAGTTGGAAGGTTTTACCTCCGCCTGTCGACAGTAATTTACTGGTACTTGGCACAACACGGTCGCGTCTTAATTACCAGAAACTCGCGCCTCTTATTTTCAGAATATTATTACAGGAGAGAGGAGATATAGCTTTCCGACAAAATCACATAATTTACGAGACCAGCGAACCATATTTATAGTCAGCGGCTACGAAGAACAAAACGCTTCCGCTACGAGGTGGACTCGGAAGCAAAACGGTAGCCAATATGTGTACAACAACTCTCCCTTGTTATCTCTTTATTGGTATAGAAACTGAATATCCGCAAATACTTAGTGGATTTTGATGGCGAATTTTCAATTTTACTAATTGTACGACTTGTTTTTCCTGTATTTTATATTAACTGGAACCTTCTCAGTTGTTGAAGAATTGTAAGTATGCCAAGTCAATAAAAAAACATTTCCAAGTAAAATTCAAGTTTTTCAAGCCAAATTCAAGATTTCCCAAACCAAAGTCAAGATTTTCTAAACCAAATTCAAGATTTTTCAAACCAAATTCAAAATTTTACCTGAACCCAATTTAAGATTGTTTTTGAACTGAATCATACATTTTTTGTAGTCAGTTGACAAGTCAATTTCAGTGTGAACATAACTACGTTCCTAACGGTAAAAATTAATAAAGTTTAATTAAAGATTAGGTTATGATTCTATCGGTTAATTTAAAGTTCTAAAATGAAAAAATTCAAGAATTTCTTCTATATGTCAATTCCTTCTTTACGCGCATCCCTTCTCAATGTTTGAATGTTGAAACTATCGATGCATTGTAACAATGCCTTGAACGTTAGAAGAGAAAAGTAGAACAGTTCTACTTTTCTCTTCTAACGAGTTCAAGGCCTTGTTTTTGGAAGATTTACATTCCTTGGTTTGGAAAATATTGAATTTGACTAAGAAATGCTTTAATTAAAATTATTTAAAAGAGAACTTGTGCTAGTAAAAATGCATTCAAATTTATGAATCCTTCTCAAAACACTATTCTAACTCTTTTAACATGGATATGTCTTTTAGCTGGGGGTCAAGAAATTTTTCGCCATAAAAAATGCAACGCGATACCAGTAAACAAAATCATGATATGATACATCAAGATATATATCATGATATATCGTTAGCTAGGAAGCAAGGTTCTCTAAATTACTGAAATATAATGTGTTTCGTGAGTTTTTTTTGGAATTCTGTTTATTCATAGAAAAAATGGACATATCCATGATCTATGGTTTTTCCCTCTAAGAAAGAAATTTCATGGCGTTTCTTGAAAATTTGACTCTTTTTCTCAATAATTTGACAAAATAATGCATTTTAGATAATGTTGCTAGGGGTTTTAAAACAATAACGTCATTACTCGTATGTAACTTGGATGTAGAACAGTTGTTTCTTCTATATAGTAAATCTTCATTTAAATAAAATATTGCTCATAGGATTTTACTAGTTAATTCCTTTTTTTATAATTGGTAGAGAAATTAAACCTCTCTAAAGTTCAAAATGTCGATTCCTTCATAAATTACTCTCTATACAATAGAGTTGTATGCCATTCTCGTGAGTTACGCACCTTATAAGGCTTCCTTGGTGACTTGTTGGAGCTTTCTTTCTCTCTGTCTCATCTCAGAGACACCATGTCTCATTTTGACACCAACCGCGACCTTCTAGCGTGAGAAGACCTTTTTCTATAATTTTTTTCAAAGTTTCGAATGTTTGTGACGTCACAGTTGGCTGGGGGATCCCGCCCAGGTGGGAGGGGCGAGTGACGTCATAAACATTCGAAACTGAAAAATCATTGAAAATGATCTACTCATCCAAAAAGACAACGGCTGGTGTCAAAATTCTCAGGATGAAGACTAATTTCGATTAATTTTTTTTTTTCAATCAGGCGCACCCCCCATTATAGGTTACTCAAGAGTTCAAATGATTATAGTAGTAGTATTAATTATTATTATGGTAGTAATTATGCCGACGTACATCTTTAAATGTAATATATTGGTACGTCATTATTTACGAATCACAGCAATATTGCAACAATGCACGAAACGAAGGTGATCGGAGAGAAAAGCTATACAATTGAGGAAGTCCTGGAGAGAAGACAAATAATACATCTTGGCACAGACTCCCAATACTGTGGGGAGCCCTCCAACCCCAATGATAAAAGTTCGTGACACTCTTGGAATAAAATGGGGGAAACACGAGATTCCCTTCCCGGTCTAATATCCTGGTCCCTGAGGTCGTATGTATGGCTTCTCCTGGAAGGGCTTAACTCCTTTGGGGTTCCTGAGGGGAGGCTGAGGAAGAAGAAAAGAAACAACTGCCAAGTAGTGGACAGTAGTGTGAAATTGAGGTTTAAAAGACTGAGTTTGCACATGCGTAGATGCTGCTGTTTCTTGAAGCAATCATGGGCGCACATTGATACCTACACTGAACAGAATGACAAAAACACGTCATCTGAGAGCTCAATTCGAAACATTCAGACATATTTTCAAAAGGCTTGATCGCCAGACTTCACAGGACCTCAGTTCGTCACTTGGCTCACTCAACAGCTATAAATGTGCGCTGGACACTGTCCTGATCTGCCCAGCGCCACGCAGCACTGTTGATTTGATACCGAAAAAATTCGGTACAGGAGGAAGGGAATCAGTCACCAAGAATAAACTCCACCGTGAGCAGACCTCACGCTTTGAAGAAATGCCATTTTTGAGTTAGACACAGACACCGTCTTTATCTAGAGATGATTGTCAAACTGATTATACAAAAATAATATTTGACAAAGAAAACATGTGTCCAACTACCCACCAAACTGGCACCATTTTACCACCAATATCAGTTCTTTTTGAAATGACGTCAAGAATGGCTTAAGAACTTAGTGGAATTCAAGAAAGGTATATTTTGATCTAGTCTGTATGACCAAACTGAGTTTCAGGGCTTCTGAATTTAGGAGCAAGCCTACATTTTTGTTCGGATGAAATACCGATCAGATGGCGATTATCCGAGGATTTTTTTAGCATGGAACATACTTTAGCCATCACCTAACTGGGCAAAAACGTGACGAAACCGGGATATTGTAATGATTTTCGCTTACAACCGACCCATTTTTAGAGAGTTTTTTTTTATTCTTATTGTAGACTAGATGATTTCAGTAGGGTTAAAAATTTTAACCCTACTGAAATCATCTAGGACATTTAATGTCCTTCCACACATTCAAAAATTGCGAAGTGTTGGAACTCCCTAAGGAAGCGAAATGAGAGGAAGAAACACTTTGACCAAGAGAAGGATTTTCTTCAGTATCCATACTGAAAATGGATGACGTATTTTTTAATTTATTTTATTCGATTTTATTCAAACATTATGCTGGTCAAACCAGACCCAGCGTTTTTCATGGGCGCCGAAACAGATGTTGATAGTTACCCATTCAGTTCCTTATAGGAGGTCAGTGATCTCACTGCGGGGAGGTCGTGTGTTCGAGTCTTGCAGCGGGGGTGTGTTTTCATGTTTTCCGGGCTCCCCTCCCCCCCCCCCCCATTTTCACAAGCCAGGCAATGGGCAGCCATGAGCGAAATCATCAGAACAAATAATTCTGATCTTACCTTTGGATGACGTCCGCGACGCCAGGAATGGCAGTCGGACGAAAATCCAACCTAAAATGGTTGTTTACTTACTTACTTCAGTTCTTTAAAGACACGTTTCCAAATTTTGGTTCCCACCGGTAAATATATGAGAGAACTCTCAGTAAACAAGACGTACCAAAAACGCCTTTTTCCCTCATATCTCATTCCATATTTTGGTTCCCACCCGTAAATATATGAGTGAACTCCCAGTAAACAAGACGTACCGAAAACGCCTTTTTCCCACATATCTCATTCCATATTTTGGTTCTCACCCGTAAATATATGAGTGAACTCCCAGTGTGCATACAGAGGGGGGCCCTTTATGACGTGGTCTCGAACTCTTACCCTCTGTATGACTTGAAAATGATTGAAACTTTAATGAGATGAGTTTATGTTAGAAGGTTGCTGAAATACTCGAAGGACCACTGGAATACCAGAATGTTGTAGGTATAGGTATGTTAAATAAAGCTGTGAAAACGATTATTCGATTTGATTATAAAATGATTTATTAACCAAATTAAATAGATCGTGAAATTATTGATTTTATAATAGACCATGCAGAGGCCACTGTTCCTAGTTTCACCTACCTAAAGCGCTTGGATTAAATTTTGTATGATTTGCATATGATTCTTGAATTGTTGAATAAATGTTCTTTATTCCGATGTTCGTGGAGAATCCCAAAAGGTTTGAGGTAGGGAGTGATGCCTCCAGAAGAGAAGAAATGCAAGGTAGAAGTGGCTTACCAGGTTCCTGATTAGATTTATGAGTCCGTCGAAAGAGATCCCGGAACGATTCCTCCGTGGATAGTTTCTGGTTCTTCCCAAAGGAACGATGGGAAGCCGCGTTTGAACGAAGGCGGTTGCTTTGCCGGCCGGCAGAATTCTTGGAAAAACGAACGTTTTAAAAGTTGAGGTAGGTCAGGAACGGGCGAAAGATGGCGAGAGAGTGATGTCGGCCAATACGTGAAAGCTGGTGCAAAATCACACACGTGGTTTTTTCACTTTTTTCTCACACACCGCACTAATAAATTTATCTAAAATAAAACTAGGTATAACAAATTTTTTCATGTGGTTATTTGAATTAATATGCCAGAAATTGTGGCGAAAACATTTCGTGCAAACATGCAACTTGTTGGAATGAGGTTGAACAGGTTGGCAACTCTGTTGACACCGGCCGCAAATCAGCTGAGGAATGAATAAGTTGTGAGACGGACGGATTGTTTACAAAAATGGATCGGTTTATTGATTTAGGAGGGTTTGAGTATGGGAATTTATGGAAAACTATTGGAAAATGTAAAGGAAGTGAATGCAAGATGAATCGGTGATGAAGTGAGGAGACTATTGAAGGATGGAGTTGCGAATTTGCAGGTAAAGGATTTCATTCTTGTACACCCAGTAAACAAAACGTCCCAAAAACGCCATTTTTCCCTCATCTCATTCCATATTTTGGATCCCACCGGTAATATAAGTGAACTCCCAGTAAACAAGACGTCCCAAAAACGCCTTTTTCCCTCATCTCATTCCATATTTTGGATCCCACCGGTAACATAAGTGAACTCCCAGTAAACAAGACGTCCCAAAAACGCCTTTTTCCCTCATCTCATTCAATATTTTGGATCCCACCGGTAATATAAGTGAACTCCTAGTAAACAAGACGTCCCAAAAACGCCTTTTTCCCACATATCTCATTCCATATTTTGGTTCTCACCCGTAAATATATGAGTGAACTCCCAGTAAACAAAAGGTCCCAAAAACGCCTTTTTTCCCTCATCTCATTCCATATTTTGGATCCCACCGGTAATATAAGTGAACTCCCAGTAAACAAGACGTCCCAAAAACGCCTTTTTTCCCTCATCTCATTCCATATTTTGGATCCCACCGGTAATATAAGTGAACTCCCAGTAAACAAAACGTCCCAAAAACGCCTTTTTTCCCTCATCTCATTCCATTTTTTGGATCCCACCGGTAACATAAGTGAACTCCCAGTAAACAAGACGTCCCAAAAACGCCTTTTTCCCTCATCTCATTCCATATTTTGGATCCCACCGGTAATATAAGTGAACTCCTAGTAAACAAGACGTCTCAAAAACGCCTTTTTCCCACATATCTCATTCCATATTTTGGTTCTCACCCGTAAATATATGAGTGAACTCCCAGTAAACAAAACGTCCCAAAAACGCCTTTTTTCCCTCATCTCATTCCATATTTTGGATCCCACCGGTAATATAAGTGAACTCCCAGTAAACGAGACGTCCCAAAAACGCCTTTTTTCCCTCATCTCATTCCATATTTTGGATCCCACCGGTAATATAAGTGAACTCCCAGTAAACAAAACGTCCCAAAAACGCCTTTTTTCCCTCATCTCATTCCATATTTTGGATCCCACCGGTAACATAAGTGAACTCCCAGTAAACAAGACGTCCCAAAAACGCCTTTTTTCCCTCATCTCATTCCATATTTTGGATCCCACCGGTAATATAAGTGAACTCCCAGTAAACAAAACGTCCCAAAAACGCTTTTTTTCCCTCATCTCATTCCATATTTTGGATCCCACCGGTAATATAAGTGAACTCCCAGTAAACAAAACGTCCCAAAAACGCCTTTTTTCCCTCATCTCATTCCATATTTTGGATCCCACCGGTAATATAAGTGAACTCCCAGTAAACAAAACGTCCCAAAAACGCCTTTTTTCCCTCATCTCATTCCATATTTTGGATCCCACCGGTAACATAAGTGAACTCCCAGTAAACGAGACGTCCCAAAAACGCCTTTTTCCCTCATCTCATTCCATATTTTGGATCCCACCGGTAATATAATTGAACTCCTAGTAAACAAGACGTCCCAAAAACGCCTTTTTCCCACATATCTCATTCCATATTTTGGTTCTCACCCGTAGATATATGAGTGAACTCCCAGTAAACAAGACGTCCCAAAAACGCCTTTTTCCCTCATCTCATTCCATATTTTGGATCCCACCGGTAATATAAGTGAACTCCTAGTAAACAAGACGTCCCAAAAACGCCTTTTTCCCACATATCTCATTCCATATTTTGGTTCTCACCCGTAGATATATGAGTGAACTCCCAGTAAACAAAACGTCCCAAAAACGCCTTTTTTCCCTCATCTCATTCCATATTTTGGATCCCACCGGTAACATAAGTGAACTCCCAGTAAACAAGACGTCCCAAAAACGCCTTTTTCCCTCATCTCATTCCATATTTTGGATCCCACCGGTAATATAAGTGAACTCCTAGTAAACAAGACGTCCCAAAAACGCCTTTTTCCCACATATCTCATTCCATATTTTGGTTCTCACCCGTAAATATATGAGTGAACTCCCAGTAAACAAAACGTCCCAAAAACGCCTTTTTTCCCTCATCTCATTCCATATTTTGGATCCCACCGGTAATATAAGTGAACTCCCAGTAAACAAGACGTCCCAAAAAACGCCTTTTTTCCCTCATCTCATTCCATATTTTGGATCCCACCGGTAATATAAGTGAACTCCCAGTAAACAAAACGTCCCAAAAACGCCTTTTTTCCCTCATCTCATTCCATATTTTGGATCCCACCGGTAATATTAGTGAACTCCTAGTAAACAAGACGTCCCAAAAACGCCTTTTTCCCACATATCTCATTCCATATTTTGGTTCTCACCCGTAAATATATGAGTGAACTCCCAGTAAACAAAACGTCCCAAAAACGCCTTTTTTCCCTCATCTCATTCCATATTTTGGATCCCACCGGTAACATAAGTGAACTCCCAGTAAACAAGACGTCCCAAAAACGCCTTTTTCCCTCATCTCATTCCATATTTTGGATCCCACCGGTAACATAAGTGAACTCCTAGTAAACAAGACGTCCCAAAAACGCCTTTTTCCCACATATCTCATTCCATATTTTGGTTCTCACCCGTAGATATATGAGTGAACTCCCAGTAAACAAGACGTCCCAAAAACGCCTTTTTCCCTCATCTCATTCCATATTTTGGATCCCACCGGTAATATAAGTGAACTCCTAGTAAACAAGACGTCCCAAAAACGCCTTTTTCCCACATATCTCATTCCATATTTTGGTTCTCACCCGTAGATATATGAGTGAACTCCCAGTAAACAAGACGTCCCAAAAACGCCTTTTTCCCTCATCTCATTCCATATTTTGGATCCCACCGGTAATATAAGTGAACTCCTAGTAAACAAGACGTCCCAAAAACGCCTTTTTCCCACATATCTCATTCCATATTTTGGTTCTCACCCGTAGATATATGAGTGAACTCCCAGTAAACAAAACGTCCCAAAAACGCCTTTTTTCCCTCATCTCATTCCATATTTTGGATCCCACCGGTAATATAAGTGAACTCCCAGTAAACAAAACGTCCCAAAAACGCCTTTTTCCCACATATCTCATTCCATATTTTGGATCCCACCGGTAAATATATGAGTGAACTCCCAGTAAACAAGACGTCCCAAAAGCGTGTTTTTTCACTCATCTTCCAACTAAGCTTCTCCGATCTTGCTTTCTTGAACTTCTCCCGCAAGTTTGATTTATTTCAGAACACGATTGATGATGAAACTACTGAAGCGTTGGAACCTCCTTATCTCACTTTTCTTCAGGGATCAAGTGTAATCCTAGAACCAGGTATCATTAAAGATGTGTCCCATTTTCGAACGTGAAACATAAAAATCAATAAACCACAATTTTAAAACAAAAGTGCCACCCACAATTTTCATTATAAATTGGTGCCGTCGGTGTCACTTAATATCTCGCTGTTGATAAAATTATGACAAACGTACGATCCATACGGAAAATGGTCTGGATTGGATTTCTATCCGTACAGTAAATTAGTTGATTGGAAGTTCTGTTGAGTGATAGTCGTCCCAGTAATGAAATTATTGGAACCTCTCATGGTTTTGCTGAGTCTTGTGGAAGGAGAATCGATTCTCTCTGAGCAGCCACGTGTGAGCTTATTTCGCCCGAAAATTGACTTTTCTGCCTCCCTTAGGACTGGAGATGGTAGTGGATTGGTTCTGTCAGTAATTACTTTTGGAAGATCAATGCGGGCTCAGTTCAATTCTCGGAATGACATTCGGGCGATAAAATTTAGAACAGCTGCTATCGATTGACAGTGGGTATTCCACACAAATTATTTTCATTGTAGGGCGCAACAGGTGCTCAAGGTTGTTAAAATATACAGTGCATGATTTTCTCCGAGTTTCAGCATAAAGCTTGGTTCACGTAGGTGCATAATGTCCGTAATGCGTAGTGCGTAATTGGATGCTATTGGCTGGAGGCAATTAATGGGGCGGGACTGATCTTTGCGGATGTCGGCTTTTGGAGCAGAGTGTATCGTTTTGAAAAATTGGATATTTTACGCATTACGGACAAACTTCGTTAAACTTCGGTGAAATTCGTAACAACCTCTCGTTTATTGACTCGGTCTCGTTGATTGACGAAACAACCCGAATCATTGTTTGGTTTTGGAAACAATTCTGCGCAGAGCGTAATCAATCAGCCATGTGAATGCTTTTACGCACTTTCTGCATTACGGAACACCCCCAATTCTCTTTTTGCGCATTACGGCCATTATGCATCTCTGGGAACCCACTAGTGGCACAAGACTTGTCAACGCTACTCTAGTTCCCCATGAATATTCAAGAAAATAGATTCGACAGTTCATGATTCCCCACCAATTCTTCAAGAATGTGTGAAGACGTGCGTCAATTTTTCTCAATTTCACAAATTGACTGATTTCGATTTGCTATTTTTAATGATGAACCATTGGAATCGAGGAAGAAAAAATTGTAATTATTCCCCCTCAATATTTTATATAGGTACTTTTCAAGGTATGTAGAATAAAAAAATCGAATAAAAAATTGTCCGTTCAATGAACCAATTTTGATGAAATATGGATGAGCTCCATTATGGGGGTAGTGCCACGGAGCTTCAAGTTAATGTCTAAGTGGTAAAAAGTGGGGGAAAACATTTTCAAAACGCCTCATCTCGAAAAATGTTGATCTACAGGTATTTTTTTTTATTAACTTAAAATTTCCGAAATTTTAAAGAATTTATTTGCCACCCTGGGCTTCAAAGACCAACTGACGGCCTAAAGTCGATATTATTACCTAATTAATGAATGTTTCATGACTTTTTCATCGATTTAAATAGTGTTCAATTTTTAAAAACGAATGGTAAACCACACAGCCGATCAATGACATCGTTAAGTGAGTAAATTACTGTGAATTTATCAGACCCACATGCTAGTAGTGTCCTTTAGCCTAGAGGAACCCCATCCTACTCACAGATAGATAGATCTTTATTCGTTGTCTACAGGGACACAAATGCATCAAATTTACAAAAATTATAATATACAGGGTGTCTGTAAAACAGGTCTCATTCCGTCAAGGGGTCGATTCGACAACTAATTTGCAACAAAGAATGTCTCCTAGCAATTTTTTTAGAGGCTTCTTTTCCGAGTTATTTCAATTTTAAAGTTTTTTTCTCGTGAGTTTGACTTGATGTCATTAAATTGGTGATAACTCCTTTAATCACCAATTTGATAATACAATAACAATAATAATTACAACTTGAGGACACCGTTGGAAAGAACATTAAATTTCTTATCACCCTAATACAAAAACAAAAATTTTTCAGTCGAATTTTACGGGGAACAAAGCAACTTAGAAAGTGAACTTAGTAACTTTTCTTAAATTTTTCGTTTTTCAACGCCCGTAATGTCTCAATCATTCGAGATAATGAACTATTGCCGGTACGCCTAAAACCTGCGCCAGAATCTCAGCTTTCCAACGGTGTAATCAAAAAATATTTTAAAATCGAATTTAAGGGAGAAATTTCTGTTTGAACGCTGAGATTCTGGCGCAGTTTTTTGACTTACCGGCAGTAGTTCATTATTTTGAATTATTCGGACGTTATGGACGTTGAAAAACGAAAAGTTTTTGAAAAGTTACTAAGTTCACTTTTTAAGTTGCTTTATTCCCCTTAAAATTCAACTGATGCTCTTTCCAACGGTATCCTCAAATTGTAAATATCACAACAAATCAAGGGAGCTATTACCAATTTAATCACATCAGGTCAAAAACACGAAAAAAAACTTTAAAATCGAAATAACTCGGAAAAGAAGCCTCTAAAAAAAATTGCTAGGAGACATTCTTTGTTGCAAATTAATTGTAGAATCAGCCCCTTGAAGGAATGAGAACTGTTTTACAGACACCCTGTATAGGTAAAATATAGGTAACTGTAACATACAGGTAACTCACCGCTCCATCAATCCCAAGTCCATCGGATCTACCTAAACTAACCCCTTCGAGCCGACTTACGGGTCTTGTCTCCGTCCCTCAGTAAGTTGGACGAATGATGAATCAGAAACACGAGTGTGTAACGCGTATGAACATTCATCGGTGAAATTTCAACTGATCAATCAAATGCGATCTTTCGCCGGCGGGTGATCTTTGTGGACAAATTAATAAACCGTTGTGTAATAATTTGCGGCATTTTGACAGAAAGAACCACGTCTACGAATGAGGTTGCGCCAAACAAAAAATTCTTGCTAAAACTTGCACGTCGACTATGACCATTTAAAATATTCAGTCACTGGCATACTTCTTATCCCTACGAATTTTTTATTTGAATAAACGTATGGAGATAGCTTCACATCTGATCATCAATGTACCGTTTCTTAGTGCATACAATATTCAAAATCAAAAGAACTTTACAGAGTGCTTTTTTGTAGGAAAATTCAAAACATAAGAGCAGAATTTATGAGAAAAAAGTTCAACTGCTAGGACTCATCAGCCCTTTCAGTCTCCGACAGTCTTCCGATGTTTTTGCAATGAATCATGAAACGGCGAAAAAAGTGTGAATGACGCCCTTAATGATCTCGGTGATTCAATTGCACAAAATCAAATTAATCGAGGATTTTTACAGGTTATATTCACCTCGCACTCCAGCTAATTTCAACCAACGGATGAACCTATCTTTGATCCGGGAAAAAGTTCGTATCGCTTCGAGTTAATATTGGGGTTGTGTTGCCAATGGAAATCGAAGAAAGGAAAGCAAATATTACCGATACAGGGTCAATATAATAAGAGAGGCCGAGAGATATATCAACTCGATAAAGCGAAGAGCAAATAAGCGGTTGTGACGTACGAAGCTGCCTACTACACGTAGTCGTTCCACCAGTACGTTTGATCAACCACTTCAATGGTGTGAAACTGCAATGATAAGAATGTTGTAGGCTCAGATACTATTAATTTTGCATCAATTTAAAGGTAGTTTTTTTTTCAAGGAAAAAATGTTTTAGTTGATGGCTCGTTCCCAACAAGTGGAGTTTCTTTACGATACAGAGTAGAAAAAAGCAGCAAATTATTACCAACTATATTATCGAGCACGGTTAACAGTAATTTATTCTGTAGGAAGAACGAGTGAGTGGCATTAAATTATATTCGAAGGAACGAAAAAAGCTGAAAACTGGTTCACTTCCATCAGGGAACGTTCATGTGCGATTCACACCCGTGTTTCCGATACATCGTTCACCCAACGCGAAGAGTAACAAACACAACCTCGCGATAAAACTGCAACCTTTTAATCTTGAACGATTAACTTTTATTAAAAGTCATCTAACTACCATTAAGATTCATAAAGTAATTCATTCATAAGGTAAATTTTATCCTCTCTGAAGGAGCTTTTGGCCCCACAGAGCGCTGATTGGTGTAGTTAAATTCTTAAAAATCGACATTCAAAATTAATGAAAAACAACAACACCAGAAGTTTGAAAGTACCGAGTTAAGGCGTTTTGAAATAAATTTGTCAACCCATACTTTTCACCCGACAAGACCAAAACATTCGGGGCGCAAATAGACCCCAAATAGAGCTGATATACCAATATTGTCATCAAAATCGGTCTGATAACAGATCAGTTTGAACATGAGTGGACTGGAATAAATCATGTTGAAAAAATCATCAAGACCAAAGTAACAAAAAATTGTCTTCCTTCATGGAAGAACAGGCAGCATGTGTATTGTAAGGTGTGAATAAAGCTTTTGCTTACCAATTGTATCGATAATTTCATTACAGCTGGTTATAATTACCTGAAACAAATAAATTCAATATAAGTACATGAACAAGTATAAGTACAAATAACTCAGTTTTATGCCTTAAGGAACTTAACTCAAATTCCGTTGAAAAGCTAAGATCTCCCATTGTTTCTATGAATAAACAAAATTTAAAAAAAATTGTAGGTGTAATTTGAAAATTAAAATGATGAAATAAAATACACACAAGATATGTACCTACCTATTACTTTTTCAATGAACAAACAGAATTTTTTAAAAATAATGTCAAAATGATACTTTATTTGAATAATATCTAAGCCACCTATTACATTTTCATTGAATATGAAAAGGAAAAAAAAAATCTGAAAATATGAACAGAATTTGTTTCTAAAAAAAACTCCGGTCGCACGTGATAAATCGCAGTATTCTAGAGAACCTCGCTCCATTGCTACCGATATGTAGCTATGATTTTGTTTACTGGTTGCAGCGTTGCATTTTTGGTAGTGAATCTCAAAACATCAATCTCTGAGTACCTTGCACTATCCTCAAAATCACTGAATATTGTAGGGAAATATAGAAGTTATGGTTGTTACAAGGATTTCACGTTTGCGCACGCCGAACGACTACTATCAGTCCGGGGGTGATGATTTTCATAGGGGACCACCTACACTCTAACCCGCACAATACATGAAAATCGAAATCGGACGAGAACTGTAGAAGTAGAACTGTAGAACTGTGGGAAGGATTTCAAGACAGACAGACAAACACGGAACCAAAATTGTTCAGGGAGGTCTGAAACGTAAAACGCGAGTGGAAATTTCGATATTGGAGATTTTTTTTTTTTTTTTCAACTTTAAAAAGTGAAAACAAAGTTACCGCTACCTTGGTAGTCTCGGAAGCAATAACGGTTTATAGCACGTTTTTCAGGTCGCTATGGTTTTTCGCGTTTTTCTCACGTTTGAACAAGATGGATATACTCGTAGTACCTTTTGGAATCAAGCTCTTCATTGACTCCTGCAGTTTGGCAGACTTGTTTTATTTACACTCTGTACATTTTCGGAGCAATGTCACCTCCCAAGGAGCAAAGCTACGTAGATTTTACAGTACTGAGAATGTTTGAATAGAGATTCTTCATTCCGAAGTATCTGAAGGAATAATAAATAGAAAAACTGCTTCGTCCTCTTCCATTCATAATAGAAACCCCCAACGGCCGAGGGGATGGGGATGAATGAACGAGTACTAGTGGGGGCGATGTGACCCAGTGACATGGAGAGGAGTCCGTCTCTGCGAAGGCGAGCCCCTTGTGCAAACGGCCACCCCTGCTTCAGCTCAGGATATTGATTATCTCTCAACTCAACCCCTCAGCTCTGTGGGGGTACTTCGTTAATGATACCTGCCGACGAAGCTCCATTCATTAGGAGAACAGAATCGAGCCAAACACCGAAGTTTCCAATAACTAGAACTCCTCTAACAAGGGAAGACTATTACATGATTTTGACAAGATGAACCCCTTGTTGCTATAATAATTGCATTTCCATCAGAGCCTTTGACTTTGTCAAACTTTCATCAGACTTTTAATAATCTTTATTAATGTCCTCCTTTCAGCCAATAATGATTTGTTCCCGCGATATCCCCGAAGTTAAGGCCAGTCGGTCCGGGAGATTATCTGGGCTGGTAACCGCTCGAGAGCGGTATCGCAGGTTATGATAATTTTTCGGGTTGTGCCGCCGGTGAACCCCGCTCCACTAAAGCGGGTGAGGCAATAAGTAGCCATGAGCGAAATCAGCAAAACCAATTTAGATTTCTATAAGGAATACAAGACTAGTTACAACAGTGGTTTCGCTAACTTGCTGTTCTGTAAGGACCAACATCGACAAACACCGCCATGTTTTCTGAAGGCTAAATGACACATTTCAAGGGGGTTAGAGAAAAATGTTTGACGCAAAAGAAATATGGTCTAATTTTGATTATACTTTCTGATTTCGTGATAGTTAGCACAGTTAGGGTCTTTCATGGATCGAATTGTGTTTGAACCTCCCGCCCGTTCACGCTAGAGGTCAGACCGCCGTACGGTTCTGTTCTTTCCCCGATTATCGATGCTAATTAGGTTCTAGGCATACAAGGAGTAGGAGCAATTAAAGTTCTAATCAAATAAGGTCATACTAACAGCAAATTAGTTACCCCGAAGTATAATACCTGTGTCGGTCCAGATATTTCCCTGGAATGGTTCCAACGGTTACGGTGACAGATGTAACTGTTCCGAATTACCGGTACAGTTCCATTACCAGTAATGCCTACTGAGGGCATTCAACTCCTCTCCCCACTCTCATGTTCCAAACAAGTGATGAAAAAGAGACAACCATTTAAGGATAGTGACCAAACATTTCATGGATGGAATAATTTTTCGTTGCTGTTTAGGAACTCAACATGACAACAAGATTACCGGAAATAACTTCCATGCTAACCAGTCCAGAAGATCCCTTCCCAGTCCAGCCATTCCATGATACGATATCTCCTCGGTCCGTGGCAAGGGCGCTTCCCGATACGTGGAACTAGACTGGTAAGTGCTGAGTTTTTGTCACTCCATGGAACTGTTACAAGATAATACTCGGATCTACAGTCCCGGTACAGCTATACCGTCCTTCATTCTAGCTCCAATGTACGCCCGCTCCAACCGTCTACTCTGTGCTACTCCTTTAAATGCTTTTTTTATTAACCTTCGGTAATATATACTGTTATTCAAAGACATATTGTGCCGTTCTTCCATCGCCCCATCCCGAGGTAAGAACACATTGTCCTTGGTCTGATAGCAGCGTTTGAGCGTAGCATTGGGGTTTAAGGCCTGAAGTGAAAGAAAAGGAAAGAGGACGAGAGCATTAATAGGATCTTCGTGCTTGGATTCAAACAATCGGCCTCGGATAAAAGACCAGCGAGATAGAACCGAGTTTAAAATTATGAACAGCCCCGTTGGACCATGTTCCTATCCGTGTGCTGTAAACATCACCGTTCCTGGGGCAGAGGCTGCGTTTACCCCTTCGCAAACAAACGTGTGTTCGCCGCATCTGGCGGCGCGAGTCTATAAAAAGGCTCTCATCTCAATAAACAGGTCAGTTTCCCGAAGTAGAATGTAAAAGCTATTTGTAGAGGTTTGTCTGTAGGGGGTCGGAACTTGGCAGGGATACCCAACAAGTCGGTACCTACGAGTATGTCCGGAGAGAAAGGGCACAACTGACACTCCGTTCTACTTTCATTACTATACATATACTCAGCCGATTGACCTTACTGCAGTCAAGCACCACCAAGAACTCTCCACATTTTCATCAAGATACAGTAATTTCGAAAAGACCCCTTGTTAATTACAAAATGGACTTAAAAAACCCTGAGTCGTTTCGCTCATCAACTGAACAAAATTCAAAATGTTGATGCAATCTTTCCAAGGTAATTTTAATCAGAGAACTATGAGAGACAGACAGAAAGAGACATATGAGAAACTACTTATACCATCGACGGATAACGCCTAGTGTTAATTTCCAACATACCAAACTGATTACAGTTTGGGCAAGATTTGACTTCTGACGATGTGATGATGCTTTCTTTTTCAAGTAGACGGTTCACTCGATTTTCTTTGTGATTCTGTTCGGTAGAAATTATATTTCTGAATCACAAACGCGTTGAGACATAGAAACGGAAATAAAGAGTACTATTTACTCCACTAGACCTACGTTTTTGGAAAGTTGGAATAATTCTTACTCCCTGACTTTTAGAAGAAACCGCACCACTTGGAAAAGGAGCGTCCATACACGACCACTGCACTTGCATCACTATATAGACATCCTTACTGAGGCATACCATGAGCTTTGTGGTGCTGCCTATAACCTATGCCCGCTCAGTCCATAACCTACTCAATACAGTGAGGTGGTGGTGGTGGCGGTAGTGTGGTGGTTTACTCTGCCTTTTCATTCTAGGGAGAAATGCGATATTTACGTGAAGAGGCGCATCATTTCCTGCGAGTCAGCGGTTTGAAATTTCGACAGAGAGCGGACGGTATTATAAATTCTGATAGGGCAGATCCGTGATGGGTGCGAACGCCCTGGAGCCCTACTTCGTTCTACATCTGGGAACTACCATCTGTTTGGCCTTTCAGAAGGCAGCGGTGAGAGGCTGGTGATTTGCAAGAGTAGCAGTTATTTTCAATTTCGTCGATAAAACTCGATTAAAATTAGACTCAGACACTGAACTTTCCCAGTTCTCTGTTGCAAAGGTACGCTAACTACATGTAAAGATATGTTTCCACAAAAAAAGACAGTTTTTGGTACTCATATCATGACTTGACAAGAAGTTTGCGGGTACCTACTTATCCTTTGGATATTGTTGTAGACTGAACAAAATTCATCGCAATATATTTTTCATTATTTGTAGGATTTGTATCTTTTCACGTTATCACATTAGCCATAAAAAATATTATGAAGACTCATCCGGAATAGAGATTCTGCGTAGTATCGACCAATATTATAACAGTGGTATATACTTGCAGATAGCAGCATAGTATGAAACAAACCTTGTGAAAACTTTGATACTGATACTATTCAAACGAGTAGGTTCATACAAGGGAGTTGGACTACGAGTCCAATATCACTTTTTGTACGGTCAGAACCAGTCTTTTTGTCGCCAATTTCGATTTCAAAAAAGAACATTTGGAGGACACATACATATACAGATTGGACGGTGTTCAAACTATCCATGATGAGCCTTTTTTGAAATCCACTAAGTTCAACATGAAGAAACAAAAAAACCATTGAAAACTAAATGCCAACATGTTTCAAATGATATACTCGGAGGAAGTACAGGGTTCCAAAAATAGAAAACCACTAACAATCTGATGATTTGCTGATGCAAAGCTTATGAGCTGATCACTAAGCATGCGATAAACCAGCAAAAATACGTGATGGTTAAACAACAGTAGAAGTGGACCTTCCTCGAATACAAAATTCTCAAAGCTCACAAATTGTGTCTTTCTTTTTACGCAACTTTTCTCTCTGCATCCTCTCTCCCAAAAGCTCTGCCGTAGTCCAACATATCCCCAATGAATCTCCGTTCTTCCTCTGGAGTAGGGGGTTAATAAATCATTTGAGTCCCTCTGTTCTAGAAAATCTATTGAAGTGCTCCTAGGCTATAACTCAGCACAGCTATGAGAAACGCCGAAGTACATAATATACAAAGGAGACAAACTGAAGGAACTACGTGGAGCTATACTCTTCATACTTCTGAGTGAATCCTGCTGACAGGAAATAGTGCAGTTGATATAGATATAGAACTGCTTCAAAAGAAAGGTATATCGATTCATCTGAAGTCAACAAAAACCTTTTACTTATAACAAAATCATATAAGAGCAGTAATTGCTCACAAGGGTTTCATTGATCGAGAATTGTAGGCAGGAGAAGGCAGAGAAATGATGATGATTCCTGTTCCAGATATCAAACATTCATTGATTTACTCAAAGTTGAAGTGCTCGGCAGCCCAGTTGAGAAAGGTCCGAAATGAGAATGTGGGGTAGAGTTACACCAGGGCAGTCTCATTACCCCGTTTGGGTCGACAAGGAAAGCCGATCTCAGGTCGTAGGCTTTTAATGAACCCCAATGGAGGGTACTCGGCCCGATGTTGCGCATTTCGGGGGAGAAAGGTACCGGTACGGAAATAGAAGGTCCCTGACCGATCGACCTTGTCGGATAGGCCTGACCTCTGCGGTCTCGACAAACTTGCCCTGCTTTGGGGACTTGGGAAATTTCAATGAATACAATCGCCATGTCAACCTTTATAACTGTGGTGCCAGAACTGAAAAAACTGGACGTTTCAGAGGTGACATTTTAATAGGTGATCGACAGGTAGAGCCTTGGAGTACAATCAATGTATGGCTGAAGAACCGTCTTCTGATGATCCATTACACGAATGGATTTCAGGAGGAATGAGTCTTTGAATGAGACTACAGGTGGAGAGCAATTAACCTTTCACAATCCCAGGGTGGCAATATGACCAAAAAGGCTCATTTCAATTATCAGCTGATCGTGTTCTACTATTGCCCGTTGAATGATGCCTCCACAGCAATAAAAAAATCTTCAGTAATCTTCGGAAAACAGTTATTATTTTAGAGCAAGATGTTTCTAAATATGATGAAGTAATATCACGTGACAAAAATTTCAACGAAGCACAAAATGTCAACGAAAACGGTGTAAATTATTGCCCAAAGCTTTATTATTTTCTGTATAGTTCACACAATTTAAAGTGATAGGTACTTAGTTACTCATTCGCGCAATTTCGAGTTGACAAACGTTGTCTGAAGATTCATTGCGGAGAATTGAAAGTGATGGCGAAAGGAACAGCGGGCTTTCAATTGCGGGGTCCCTTCAAAAGCTGTTGGTCCCCACGACAAATTTATTAACTCGTAATCGGATCGGGAGCTACCGGACACAGCTCGTTCTTGCTTGTGCTGCTCCTCTGTGGTGGTGAATGCGCTCTACCCTCTACGCCAATGCGGGGAACCACTAAATTGGTTTATCATCAACCATCACCGTCAGCCCTCCTTGTGGACGTGGCTCGCGCGTTCGATCCCGTGTGAACACGGTAATTCAATTCCAGCTCAGTTTTTCCTCCCGTTTCGTTCCAATCTACGACGATTGAGGGTGTTTTTTACTTGTCTCTCGTTGGGTAGAGTAGAAAATTTCCTGTCATTGTCAGTTGGTTAAAATTAAAACACAAGCGCTACCCAACAAATATCATCGGATTTTTTCAATATTACCTTCACCAACAGCATTAATTCAATGAAGGAGATATAGCATATGGTTACTAGAGGTATTTTTCAAAACAAAAAGATTAGATTTGAGCCAAACTAGAATTCTTCAGGTGTTTCTGAACGTTGTGAGATCCCGTCACACTCCATTGCCTATACTCGTACAGGGTGTTCGACATATGAACCCCTCAACTTCAGGAATCGATTCGGCGCCTAATTTGCAATAACTTTTGTCTTTTAGGTATTATTCCAATAAAAATCCGACTTATTTTTAGGTTTCACCCTAATTGGACATGGTATCACTAGTATCACCAAAAGCATCTCAGGAACTCTACAGCTGTACCAAGGTGTCACCGGTGTAACCAAAATTAAATTGCAATTTTAAATTTAGTGTACAGCAGGATTTTTTGTAGACCATAGTCTCAAAACAGAGTTACGAAAAGAATTTCCAAAGAAATCGATGAAAAACATTCCAGAATTTTGTCAGAACATCTTTTTTTGACTTTTAATAATGCAAGAAACCGATTTGTTTGTACAAAAACTTTAGAATATTAGACTGAATATTCATTTGAATATAAAATGAGACGTACTAGGTGAGAAAACCAACTCATAATCTTCATAATCCAATCTTTTCTTGGAGCGTAAGCTAAAACTCCTTGGTTATTATACAATAACATATTATGTTATTAGTTTTGGTTTACGCTCCAAGAAAAGATTTGATTATGAAGATTATGAGTTGGTTTTCTCACCTAGTACGTCATTTTCGTAAGTTATTTGTGACTACCTAGTGAAATTATGAATTTCAAATAACTTACGAAAAATGGTTCAAAAAATTCAGCTCTACACATTAATTTCAAATTGCAATTTAAATCTAGTTAATCTGGTGACAGCTTATTCCAATAAGGGTTAAAAATTTGTTTATCTTTTTTGATCTTATGTAACTAATACGGTCATAACCCCCTTAATTTGCATGTAAACTCAAACATGAATAAACTGATTGAAGAGCCTCTCATGTTTGTTTCATAAACTTTTCGCAATGGAATGACTATGACGGAAGAAACATCTAAGTTTTATCAGCTTTCCATCGATCTATCAAATTCTATTTTAAAGCAGTTTTCAATAGAAAAAAATTGTGATTGAACTTGCAAGAATGTGAATAGTTTAAACAAAAGCGTTTTGGCATGAGATGAAGACTCCCGGAGTTGGACTCGCTGAATCGAATAATCGCATTCCCGAGACTCCGAATTATTGAAAGCAAAGAAAAAAGGAGGAAAATGATGGGGAAACATGCAGAAATGCGAAAACGATGTGATTCGTCCAACAACATTCAATATGTTCAATATTTTTACTGTGGGGGAAAAAAACTAATCAAATGTGAATGTTTTTATCGAGGATCTCATCCATTGTTTGACCGACTTCAACAACGCCGCGGGAGCGCGAAGGAAGAAGGTATAAAGTTTAGTGTATTATGGGACGATTTTTTTAAAACGTGGATATGTTTTTGGGATCATTCTAAAATTTGCCTAACGACACCAAAATTTGTGACGACCCGGCACTTTAGATTATTATTAACTCGAATGAAAACTGAAGGCAATCATTAATGAAGTACTATAAACAGGTAGGTAATAAATACCTAAATAACATGGATATGAATTATTAACTCGAATGAAATAGGTATGCGTTTACAGTAAACATATCCACGATTCAATGTTTTTCCGTGAAGCGGAGAACTTTACCGCGAATTTGACATGGATATGTCTTTTGGCGGGGGTCAAGGAATTAAAAGAAAAACTGTTTATTCAAAGAAAAGTTGTTTTTTCTCCGAATACAGTTTCGTTTTTACAGTTGTGTTTCCTAGCAGTAGAAAACTGTATTTCGTTGTGAATATGAAGGTACCCTACGCTCAGAGAAGTATGATCCGCTGGTTGTAAGTATGTTTGTACCACCAGCATTTTCTTATTCCGGTACCAATCTGCCTGATTCATTTTGAAATGTGTTCTACCAGTATTCATGGTGGTCCCGTTTCAATCGCATTTAATTTTGCTTTGTTGAAAGAGCCGAAAATTTGTGAAAATATTTGAAAAAACGTGGTTTTTGACTTCGGGAAGATAGTTCCGTGTTTAGAACGTAGGTGGTATGGTAGCAAAACACCATTGAAAATTATTAAAGAACAAAGAAGTTGACAAAAAATCAGGCTAAAAAAATTACATTTGACGTGACTTGAGAGAACGGTTTATAAAATAAAGATGAAATTCAACTCTCTTTCCACCGGTATCCTCATATTTCAGTTCATCACGTAAATAATTAAGGACGTTATGACCATTTTAGTGGCATAAGGTCAGCAACAAGGAAAAACGTCCGATTTGTAGTGGAGTAAAAAAAAAGTCAGCCAAGTGAGTGTGGCCATAACCCGATTGTATAGATCAATCTCTAAGTACCTTCCACTACCCTCATAGGGGACCATCAACGCGCTAATCTTAACAATCCCGAGAAATTCTGTCGACATAGGATGGAAAATGTAAAAGTTATCCTTGCTGATCCTTGCTGATTTGGTGTTCCTCCATAAATTGCTCAATAACAAAATCAATTGCCCGTCTCTTCTTGCCAGGTTCCAGTTTACCACTCCTCGTCTCACCAGTCGCCATCCCACCTTGTTCCACGTTCCGTTTTCAGCATTAAATTATTTACTAAATTCCCCCTTAAACCATATCCGCCGTTCAGCAAATCTTCTTCTTCATCTTCATCCCGATTTTGACTTTTTCCATAGTACTTCGTCACAACTTGAACCACTCATACTATCATCTCCTGTTTTATTTTAAATGGTATTCATTTGTCAATAGTATATATTTATTCATTCATTTCCCTCTAACTGTAGCTTTGTAACTTTGTATCTCGTTTTTTATCATGTAAATTGGGCTTGCCCGTATTATTATAAATGAATAAATAGGTTATGACTGCTACAAGGATTTTACGATTGCGCATGCGCATAGACTACCTTCAATTTTAAGGCCTTGATTTTCGTTGCGGATTATCTAAAATCTAATCCGCATAGTTCCTGAAAATTTCTTCGAAATCGGACAATAACTTCGTACAGTTATGCTGGTAACAAGAATTTCATGACAGACACACAGACGAACAGACACGGAACCAAAATTGTTCAGAAAGGTCTAAAACATAAAACGGGAGTGGAAATTTCGATTTTGGAGAACTTTTTTTCAACCTTGAAAAGTGAAAACAAAGCTTCCGCTACCTTGGTAGACTCGAAAGCAAAATATAGTTTGAGGACAAAAGTTGTTGCAAATTAGTTGCAACATTGATCTCCGAAGTTTAGTTGTTGTTTTACCGAACACTTTGTATAAGATGTGACGGTACGTAATGATGTAATACGGTACGGGACGATGCCAGCTTACACTTTATTAAATACTAGCTGAAAAGCCTACTAAAAGTAGGCAAAAACGATTCCTCCGACTCACTCCTCCACCACTCCCTCTGACTCCTCTCGCCCCCAGCTCCTCCGACTCCTCCCGCCCCCAACTCCGACTCCTCCCGCCCCCAACTCCGACTCCTCCCGCCCCCAACTCCGACTCCTCCCGCCCCCAACTCCGACCGTCTCTGATTCCGCCCACTCTTAACCCCTCCGTGCATACGTACGTACGTACGTACGGTTGGCGTTTTATATTATTAGATTTTATTCCACACAACACTAGGTTCCACACTTCAAATATTCCGAAAAATTCAAATTCAGAGGCTGCATGAAAATCTCCTGGTCTTATTTGAAAGATGTCTTCATTTTTGAAAGAAGTTCTCCTATGGATTGGAAAATGTAACCGGCGATACTAAGTAACAACTGAGGGAGGTCACGGAAAGAAGCTACAATAGTGGTTAGATGAGATGAATGTTGACATTAATAATGAGATTAAGGGCGATCCCATTGTAAGGGTATCACAATGGGCTGTACTGACGTTAACCTCCATTGTTCTGGAGAAACGAGGTCCACTGTTTTATGCATTTCGGCCGTCAAATCAGCATTCTGCGCCATTCATAAATCCGGAAGACCGGGATGGCAGAAGCTCGTAGACGCTGAATTGGTCTCGAAAGTGCACAGATGGGACTTCGTCGAAGACTCCGGAGTCAAGGTACCGCTAGAGGGTCCCAGGAAAGGAGAATGGGACGCCCTAACGAATATAAACTATCCGGGTATGACCCCAGTCAAACAGCCCAACGGGTTTCCAGGGGCTCCGGCATACTAACTAGTAACGGAGGCCCACAGTTAAGAGATGGTCTATCCTACTCATCCCTTCCCTGAGGAACCTCAGGGCCGGTATGTTATGTTATGTGGTTACGCCCTTGTGGTCCGCCCACACCAATTTAAAGTCCCTGTTTCGCCAGTTTAACCTTCAAAGGTCAAATTTCTAAGTGCGCCCACGTAAGTCAACAACATGAACTCAACAAACTTTGGTTACTCCACTTAGCGCCCAATGAAAATGGCGCACACAATCTTCAACTATCTTTACTTATGTAAGCCTTTGCGTGAATGACATCAACATGACCGATTTGAAAAGGTGGTCTATTTGTGATCAGCAAGTACCTGAGGTGGACATGTCAGTAATAGAATATCCGAAACAATCTCTTTCGACTCGAAATGTTTGGTTTCCTCATACATATTTTGACAGGTGGAAGTGTTACCATTGGGAAGGAGTTTTCGTGTCACTTCCAACCGGTAGATGGCGATTTGGAAAGAATTTAAGGATCGTAAACTGACTTCAAATGTGGTGCCATCCATGATTTTGATAACTGCTGCGCTCATGTTATTTTGGCAGTTGCAAATAGGGCTGTCCCAAAAGCATCGATACTGAAAAGTATCGATATTTCTTGAAAAAAGTATCGATACATATCGATACTTTTTTCCCTGATATATATCGTAGTATCGATACTTTTATTCCAGTATCGGAGGCGATACTTTTTTATATCCCATTTCATCTGTTTCAACACCTACGACATGAAGGTACCTACTTGACAGTACTTCTATCTCTACGTAGATTGTTGGGAGACCAACCACTTCAACAAATTAAACAAAGATGATGTACCACCACTTCCAGCTCTCTATAACCTGCTGTATCGAGGAAGGACCACCAAAATGTTAACCCAAACAAGTGCCTAAACAAAAACAAGTTTTAAGTAACAAAATGAGTGATTTATAGTTTTGTTCATTCTATATTAATTATTATCCTCGTGATGGAGAGATGTCACACTGATGGAGAGAAACAAACGACATTTTCACCCATTTTGGTGAAAGTATCGATACTTCAAAATATCGATACTTTTTGAATGTATCGTATCGATACTTTTTGATACTTTTTAGATGTATCGATACGATATTATATCGATACTTTTGAAGTATCGGACATCCTTAGTTGCAAATGACAAATCACAATTTTTTTTAAAGTTTGTTGGAGGTCAAAACACCCGGATGAAGCCGTTTCGAAATTATTTCCATATAACCCTCAAATCCCCATGTATTCACCAATTTCAGCCGGAAATTTCGCCAGTTTTGAGCAATAACATGTAGAAAGAGAGCTCAAGATAATTTCAGACAGTAGGACGACGTAGTTCAACACTCATTTCCACTCATCGGATACCTTGATAAACCTTGGATAAATTGAGAGAAAAAAAATAAACCAAAAAACTCTCTGTTCAATTTCTCCCTTGCGAGGGAAAAACATTAAATCATGTTTAATGTTTTTCCCTCGCAAGGGAGAAATTAGATTGCCGATCACTCAGCTGATCAGTGACCACTCAGGCGCCTTCAGCATTCTCCATTGACCCTGCTTCTCAAATTTCAGCTTCCTGCGTTCAACAGGAGAGAAAATGGCCTTGGAGCTCACTCAGCTGATCAGTGACCATCTTGGTACAACTAGACCCCAAATGGAGCCGATATAACGTGGTAACTAAGAAATCGGTCCGTGGTAACTAAGAAAAAAAAACGTTGCAGATTTGCGTGTCGGAATTCACAGAACGACCCCCAGCCCTAAAACATTAAACATGTTAAAACAAATTACAGACCCCATTGGATTTGGTGCTAAGGATATACTTCATTGAAGGTACCACCATTATTAGAATTTCTTAATGGTTTCAAACAAGAACGTTTTAAAAATTTCAAAAAAATCATTTACAAAGTGCAATAAAGGAAGAATAAAAAATACGTTCATACTCATTTTTAGTTGTTTTTGTACTCCTTATGAGTACTTTAATGGTGGAAAATTGTTAGCAAATTCAAGATATGGGTTGTTTCATCGAAACGCCGTAGACTACCTACTATAAGCTCCAAATAATCGATTATATTGGCCTCCCTCGAATATCAACCATGTCAAATCACTTCCCTCTGTGTGTTTGAAGCCTAGCAAACCAAATTTCAGTATTTTCTCTGATATTTGGATGAGTCAGTAAGTAAGTGAATGATACTTCCAACCATCCATGGGTAAATTAGTTCAATATAAAAAGAGAATCTCCTTTACTCAATGGTTTACTCGGTCGGGTGGTTCCTGATTTTGTTCGCAAAACCTAAGTTGATTATTTTTTTGAAAACACCGGTGTGTTTTTCCTTCCACAGAAATAAAGAATCATTTCTACAAGCATCGAGGAGTATGATTATCCAGAATCAATCTAGGTAAATACGAAAGGAAAGAATGTGGATAGGATTAATGTTAAGGGTCTTTTCCCGGCATTTCGTCCCTAACAAGTGGATTTACTTTGTAAAACCTCAACCTACCAGCTTGTTAGAAACAGAGTTCCACTTGTGATAAGGGGTTGTTGACTTTTTCATCGATTTAGGTACCTACAACCAATCTTTCCTCAGTGATTTCTGTGATTCGCCATCCATCATGATCCTGACTAGTTTCTGCACTTTTGCAGCAATAATGTAGGGCCTATCGACTACTGCTAGCAATGCAGACTTCATAGATTCTCGGAATTTGTCGCTCATGTTGATCTAAGTCTCACAAACTCCTTAAAAATGTCAAATTGGCTCGTTTTGCTGTCATTTTCCCAAGTAAAATCTTTATTCAGTTAGGTGCTTCTCCAAGTAAAACATTTATAAAGTTGAGTATTTTTTACTTTAAGTAGTAGGTTTCACTAGAAACGTCGAAGAATCACGCTTTCTGAGTGACAATATTATGATTAATGTGGGGACCACTATTTATTATAGTATTTTCACAATAATAATAACGAAAGAGGTCCTGGCAAAATAGGAGGAGCCATCCCCTTCAGAGACGACCCTTCCAGGGTAGGAAGGGGTTACCTAGAGTGGGGACTCACCCCCTGTCGCAACTACCCCTTCGTTCCCAAAGGCCCCATTCAATTCAAAAAGTGCCAAGCCAGTTACGAACCACCTATTTTGCCAGTATCTTGATCGAAGTGTTTTCTGAAAAAGTTGACGTTTTTCTTTCATGATTTTTTTCTTTTCAAGATCTTTGCTTACTCCAAACCTTATAAGGCTGCTTACTATCCTTTTCATGAAAATGCTGACGTCCTTTTGGTTCTGATCGCTATCCGACCAGAAAATACTAATTTGCTCAAGTAAATTCAATTTTAAACAAGTTGTGATGTTGAAATCGTCACGCTAGTGGCAACACCAGCTATCTCATTTTTTGGCTGTTTCGGTTTAAGAACCGTTTTTAAGGTAAAATTTTGTGGGGAATCGAATGGTGAAGTTAGTTTCTTCATCAGGGCAACAGGGAGCGCGTAAATCGCAATTTACATTTGTTAGTTAACAGTGGTTATCTCAAGTTGTTCGTCAACACATGCTATCTCAGGATGGCTACATTTCCGATTGTAAGTTTTCCTAAGTGTATTATTGGGAAAATCATGTGTTTTTTAGTTTATACACCTGTTAAGAAGTTGTAAGAGAAAAGTGAGTCCTATGAAAGAGATAAATAAGTTGTTATTCATCAATAATCAGGGACACAAAGTTAGGCGTTGAGATAGCGCCTGTTGCTTATTGAGATCCATTTCTGAGATAGCACCTGTTGTTCAAATCAGTTTTTTGGCTCCCCTGAAAAATTGGAAAAAATGAGATACCTGGTGTTGCCACTAGCGTGACGAAATGAGACGTCGTTAAGTCAGTTCCTATCAATCTTACAACTTTACTTGCCAACTACGAAATTGACTACTGGCAATTGAATTTAGACGTCTTCGAGTCAGTTCCAGTCAACGGCCAGTAATAGTAGCTCCAAATTGGAATGCTGACGTCATTTGACTGCTCGCTACCAATTTGGATGCATTAATATCTAGTCAGTAAAAATCGTGCAGGGTAGTAAGTAGTCCAGTAGGGGGAGGAGTAACAAAATTGTCCTGAGTCAAATTATGTTCCCTTGGAGTCAGAACAATTAAATTATAGTAATAATCAATTTCCGCTATGCACTATCCAAATTCGCAAACTTCACGTCATTTTTAGTGGCCAGTTTGAGTCAATAGACTATAAAGAGTGATATTTACCATTTTCAGTTCGTGAATGCAAATTATCAACATTCTGGACCTCCTCCATCTCGAAATATTGTGGTTATCTGAGATCAATAAAACGGATTATCAGAATTCACTGTGGATTGAATGAACCACAGAATAATATGAATGGGAACTTCTTCATTTCAATTAAAGGGAGATACGGTATCTTTAGTTGACTGATAAAGTCGGTGATTCACAGTATTGTTGTTTCTTCATCTTACGGAGAATTCCTGAATCCCACGATGATTGTATGGGAAGGATGTTGGCTGCCAGGCATCGATTGTGATGAACTGAACTGGTCTATTTATACGTGAGTCATTTCAGTACGCAGCGCAGCAAGATGATAATGAATCTGATCTAAGGAGCAGAAAACCTTGGATCGAATTGGTAGCCCGTTCTTGGAATATTAATTTTATCTACTAGGCAACTGGAGGGGTGATATTCCAGATTTATGTACATCGATGATGTGATACCACTACTTTTGACGGATGAAATCACTGATCTAGTTTCCTTCTAGCATAAATGTGTAAAATAAATAAATTATAGATAACTGATTTTGCTTCCGAGTCTACCAAGGTAGCGGAAGCTTTGTTTTTACTATTCAATGTTAAAAAAAAGTTCGCCAAAATCGAAATTTCCACTTGCGTTTTACGTTTTTCAAGAGCAGAGAAATTAGGTGAAAATATAACAACTTAGACGGAAAAATTCACGAAATACGGTCGACGATTTTACAACAGTTCAGTAACAACAACTGAGCAGCGCGGATACTAACCGGCAATACACACTTTATCGGATAGGCGGAGCAATCCTACTGCAATCGAATGTTCACTTTCGTAACTCTACAGTTTCAGACCTTTCTGAACTGACCAGGCTTTTCCAACATAGCTATGAACAGTGAAAGAAACTACGTTAGGGTCGATACGACTCGGGTTGGGTCCTCTTGAAATAAAAGGCTCTTGGATTTTTTCTTTTTTAATTAGCAACAGTTTCACAGAACAGCTTGTCTGCATCTTCAGGCTAAAAATATTCATACATCAAAACAACGAACTTAATTAACTATAAAATGGAACAGACTTTAACAGTGTAATATAAAATAAAATTTTCAGAGAGTTCGTCTGAATAGTTAATTAAGTTTGTTGTTTTGTTGTATGAATATTTTTAGCCTGAAGGTGCAGACAAGCTGTTTTGTGAAACTGTTGCTAATTAAAATGTTTTTCCCTCGCAAGGAGAGAAAATGGCCTTGGAGCTCACTCAGCTGATCAGTGACCATCTTGGTACAACTAGACCCCAAATGGAGCCGATATAACGTGGTAACTAAGAAATCGGTCCGTGGTAACTAAGAAAAAAAAGCGTTGCAGATTTGCGTGTCGGAATTCACAGAATGACCCCCAGCCCTAAAACATTAAACATGTTAAAAAGAAAAAATCCAAGAGCCTTGTATTTCAAGAGGACCCAACCCGAGTCGTATCGACCCTAACGTAGCTACGTTCATCCACGACTCAGAAATCCACAACAAGTGAAAGAAACGTTTACAGCGCTGGCGACCTTCAGAAGAGAGTTATTTTCAAAGTAAAAAGAAATAATTCTATTCAAATACAAATTTTTTAAAGAAAAAGTCTATCTCATTATTTAATTAACAGACCTTATTTTATATTCATCGATCGGTTCGTCGGATTGCATAGTTAAGATTGTATATTATACGTTGAGGGAGTAATGGTCTCGCAGACATGAATCTGAGAAGGGACCTCATGAAAGAAGTTGAAAGAGTAGGCTGGGAGCTCACCCACATGATAAATTCAATAATCCGAACGGCTCGGCAACATCGAAGGAAAACTAGAGCGGAAACCAGAGAGGTTTTCGAGGAAGAAAAAACACGGATCGGCGCCACGAAGAATAACAAAGTCTTAGTTTGAGTTTCCTTCACGACGAGTCTGCGAATGTTACAGTCTGAAGGAATGTGGTATAATCTTATCTGGCCTAGTCCAAATAGCATTTTATGGCAGTGATTACCCATCTGTTAGAGAGGTTCGGTTACACCGACAAGTACCAACCGAGGTGAGGTAAATGTTGTTCGCACGCAGGATGACAGGAATGGATCGTCTTTTTTTTCCTTTCAGATACTCGTGAATGGAGACGAAAAAAAATGACATTCGCTCAGCATGAGTGAAAATAGCAATTTCCAAAAATTTCATTTTTGACTTCAAAAACTTTAAGAAATACCTCGTCACTAAAAACCCGTTGAGTACGAGTAACCACTGGTTAATTGTCGATTTTCAGTACATCATACCACCATACAATATCGTTTGCATGATTTGAACATTTTAATTGTTGATGTTCTACTCTTCTCAACGAACGAGTTACTACGTTCGTGGTAAGCACGTTTTTTAAGTGAACGCGGCCCCCAAAATACAAAACTTCAACCATTTTTGTACAATTTTGAATTTTTGAGATGATCTTATCATCATAAATTATGGGGTCATTCCGAATAAATCTCATAATAATGATAATGCGGTATCTTATACAAAACATATTGTTTAGTAATGCGTGCATTCCAGGGGACGTCCCATTGGATAAGCATTAGATCAATTTAAACCAGTTAGTAAGCGATAAAACTGTTTCACTCGGTGTAATATAGTATTATAAGCAAGAAATAGTGGTCTCCCCTCCACCCTCATTAACCCTCATCAACCATAACATTTCTAGCGGCATGAAAACCTCGGATTTGAAGAGCATTTTACAATCCATAAACTGTCAAGTATCGGGAATGGGGTCATCCAACAAACGCTGTTATTACCGAGCTTTTAGTTTAGTTTTTAGTTCTTTTTAGTTTAGTTTTTGTTTAGTTATGTTTCCAAAGTTTGATTGTTATTTATACGCCTAAAATTTTAAAATTTATTGTTTTGTTATTGTTGAAAGCCTGATGCTATTTACTATTTTTAAAAGTTTTGACAAAGTTGGAAACAATGAGAGTATGAGTTGGTGGGTACACTCGCCTCACATGTAGCTGCTTTGAGCCCTGATGAAGGAAATAAATTTTCCGAAAGCTCGGTAATAACAGCGTTTGTTGGATGACCCCATTCCCGATACTTGACAGTTAGGGCGTGCCGTGGGTTGATAAACACAACATCTTTTAAAATCCATGATCCACGATACCCAACATGCGAATTCGAGTTCATCCCCTCCCCATCAATGGTGCCAGTCTGGCACCAAAGCGGAAATGCGTCGTAACGTCCGGCGAAGTACACATCCGTATTCAAAGTGAAACACAAAAAAAACCACGAAATATGCGGTTTATGGCGTCCTGGCACCATGGGGGCACCACTATAAGTTCCATGGTGGCACAGAGAATAATTCATGAAAATCCAGAAGCATAGTGAGAATTTTTCCCCAATTTCAAAGCTTGGGTAAAATTAGTAACTTATAAAGGAACCGAAATATTGAAAAAAATCGGATATTTTGTGAAAATTATCCCCCACTAGCCCCTTCCCCTTGCAAATTTTGGTACCCTGGTATAATAATTTGGAACAATTATGAGTCGAAAAAAAAGAAACATGCAAATCGGTTGGAAATTGAAGCATGGGCAGAGTTTATAAGATTATGCCCGCAATCGCACGTTATTCAACCAATAATCCCCCCTTTCCCATGCTAAATTTTGGTTTATTATTTTCTGCAATACACCTTTGGAATCGACCAAGAAAAATATTGTCTAACCCCTCTCAAAATTTGTTGGTTTACGTTTCCACTTAGTGACACTTTCCTCACTTAGCATTGACCGATTTTGATGAAATTCGGTATGTGGGCTCCATTTGGCGTCTAGTTGTGCCCCGAAGCTTTTGGTTGATGTAGGTCACTTTTAAGGGTTGAAAAATAAGGTTTGAAATTTTGAAAACGCCCTAACCCAAACAATTTTGATATACATTTATAAATATAAATTTTAATATACATTTATTTAAATATTTTTACGTTTGTTCGATCTCTCTAGGTGTTATTTAGTTGTTTTTTGTTTTATTTTTTCTCTGAGATTAGCTCCACCAGCCGCCACAAGTTTGTAAGAACTTGGTAGGTTGGTGGACAGAAGAAAGAATTTTGATGAGACTGTTGTCATTTCTGTGATTTGTTTTTCTTTCTGTCAATGAATTGATATTCTATTCTATTCTATTATAAAAAGGTATTGTTTTTCCATCAATTTAAGATAGCGCAGAATTTTTTGATACCACGCGGAGCCCTGTAGGACAAACCGTTCGCTCCCTACGAGAATTTGAAGTTTGGAAGTGCGATAAATCAGAAACACGAGTGTGAATCGCAAAAGAGGCCTAATCTCAGTTCAAATTTTAGCTGACCGAAGTGCGATCGATGTTTTCTTCAAGTTGGTTGGTGGTGACAATGGCAAAGCCGTGTTCTTTACAGACTAGTGATCTATATAGAAAAATAATAAACCTTTGTTTTATAACTTGCAGCGTTTTTAATTAAAAATTGATCCTTGAATAGGTATTTCAATAAATTATCTGGAATGCAGATGACGTAAATTGTACTCCGTGTGACCCAAAATTATGTGTGACGGTTTTGGGTCACGTTTTTTTTTTTTTTTTTTTTTTTGGTTTGGTGCTTCACCACTTCCAGAGGTCAATCAAAAGTTGCAAGGGTGATCACAGTATTGGCTGCAAGTACTGATTTAGAAAATGTTAACGATATGACTCAGTACATATTGAGCCGATGTCTTCAATAAATCGGTTGGAAAAACGTCAAAGTTGCGTCTCTACATTTCCATTTCAATTCGTCGTGCCGCGGCGCCTAATCGCGGGGATCTTCTGCGGTGGTTGCGGCCAACCGCATGATCGAGAGGTCCCCCGAGGAAAACTTGAGTTTCGCTGTTCATCTCACATTTGTTGGCATATTCATGTGACGTGCGGTTAGAGCCGGAGGGAAATGAACGAGCTCGATATGTGTGCATTTTGCATCCGCATGGTGGTTTTATTACAATAATGGACGGTATCGACATGGGGTAGAATTCAGTTCAAGGCTCACCCAGCTCAATTATTGTAGATAATATTGATACCTTGATGCGCAAAGGCGCTATGTCCAAAAACCGAGTTTTGAGAAAAACTCAAAAGAAGTTTTCACCAGTGCACAATTCCTAATATAATGGATTGTTACACCAAACTCTTTAATTTCTTCAGGAATTTGTCAAGCAATAATTTTCAAAAAGATCAATAATAGTTTCGTTGAATTTAAAATTTATCTGAAACTTGAAAATTTTGCTTTAAGGTATCGATATAGCATTTTCAACTCAAATTCAACCTTTTCCAAGTCAAATTCAACCTTTTCGCCATTATTAGGGAAATGAAGAAAAATAGGCACAAGCCCGAAATGAAAACTGAAAACAGTAGGTTATTAAAAAAGAAATCAACAATAAATATAATTTACAGCATTTCCAAGTCAAATTCAACCTTTTCTAGAATTTTTTAAAAAAATGTATAATCTATTGGTTCGAATTTTTAAAAGACACTTTCGCTCCTAAAGTTTAAGAATTTAAATCAATGGATTACATTTTTTTTAAACTGCTTCTAGGAAAAGGTTAAATTTGACTTGGAAATGCTGTAAATTATATTTATTGTTGATTTCTTTTTTAATAAAACATGATTTTATAGGTAAGAAATAATACATATTTATAGGTAATAAAACATGATTTTAGAGGTAAGAAAAAATATGTATTTATACGTACCTACCTACTGCGTTTGGAGTATTGTTTCCAGCCCAGACCCCAATCACACACAAGCATTTAGTACTACATTTAGGGCTTTTGCGTATTTTTCGTCATTTCCCTAATAATGATGAGAAGGTTGAATTCGACTTGGAAAAGGTTGAATTTTTTTTGGAAAAAGTTGAATTTCTTTTGGAAAAGGTTGAATTTGACTCGTAAAGGTTGAATTTGACTTGGAAAAGGTTGAATTTGTTTTGGAAAAGGTTGATTTTTTTGGAAAAGGTTGAATTTGACTTGTAAAGGTTGAATTTGACTTGGAAAAGGTTGAATTTGTTTTGGAAAAGGTTGATTTTTTTTGGAAAAGGTTGAATTTGACTTGTAAAGGTTGAATTTGACTTGGAAAAGGTTGAATTTGTTTTGGAAAAGGTTGAATTTGACTTGGAAATGCTATATACAGCCAAAATGGTCGACCATACTGCAGGAGTCGATTCCACAATTAATTTGCAACAAAAATGTCCCTTAGCAATTTATTTAACAAGATTAATTTCTGAGTTATTTCATTTTTAAATTTTTTCGTGATATTGATCTTGCGTACTTAAATCGGTCATAACTCCTGTAATAGACAGCTCAACAAGTACTTTTGATAGAAGAACATTCAATAGAAAATAACATGAGTAGATAAGTAGGTACCAAAAACATAGAGGAGGAATGAAAAATTGGGGGTTTCATTTACCTACCTTTAGGAAAGATGTTCATGTTCGCCACCCCGAGCAGTTGAACTTGCAACAAATTCATTCTTCACCAATCTTGAGGCAAAATAAATACCTATCTATGAATATTTACAATCATTATCACCGTAGAACTTACAAACGTAATTTCTCAATCAATTGTAATAGAAATAGAGATTTTAAAAGTTATTAGATGAAATTGAAGATTCATCGGAGCTATGGATTTGAAGAGTACCGGAAGAATACCCGAGTGAAGGGCAACTGACGAAGAACTAAAACTGAACTGACTGGGACTTCTATGCAGAAAAGGGGAAGTTGGTGGGGGAAGTATTCCTGCTCTAGGCGAACTACTGCTTCTAAGAACCACAGAACTATTTACCAGGCCTACGAGGGACAGCCAGGAGACCACGTGGAGTCTTCAGTCCCATTGGTTAGGTGGGCTATGACGTCATGATCGAGAATCAGGCCTGAACGTTTAGGCTCAGCACTACCTGCCAATCCTTCCAAAAACCCTTTTCTCAAAAGCCCGTTCCGAGAAATCTCTCTCAGAAAAACACCTCGAAGAACTCGAGCCTGTACCAACTTGACTTTGGACCTTCAGTCTTCAGTAGTTCCACGAAAAAGAAAGGGCCCTCACTCAGGGTAGGTACCTAATATTTTGTACACTCCTGAACCACATTGTGCCCCATAATTTTGTTGATTTCACTTTCTCAACCGCAAACAAAAATGCCTACCAATATGGAATTTTTTATCACAATGAGGGAGTAGGGATTTAAAAAACATTTTTGCACTACCCCTCTGTCATAATCCCAAGACAATTCATTACTATTTGATACAAGTTACTCACTTGGTAGATTACAAGAATGAACCGAACTTTTTTATTATTAGATACCGATAAACCATTCAAATGTAGGTAGGTTTACACGTGACCTCACATCTCTCCTTTTCACACTCTTCCTGTCATCCCCCCCCCCCCCCCCCCAAGACATTTTGAGATATCAGTCCCATGTCCCATCGTCCTGTCAAAGGGTTCTGGACTCTTACGAATGCACCTGTTGGGAGAGGTGCTCACCCTCCATTGAATAAAAATCAGCAAACCTACAATTTCTCAACATTCACCGTAAAATCGAAATTTCCATGTCACAACCCATAAATGAATAACCCATAAATTATATATATTACGTGGGTATCTACTGATTTTATTCTTTTTGAGAGGTCTAATATTACTCATTGCGTCATATCATAAACCACGGGAAATTTCGATATATTTCGAGTTTTAAGGATTGGCAGATTTACCTTAACTACTCCAATTTTAAGTTGACACCCGATAATAAGTCCTATAAGGAGGTAAATTGATTTTAAATTTGACAAATTAATTTAAACATTCAACAAAGTAAACAAAAAGTAAACTTGAAAAACCCCAAAGTAGACAATTTAGGAAGGTACGTACTGACTTGAGTTGTAGCTAGTAAATGTTCAACTTATTTTGTCAAAATTTACGTTGATTTGTCAGAAATTAGAATTGATTGAAGATTTTAAACAAATTCGTAACTGAATATAGGTAATATATATTTATGATTACAACACTGACTCGACAGTCCACTAAACTGACAGACACACAGCAAAAGCCAATAAGGAACTTTTTTTGGTGAAAATTAGGTTTTCCAACTTTGTTTTTGTAACAACCTGTAAGTTAAGGACCTGCAAAACACGATGTAAAAACCCTGAAGATCGCTTGGTAGTGGATTTGGTTCATACAAAGTAAAAGACTTTTGGTGAAATTATGTTTACACTATTTTCGAACAATTGTGAGCTTGAAAAGTAGTGTTATTAGAATCCACATTTCTGGTTACAAATGCTACTTACAAAAAATCTGACAGACAATTTTGCTTCCGAGTCTACCAAGGTAGCGGAGGCACCGCTTTTTTTTCACTTTTCAAGGTCGAAAAAAAAAGTTCTCCAAAATCACAATTTTCACTCGCGTTTTGCGTTTTAGATCTTTCTGAACAATTTTGGTTCATTGTCTGTGTGTCTGTCTGTCTGTCTGTCTGTGTGTCTGTCATGAATTCCTTGTAACGCGCATAACTATACGAAATTATTGTCCGATTTCAATGAAATTTTCAGGAATTGTGCGGGTTGGTGTGTAGACGGTCCCCTATGAAAATCATTATCCCCGGATTGATAGAAGCGACTGCGCATGCGCAAACGTGAATTCCTTGTAACGGCCATAACTTCTACATTTTCCATTCGATTTCAATGAAATTTTCAGGGATTGTGCGGGTTGGTGTGTAGACGGTCCCCTATGAAAATCATCACCTTCGGACTGATAGTAGCCACTGCGCATGCGCAAACGTGAATTTCCTAGGGAGGGAACCCCTGTCAACGGGTTCCCTGACCCTTCATTTTAAGCGCCCCCCCGTTATGGAGAACACCCAAGAGCAGCCTCATAACCCCCGCCTGCCCATTGGCAAGCGGGGTTCTAGGGGAGGCGCTCAGAGGCGCCCCAGGCAGGGGCGTCGGCCATCCTCACCTTCCTCCTCTTCCTCATCATCCCTACCCTCTTCCTCTTCCACTGCCTCTCTGAACCACCAGTGTGCCCATTGTGAGCGAGCTTTCACTACCAGGTCCGGCCTTGGTCTCCACGTCAGACGGAAGCATCCTGTTGCTGCTAATGCTGCTATTGATATTGAACGAGTACAGCACAGGTATGCTTCCGAGGAATTGCGCAGGATGGCGGCAGATGAGGTGGTGGCTGTGCGCGATGGGGTACGAAATATCAATGTCTATTTAAGCGAACGTTTTCCCATGCGCACAGTCATTGCCATCAAGAACATCCGCCTGAAGCCCCACTATAAGCAGCTTGTCCAGGAAGCGATCCTGGCAAATAGCAGTGGGGCTTCTCCCGCATCTCCTGTTGCTGACGTGGAGCAGCAGCCTGCCATTCAGTATCCCTCCCCCGGGACCTCCGGTCTTCTTGCCGATCTGAAGACCGAAGTCTTGAGGCTCGGGGGGCAGGTAGGTCGTATTGAAGGCTATGAAAGCACCTACCTGCAGGGTCTGGCGAGGCGGGCTGCTGAAGGGCTGGATAACCTGGAAAATGAGGTGGCAGCCTATTTAGGGAGAATCTTCCCGCGGGTTGGGGACGCGACCGTGACGCAGCACCAGGGGGGACCTCCTCCTGGAGTGGTGTTGCGTGGAGGTCGCAGAGCAGCCAAACAAGCAAGACGGCGGGAGTACCACCGGGTTCAGAGTTTGTGGAGGAAGCATCCCGCGCGTGTAGCTGCGGAGGTACTGGAAGAGCCTGGGGAAAATCAAGTTCAACCCCCTCTCCAGGAGTTTGTGGATTTCTGGGAGCCACTTCTGAGTGCTCCCAGTCACGACCCTGGAGAGCGTGTGGTTCCCCCAGTCTCTACCAGGGATTCCTTGCGCAGCATCATGTGTTCGCCGGTGCTGTCTGACGAGGCACATAAGTGCCGTGTCAAGAACTCCACTTCCGCTGGACCTGATGGTATTTCCGCCCGTCGCTGGAATAAAGCACCTAAGACGATTAAGCTGCTCGTCCTCAACCTACTCCTCCTTGCGGGAAGACCCCCGAAAGCGTTAACCCGAGCCCGAACGGTGTTCATCCCAAAGAAAGGGGGAAGTGGGCCTGGAGGCTATCGACCGATCTCTGTGTCCTCGGTAGTCTTCCGCCACTTCCAGAAAGTACTGGCATCTCGCCTCCAGGTGGCTGGTATCATTGGTGACGTCCAGAGAGCGTTTCGGCCAGCGGATGGCACAGCGGAGAACCTTACAGTTCTCCAAACTGTCATCTCGCTGGCCCGTATTAAACGCCGGCAACTCCATCTCGCCGCTCTGGACGTCGCTAAGGCCTTTGATACAGTCAGTCACCTTGCCCTGACCGATTGCCTTCGTGGTGTCGGGGCCCCATCTCGGTTAATCGAGTATGTGGCCTGTCTGTACCAGGAAGGCGTGACGGTCCTGGAGGCAGGAGGTGAGGTGTCAGGGGATGTACGGATCGGGCGTGGGGTACGCCAGGGGGATCCCCTATCACCACTCCTCTTCAACCTGGTCGTGGACACGGCCTTGGGTAAGCTGCCCACAGAAGTAGGGTTTGATCTCGCCCCTGGGGTGCGAGTAGGAGCATTGGCTTTTGCCGATGACGTTATCCTACTCGCAGAAACCCGTGAGGGCTTGCAGATCGCCCTCAATGCATTTGCTAAGCAGCTAGCCAGGTGTGGACTTGTGGTTAACCCCGATAAGTGTGGGTCGGTCTCCTTGGTCCCGTCGGGTCGCCAACATAAGGTGAAAGTTGTGGATGGGGGTTTTGTCATAGGACAATCCCCCATCCCATCTCGATCCGTGTTGGAGGTTTGGCGGTACCTTGGAGTCGACTTCATGGGGGTGGCCACCATTAGTGCCAGCCGTGTGGACCTTGGTAGAGCGCTAGCTCGCGTTACCAAGGCTCCATTGAAGCCACAGCAGAAGCTGCGCCTCCTCCGCACGTACTTACTGCCAAAGCTGACCTATGGGTTAGTCTTTGGCAGGCTTACGGCGGGGAGGCTGCAAGAGTTAGATCGACAAGTTCGCTCTGCTGTGCGCTCTTGGCTGAGGTTCCCACCTGGTGTCCCAAGTGCCTATGTTCACGCACCGGTCAAATCCGGTGGGCTTGGCATTGTGTCTCTCTCGGCATGTATCCCTTCATTGCGCCGCCAGCGCCTGCTAGCCCTTCAAGGGTCGAGCTGGGAGGTCGCCCGTGCGGCTGCTGATCTTGATTTTGTCAGGCAGCAGTTAGCATGGTGCGACCGAGCAACACCATCTGCTCCAAAACCCGGTTCGTCTGCTGAGTTCGCTGCTGCGCTGCATGAGTCAGTAGATGGTAAAGAACTCCGACAGTGCTCCGAAAGCCCTGTCTCTTCCCAATGGGTAGATTGGGCTTCGGAGGGCATTGGGGCCCGCGACTACCGACACTTCCACGCCGTCCGCATGGCAACTCTGCCAACTGCGGTACGGTGTTCGAGGGGTAGTCGTGGGACAACTCTACCCCTTTGCCGCGCCTGTCGGGGTGGAAATGAACATCTGTATCATGTAGTGCAGCAATGTCCTCGGACTCATGGGGGCCGCATTTTACGTCATGATGCGGTCGCCAAGCAGATAGCAGGTGCTTTGTCATCTAGCGGCTGGGATGTTGAGAGGGAGAGATTGTATCACATGCCAAGTGACCAGGGTAAGAAGCCTGACATTGTTGCCGTCAAGCCCGACCAGTCTTGCATTATCCTGGATGTCCAAGTTGTCAATGGCAGCTTGGACATGGAGCAGACTTGGCGGGCTAAGATAAGAAAGTATGATAGAAATGATTTACGGCAAGCAGTGTCGGAGCTAAAAGGAGTGGCACCCAACAACATCAGGGTGATGGCTGCAACCTTATCATGGCGCGGGGTGTGGTCCGGGAAAAGTGCCACGGAGTTGCGTGAGTTGGGCATCTCAGTAGGCGTACTCCGTGGTATCACCACCCGTGTCCTGCTCGGCTCATATTTGAACTGGTGGTCGTTTTATAGAGGCACTTCCCTTCATCCCTCTCTCCCACCCCCACCTTCCTCATCTTCCCTCATCCCTAGGGCCGGCGTCGGGTGAGTCCTGGGCGTCCTCCCCATTATTTAATTATTTATTTATTTATTTTTATTTTATGGCGTGCCCCCTCCGTCAAAAAAGACATTTTGTCTTTGAGGGGAGTTCGAAAAAAAAAAAAAAAAAAAAAAAAAAAACGGCTATAATTTCCACTTCCTCTACCCGATTTCGATGAAATTTTCAGGGATTATGCGGATTAGGTTGTAGATAGTCCCCAATGAAGACCACCACCTTCGGACTGATAGTAACCACTGCGCATGCGCAAACGTGAATTTCCTTGTAACGTCCATAATTTCTAAATTTTCTATCCGATTTCAATGAAATTTTCAGGGATGTTACAGATTAGTATTTAGATGGTCCCCTATGAAAATCACCACCTTCGAACTGATAGTAGCCACTGCGCATGAGCAAACGTGAATTCCTTATAACGGCCATAACTTCTACATTTTCCATCCGATTTCAAGGAAATTTTCAGGGATGTTACAGATTAACTTGTTTTGATGTTTTGAGATTATCTACTTTGCATCGGATCATCTATATAATCGGGTTATGGATACGAGGAAGCTATGTGCCACACCCACTTGGCAGACTTTTTTTTTTAATTCAATTTTTGGAGTTAACGAGTTTTGAAATTTCAAAAAGAACAGGCAGTTCTCAATAATTTCGGGCACCATGACTGCGTACGAAAACCATGAACGAATTATCTGCTCTTCCCATAGTAGGCTGGATGTACATTTCATTTCAACCATCGATGGATATCAGTGTTCTCAGGGACACCTTACCTGGGGCACACCCATCTCTGTAAAGCAAGTACTTGCCCAACTACAGCTACTTTAAGGATGGATTTCTTAGAGTATTTTTCCATGGAGAAGTCAGGGAAAAAGAAAGAGGCAAAATCTGTCTCTTGTTTAACTTAGGGAGGGGAGGGGATCATGTATTAGCATAATGTCCACAATTCAATGCTGAGCGTTTGAGTGAGAGTAAATGAATAAATTTGCACCTGTGGGAGTTGAGAAACACACTCGATTCGAAATCATAAACTCAATTTTAAATGCTTGCATACGAGTCTGCAACACATTGGGACATTTTCATGTCAACCACAACACAACAAGGTAGTGAAGTAAGGTTGTTAGTTACCCAAGCATCAAAGTTTTCGTGACGATTTTTCAGTTCATGTGCCAAAGCAAAGACATGGAAATGTCAATAATTGTTTATTCTGTTTTCCTAATAAAAATGTTGTATTTACATTGTAATATCATTTTATAAGTGTTTATCTAAGGAAACGGAAGTTTCTGTTTGAGTTGTTAGAACATGACTAATAAAAAAGAAATTCATAATAGAGAGTAGAGATCAGTGTTACCTACCTATAGGAGCAAGTAGAAACTTATTATTGATTGATTGCACTTTGAAACTTTTTCGAGGTTGATTCTGAAGGTGAATTGAGGCGTTTAGTATCAAAACCAGATCGATCCATGATTTTTCAAAAATGCTTTTTTTAATATTTTTTCAAGTCCTAGGTCCAATCTACAACCTCCGCGAGCGAATATCACCAAGGTCAATAATTATTATTGAAAATACTACAAAGCTAGGATGATGATGTGGCAACCAACTCGTTTTTGGGTAAGCTTCCTGGTACTACGGTGGGTTTCAACTAAAGAATAGAGCAGAAAACAAACAAAGTAGCTGAAAAAAAGCTTGCAGTGGTAAGCTGTCAAAGCACAACGGCGTATTAGGACTCTTTTTTTTGAGAATGAGGTTGTTAGTGAGACAGATTTATAATGAAAAACCAAGAAAATTGTTTCCTAAACAGATTGAGTTCAAATACAACTTCAGTTCAAAGACAGGATAAATAAGAAAAGAATTGAAAGAATAAGTAGGTATAATTTGCAGAGGCAATACATTCATGATTATCCAACTAAATTGAAAACTACGAATTTCAGGAACACTAAAAATCACAATCCAGAAGCTTATTCCGTTTACCAGTCTACGGTACCTACCTGACCACCATGTTCGATGTATCGAACCCTTCATATTTGAATTAATCATCTCCGATGAAGGTGTAATTTTTAATTGGATTGAACTTTCCATTTGGCGTGTTTTGTGGAAACAAGCAACGAAAACTCCCTTCGTACCTAGTTTCTCTTTTTCCTCTATTCCGGGCGATTGCATGATTACTAAACCACAGGAACTCAATTCCGCTGTGAATAGCAATGAACCAACCGGGAAATTGACAACCGAAAAATGTGTCAGTTTGTGGATTCCGTGATGTATTCTGTCACCCAAGTATGCGAACTGCAATTTTCGCCCATCAATTGATTAAAAACATCGTTCACTTGTTCCAGGAATGCTACTTGATTCGTAATTTCATAAGGTCAACAAAAGTAGAATTTAGGACGAAGGGTCTGGCAGTGCGAGAAGTTTGTGGAGAAAGACTCCATACTCTATGCATCAAATCATTACTAGAGTTTATGGGTGTGAGGAAGCCACACCCACCTAACAGACTCCACTGCTTTAGGCTTAAAATTGCATAATTAAAATTTGATATCCCGACGCCTTTCAGACTTGGGGGCAGCAGTTTGGTCAGACTTGTACACCCGTGGGTCAGCTCTATGCCCGCAAAACACCCATGGGGTCCGATTCCGATGTCAAAGGGAAGCAACAGCTTATTTCAACGAGGTCTGACGTAGGGAGAACATTAGATGGGTGTGACGCAAAGGAAATCGATTGTCAGAGTGAGACCGGAAGTAGCCGGCCTACCGATTTAGCTTGGGGGGCTCAAGAACTCCTCTGTCCCGCCCCACCTGCTTCCACACGTGTCGCCTCTCTTCATCACAACGTAAATCCCCCGTATTGTCCTTGTTTCTCAGAGTTTGGGGCGAAAGACGGCTTTATGAAGGATTGAAGGAAAATTGGGAGATGAGAATTGGAAACCCTCGAAGCCACTCTCAACCAGGCAAGAGTACGATACTCCCTTAGAAGCCAAGGCATGGCTCTGAACAGTAGCTGGAAGCTGGGTACGTATTGTCTCATAGTGAGGACCTCTGTGGATTGTGGAGCCACTGTTCTGGTAGGATACTTTGTGGAGCCACTGGTCATGGACTAGTGAAAGAAACTATCAACTCGAGAAAACTCATTTCTACCTGTGGCAAAATAGTAGTGTACTCTGTCCAAACCTTGGTTTTTTCAAGCGATTTGCGTGCTTCTTTTCTTTTCGTTTTTTTGCGTTTTTTTTTTTGTCACAGAAAAAAAAAGATCTAGATATGCACTACGTCACTGGAATATTGAATTTTTCTTTTAAGGGTGGGGAAGAAGGGGGATTGAAGTTTAAAAACCGTGCGTTTTCTGACATATTCTAAGGATTGTGGAGCGACTGCTCAGGTAGGATACTCTATGGAGCCACTGGTAAAAAATTATTCAACTATCAACTCGAAAAAACTCATTTCTACTGAAAAATCTTCTGTACTTTCCAGGCCTCAATTTCCTATCAATTTACATTGTTTTTATTTTATCTATTTATATATTTAGTTATTTTTTGATCGACGCACAAATCTATCCTTGAGCGCGCTACCTACTCCTCAGTTCTCAATCGATTTCCGGGTTTATTTTTTAGTTCAAGTCAGATAACTTCCCGGTTGCATATTACGTCACCATCGCAACCAGATTATCGACAATTGGATGAGGAGGCGAGTGGGAGGGGGACAATATTCACAAAATTCTCGATTTTTCAATATTTCAGTTCCTGTAAAGGCTCACTAATTGTACCCAAGCTTTGAAATTGAGGTAATATTATCTATTATACCTCTGGATTCTAATGAATTATTTTTTGTCCCTCCATGGAACATATCAGTGGTTCCATTATGGTGCCAGGATACCACAAATCACGTTTTTCGAGGGTTTTTGGGTGTTTCACCTAGGATCTTCTAAGGACTTCCTACCTAAACACATCACAGAAATTGAAACAGGCTAAAAATTCGAACAGTGATTCGGCCTACATCCCTCAGTGAAAATTCATTTTGTGATTCACACTCGTGTTTTTTATTCATTACATCCAACAGTTAGATCCTCAGCTGAGCAACTTTGGCAGTTTTCGCTTGTTCCAACGGCTGGGGAACAATTGAAAAAGGAGTTATTAAACTTTTGACATTTTCATGTCTTTGCTTTAGCACATAAACTGAAAAATTGTCACGAAAACTAAACAAGTCTTGCTCACGCGACCAATAAATAAAATAGACTCACTGTGTTGCGTAGAGAACAATAAACTATTTTCTTATTTTGATGCTTGGGTACATGAACTAACAACCTTACTTTCACACACATGAAAATGTCCCAATGTGTTGCAGACTCGTATGCAAGCATTTATGACTTTTTCTGTAATTTTTAAATTTTTTTCGTAATTTTAAAAGTTTTTCAGACTTGGACAGCATGTCATGTTCCCCACCAGGTCATCAAGAGTGAAAGAGTTAAATTCGCCTTTTTTCTTCTTTTTTCGACCTTGTTTCACTGAATGTTCAACTCCCTTAGTTTATAAAATACACTCAAATATGAGGATACCGTTGGAATTCAAGAGATTCATAGAATGTTGGAGGCATATAAGAACTACCTACGGAAGCTTTCCGTTTAGCAACGATTTTATGAGAACGAGATCACCGCCACTCACTATGATAAAACCCTGTGAAACGTTCAAACTATCATTCTGGTACGTAGAAACCACAAAACAGTACGAATTTTTTTACACATACTTCATTTTCCTTGTTCCAATCTGGTGGGATTCCCAACGGAGTTTCTTCCTTCAGAGAACACCATCGCCTCACACTGCTGGAAACTAAGACTGCCGGCAACAATAGCGCCATTGTTGAGAAACTTTATCGTCACACTCGAGAATTTTTTATCTGACTGTAAAAAAAAGTACTACAAAATCCACGGAGCTTAGCCGGTTTAGAGGAAATCCCGGAGGTAAGAACACGAACGACACCACAACGTAGAATTATTATAAGCCAAGTGAAAAAGGAACACAAGGAGCCGTAAACCTTAGAAAAAGCGATTAGTTCAAGCTCGATTCAATGAGGCTTCAGTTGCCACGGTTACCTTCAAACGAGCAACAAATTGTGATTCACAGTTCTAACGGCAACCACACTTTGGAAAAACCTTGGAATGCGAACGTCAAATTTTGAAGGGGCAACGTGTTTAATAATAACCTAATATTGAATACTGTTTTACAAGGTGTTTGTATTTTATTAAACATGTACGAATGCAATTTGTAACGGAAATTTGAAATAAGGGGATGGAATAGTTTCCTGTTTTAAAGAATGCTGAAAAATTGTTGTTTAATTTCCGATAAGATATTAGTGAATTTTAACTTTAACCCACCGCCGGGCGCGCGGCCGCACTCAGAACGGTCAAACTGAATTTCTGTCAAAACGAGTGCGAAGGGGTCCAAGAAATGTCTTGATGCCTCAAGGCAATCCTAGTTCAAGATATGCCCTACACATTTGCGTGGGTTTCAGCGTCAAAACAAATTATTATCAGTAACATTCAATGCTTAGAAAGGGGACAGGTCGAGTCTACCGCATTCTGTGAAGCGCGCGCCTGGTAGTGCACCTAATTTTTGCAAGTTAATTTCTTCCTTCTATTCAAGTTCGATTTTTTTAAAAACTTGTTTCCAAATGAAGAGGATATGATGATTTTTCTCAGATTTGTTTGTAATTTTTTTCAATTGAAATGGGAGCCAATTTTTGATTTAGAAGTTTTTTTAGCGGCAGTGGTCCGATTTGTCCAATGACTTCTTAGTTTCTCTCCAACGATTATTTTTTGGCACTTTGGTACCAATTTTGGACTGATAATGTTGAAATTAGTAGTCCCTATTACTAATCCAACAGTGAAGCTATTATAGAAATGAGAAAAGTTATATTTTGAAAAGGAAATTCGATAAATACATTTTGTTGTTGAGACCAAAACGTTCCAAATGTATTTTTAAGTAATTAAGAATGGGTTTTCTTCGAAATGATTCCATTACTCGACAAAAACCACGACTTTTAGATAATAAATTCAATGTTTTTTACAAGCCGCACTGAGTGCGGCGCGCGCCTGGTCGTGCGACTTCTCGGCGGTGGGTTAATGATTGTTTTGATCAAATTTTGGATTCGTTTTGGCTCTCATTTGGATGTTATTGTTGAAAAATTGAATCGCTTCAAGTCAAATTTCACTGTTTTAGTTTGAATCAGTGTGACTTGGTGGGAGAATGTGACATTTTGTGTGTTCTTGTGTTGTTACACCTATTGGTTTATTATTTTCAATAATAAACCTTTGGAATCGAGCAAGAAAAAAAAAATTTTAACCCCCCCTCAAAATTTGATGTTTTACGTTTCAAGGTACGTAGAATCCGAAAATCGAATAAAAACTCGGCGGGGGGCTCCGCCCCCCTGCACCCCCGGTTTATTTCTTTTTCCATACTCTGTATGAAATCATAGGAACACAGAATGTGTTTTTGCGATGCTAGTCATCCGTTAAATAAAAAACAACAATAATAAATGTGGAGTTGACATTAACATGACAACCAATAAACATATCACCAGATGTTTTTTCTGTCGCTTTTTCGTGACGATTTTTTTTCGGTAGGTCATCGCAAAAACACATTCTGTGTTAAAATTTCCGTCCGTCCGCCGTCCGCCGTAAGCGGCACTTTTCTTAGCAACACTGGACCGATTTGGTTCAAATTTGGTATATGGGCTCCATTTGGGGTCTAGTTGTGCCGCGAAGCTTTTGGTTGATGTAGGTCACTTCTAAGGGGTGAAAATTAAGGGTTGAAATTTTCAAGAGTGCCCTAGCTCGAAAACTCTCGAAATAAAGGTATCGTTTTTTCACCAATTTTAAATAGTACAGAATTTTTAAAAATTTTTGAGACCACCGGGAGCTCTGTAGGACAAACCGTTCGGTCCCTACGAGTATTTGAAGGTTTTCCTTCGATAAAACAGAATCATGAGTGTGAATCGCAAAAGAGGTCTAATCGCCGTTCAAATTTTATCTGACTAAAATGCGATCGCTGTTCATTTCTTCGATTTGTATACAGTTTTGCCTTCTGCGTAACCAGTAATCAAATTTCCATATCAAGCTTTCTATTTTTCGAATCGAGTGTGAAGCGTTTAGTTCTTTCTAATAAACTTGATTGTGAAGGTGTGAAGCCATTATAGTGTGGTAGGTAGTACCTACCAATAGTTGGTAGGTAAAAAAAATTGGTAGGTAAAACAATGTTTGTAGGTAAAAAACGCTGCAAATCATTGCTCACTGATCAGCTGAGTGAGCTCCGAAGCCATTTTCAATGCTATTGAATGGAAGTGCTCTTCCAGGCGTCTCCAGCATTCGAGGATATCTTCTTCACTCCTCACATCACTGATCAGCTGAGTGAGCTCCAAAGCCATTTTCAATCCTATTGAATGGAGGTGCTCTTCCAGGCGTCTCCAGCATTCGAGGAGATCTTCTTCACTCCTCACATCACTGATCAGCTGAGTGAGCTCGAAAGCCATTTTCAATCCTATTGAATGGAAGTGCTCTTCCAGGCGTCTCCAGCATTCGAGGAGATTTTCTTCACTCCTCAGATCACTGATCAGCTGAGTGAGCTCCGAAGCCATTTTCAATCCTATTGAACGCAGGAGCTGAAATTTGAGAGGGAAGGTCAAGGGAGAATACAGATGGTGGTAGGTGCTATTGATGGAGAACCAGTGATCTATACAGAAGGATGATCTATACAGAAAATAATAAACCTTTGAGTAATGATTTGCAGCGTTTTTTTGTTGAAGTTTCACCCCCACGATAACTGAGTTTCGTCCGAATTGACTATTCCTTTTATAGTTTTAATAGTGAATTAAATTTTATTAATTACATTTTTGAGAATTTAATTATTCTCGCGAGTTGTGATTATAGTTACCATGAACCTTAATAAATAATTATACGCCAGGTATTTCGTGTGGGTTTGTCATTTTTCCGACAACGATTCCAAATTTTCACTTTAAAAAATGATAGAGAAATAATCCAAAACCCTTTTGTCACTGAAAATAACTAGCATTCTCAATTCTGATATTCTAGTGTGGCAAGGAAAAATTGATAGTTGGTACCTCATTAGACACGAGTACAAATTGCTTGAACACTACTAAATAAAGAGACGAATTGTGGACGCAAAGAAGTGGTACTTTGTTCTGGTAAGCCTATTCAAAACAATGCAGGAAAAACAGTGATTGGTTCGACCCATCGCTTAATATGGTGCCGAAACGGAGGTAATGGACGCCCCAGATGAGAAGAGTTTTCGAAAGTAGAATCCTGAGGACTAGTAATTTTTACAACACACAGTATGGTTGTATGGTTTACTGAAAATCGAAACAAACCAACAATTTATGTGGGTACTTATTGAGTATAGGGAGGGAGATGAATGGAGTATATTTTGAGGATTTTGAAGTAAAAATTGAATTATGAAATATTGGTTATTCATTCGTGCTTGCGAGTTTACCAAGGTAGAGGAAGCATTGTTTTCACTTTTCAAGGTTGAAAAAACGCTACAAATTATTACTCAAGATGTTAATTATTTTTCTTTATGGATCACTCGCCTGCAAAGAACACAGAAGAATATTTTCGCTTCACAATCAAGTTTATTTTAAAGAAATGAACGCTCACACTAAATTCGACAAAAAATAGGGAGTTGTGGGTGCTTTCATTGGAATATTTTATTACTGGTTGCTAAGGGCGCAAAACTGAGTGCGTGTCGATGAAACGAAAAGCATTTTGGTCTGCTAGGATTTGAACAGATATTAGGCTTCTCTTACGAATAACAATCGAGTTTCTCTTTATCCCAAGTACAACCGTTAAGTTCACGAAGGGAGCGAACGGTTGGTCCTACAGACCTCTGGGTGGTCTCATTCGATTCTTAAAATTCAATACTATTTTAAATTGATGAAAACACAATACCTTATTAGCAAACGTTTTTCAGCTAGGGCGTTTTGAAAATTTCAGCTTTTATTTCTCCCCAAATGGTGCCTATATACCAAATTTCATCAAAATTGGCACATGGTTACTAGGGAAGGTACCGTGTACGGCGGATGGACTGCCAAATATTTATTCGATTTTTGGAATCTACAAACCTTGAACGTAAGCCAACAAATCTTGTGGAGTGGGGGGGATACACAAAAAATTCTTGGTCGACTCCAAAGATTATTATTGAAAATAATAATCCAAAATGTTCTCCAAAATCAAAATTTCCACTCGCGTTTTACGTATTAGGTCTTCCTGGACAATTTTGGTTCCGTCTCTTTCTGTCTGTTTGTGTGTGGCTGTCTGTCATGAAATCCTTGTAAGGGGCAAAATTATACAAAGTTGTACTGTAAAATTTGATGATATTTTCGGGGATAAAAATCAACATGAGTAAACGTAAAATCCTCGTGACATCCATAACTTCTACTTTTCTCATCTGAATTCAATGAAAATTTCAGATAATTGTGGGTTGATTTGTAGATGGTCCCCTCTGAGGGTAGTGAAAGGTACTTAGAGATTGATGTTTTGAAATCAGCTACTATTCATTGGATCATCTATACAGTCGGGTTATGGATACGAAGAAGCTATGTGTCACACCCATTTGGCAAATGTTTTTACATACCAGTCACACTTTTAAAATGTTCCTTGGTCAATGAAGTTTATTATGAATTTTTATACATACCTAATATTAACAGGACCTTGAACATGTTCAAGAAATCGGAACATGTCTTCGAATACGTGACCATAAATTGGGTTGTTAAACGGGATATTTCTACGTTTAACTTCTCCGTGAAGTAATCAGATCCCACTTTAATTGTGTTGTCGAATTCCCACGGACAATTGGGATTTATCTAACGGATGCAACTCGTCTCGAAGAGCCGCCAAGAGTTAGATGGGTTCGGACGGTCTTGAATTGTGTGGTTCCTGAAAGGAACACGAGTCACGAGCTGAGGGGGTTCAGACATTAAGAATTAATGCTACACGAGGATTTACTGAGGTCCCCTGTGTAGCGGTTGCGTGCAACGCCTTTTCCTGAGGGCTCAGCCACGCAAATAGAAGTCGTCGTGTCACGAGAAGAACGTTATTCCTACCCCCCCCCCCTGGCTGTATCTCTTCAACCTACTCTCAGACTATCCAGTCGATGAAGTCACTCGAGGCTCCACTATCACAACCTCCGAGTAGGTTAAACCCTCAGGTCAGACTACTTCATTTAAATTCTTCACTCAACGTCCTCCATCCCGGAAATATGATGATTTTTCGCGATTTTTGAACATTCCACATGGCCGCCATTTTTGAAAGCAACCATCTTGGAATGGCAAACTTGAATTTTCAATCTCAGAATGCACTAGATTTTCATCATTTGTCGTCAAATCGTATCCCTAAATGAAGTGCGATTTTCGGCCTCGGCTCCAGGACTATACATTTATTATGTCTCACAGCGTAATCAATGTTGTTTGGTAGAGCTTACATTCCAAGGCACGTCCCTTTAAAAGAGGATTAGTTAGCGATAAAACATACATTCCTTGTAACGGCCATAACTTCTACATTTTCCACCCGATTTCAATGAAATTTTCAGGGATGTTACAGATTAGTGTTTAGATGGCCCCAATGAAATTAAGGCCTTAACATTTACAGTAGCCTCTGCGCATGCGCAAACGTGAATTTCCTTGTAACAGCCATAACTTCCACATTTTCTTCCCGATTTCGATGACATTTTCAGCGATTACGCGGATTAGGTTGTAGATGGTCCCCAATGAAAATCAAGGCCTTAAAATTTACAGTAGCCTCTGTGCATTTGTCGCCCTCCCAATTCTTTACTCGCGTAATTTCACATGTGTAACGTGAGAATTTCACATGTGTGACGTGAGAATCTCACATCCTCACCAGGCCTCAATACCTCAGATGTAGCTCATCGGACTACCATCCAGGGGTCCCGGGTTCGATTCCCAGCCAAGCTAGGTAATTTTTTGATCCAATCACATCTTTATCCTTTGACACTGCTCAAACCCGCAGATTCTTACTACTCACTTTTTTTTTTCATCCGAATTTGATGAAATTTTCTAGGATTGTCCAGATTAGCGTGTAGATGGTCCCCTATGAGGGTAGTGGAAGGTACTTAGAGATTGGTGTTTTGAGATTAACTACTATGCATCGGATCATCTATACAATCGGGTTATGGATACGAGGAAGCTATGTGCCACACCCACTTGGCAGACGTTTTTTATATATATATATTATATCACTCGTCTCCAAAGAACGAAATGGGCTGCTTTGCCAATGTCACTACCTACCTACCACATAACTAGTTCACAATCGAGTTTAGGTACTTGGAAGAAATAAATGCTTAACAATCAAAGGGGTGTGCGCCTGGGTCGGAAAAACTGTTTATTGTTATTTTTAATCTAAATTAGACCTCATTCTGAGAATTTCGACACCAACCCGATCTTCTAGCGTGAGAAGACCTTTTTTCTACGATTTTTCCAAGTTTCGAATGTTTGTAACGTCACAGTTGGCTGTTGGGTCCCACCCAGGCGGGAGGGGTGCGTGACGTCATAAACATTCGAAACTTTAAAAAATCATAGAAAAAATGTACTCATCCAAAAAGAAAGCGGCTGGTGTCAAAATTCTCAAGATGAGGTCTACTTTCGATTAAATTTTTTTTAAAAATCAGGTGCACCCCCCCATTGCCTCTGTGGAATAACTTTTTTAAAAATGTTAAATCTCTGCAGTTAGTTTTAATAGATGCAAACACATTTTATGTTCTGTCAAGATTTGGCGCTTGGGGGCTTTTTTTTCAGATCCGTTAAAGAAGTTACCTACCTACTTACTACTTGTTATAAAGATTGTATGTTTGCAAACTTGACGGGTCAACGAAGGTGAGATTGGCAGAGTAGCAGCGCTGACGGGTGAGCAGGTAGCGGGGTTTGGATACCTGTCAATACCTTCCGACCAGAAGCCAAAATATTGCCCTCGAGGTTGACTTTCCTCTCGTCTGGAAATACCGATCAGTGGAATAGTGGGGATGCGGTTGTCCGCCTGGCGAGGCTGAACTGCTTAGCTGAGCTCGATGAGAAGTAAATAAAGACAGTACAATTTTGAAGGAAATTTCAGGGTGAAGATGGTCCCCTAAGAAATTCTTAGCCATCGGTTTGATAGCAGTCAGCGCATGCGCAAACGTAAAATCCTCAAACTACCCATAACTTCTACAGTATTTCCGATTTCAATGAAACTTTCGTAAATCACGTGTTTGGGGTCACACAGTCGTGCTGTGGATACGAGGAAGCTATGTGCCACACCCTAATTTTGCAGCAAATTCGACTCAAGATGAAGAAGTGCTGTTTCAATTTTTCAAAAATTTGAAAAATTCCTCCAGAATCCAAATTTACTACTCACTTTAGACCCACCAAAACTAGTTTGTTTTCATGTCTGTCTGCGGGTCTACAAAGCCTTGTAACTGGCAAAACTATACAAAGTTACCGTCAGATTTTCATGAAATTTTCAGGGATTGAGGAGCAGATGGTCCCTTAAGAACTGATCAGCCCCCGGATCGAATCGTGAGACTCCTGTAACCAGCGTAATTTCTACAATTTACTGCCAAATTCGATGACATTCGCGGGATCTGGATGGTCCCCTATAGAATTGATTGATAGCTTCTCCGATTGATAGCTTGTATCAACCACGACTTCTACAGTATTCAATGAAACTTTCGTAGATCCTTTGGGTGATTCAAAGCCGAGAGGAAGCTATGTGCCACAGCCGAGTCTACTAAAGTAGCGGAAGCATTATTTTCATTTTTCAACGATAGAAAAAAAAAGTTGCACTACATAACAAATGATTTCGAAATTAGAGTGTAACGGAAAACTTCTAACCGCAATTTGTTGAAAGGGGCAAAACTGTATGAAGTTACCTTCATATTTTAATTAAATTTAAAAGAATTGTGCGGGTTAGGGCGTAGATAGTCCCTTACGAAATTATTAGCCCCAGGATCGAATCTAGAACCCTTGAAACCAGCGTAACTCCTGTAATTTGCAACCAAATTTGATGAAATTTACAGAATCTGGACGGTTCCCGATAAAATTGATTGATAGTCCGCATGTGTTCTTGTATCAACCACGACTTCTACAGTATTCAATGAAACTTTCGTAGATCCTTTGTTTGGAGGATTCAAAGCTAAGGATGCGAGGAAGCTACGTGCCACAGCCGAGTTTTGCTTCTGAGTCTACTCAAGTAGCGCAATTATTATTTTCATTTTTCAACGATAGAAAAAAAGTTGCACTACACAGCAAAGATTTTAATTTGAGTTTAAGGAGGCAGGAATGGAAAACTTTTAACAGCAATTTGTCACGTCCGAAATTTCATACATTAATGTAAAAGAGAGAGTAGTAACTCCCGGTGACAGATGACTCTACTAGAGGGTCTAAAAGTTTCGATGGCCTATCGAGAGATAGCGCTGCAAGATGAATCTCTCCTCTCAACTGTCACCGGGAGTCCAGTCTGTCTTTACCTTTTGTGCGCGCGACAACCTCCTTTTAAAACAAACCCATCATTTGGTGAGCTGTATCATTTTCTTTAATTTGAATCTCTGTTTCTTTTTATTTCGAGTTACTCAACAAATTCGAGTAATAAATTTAATATATTTGAACTATATTATAGTTCATTATCTTCGAGATAATCCCCTTTTTTTTACCCCGCAATAATTTTATCATCACGGGTAATTTTTTTGTAAGAGAACCTTACAAAGTGGTAGCAGAGCAAACAAGATCCAAGCAACATTCATTAAATTTAAAATCGTGAAACGTGCTTTCATCCTCATAAAAATAGCCAAGATAACTTTGGAACACAAGTTCAAGGACAAGCAAAGACAAGTACAATCTCATTGTAAGGGCCTAACTTCATTGTTTTCTGGACACCGAACTTGTTGTCAAGATTTCACTCTGTCAAATCCACCCATCAGTATCTGAACAATCTAACCGAGCAATCTGAACTGACCTTGACCGAGAATCATGGATTGTTTTGCATGCAAACTTTCCGACCCGCCCGCAGATCCTGTAGTATGTGCGAATTGTAAACAAAACTTTCACGCAAAATGCACAAGACTCGGAAATTTAGAATCGTGGACAAAAAAGAGCTATGATCGTCGCGCAGCTTGGAAATGTGACACTTGTAAAGTAAGTGCAACCCTGGTACCTACAGAAACCGCCAAGGTCACTGATATTCCTCCAACGACTCCGCCGGTTTGGTATTCGCGATTAATCGAGGATTTAAAAATAATTTCGAGCGACTTACAAGGACTCCGACAGCAAAACGACGAATTAGTCCAAATGAATTCCGATCTACAGGATAAGTATGCCACACTATGTACAGAAAACGAAAATCTAAAACATGAACAATCATCTTTACGCCAAAAAGATGTAGCACTTCGACAGGAACTGGAGGATCTTCGCGAACAAGTCCGCAACCAATCCGAACAAACCCAACCTCTGGATATAAATTTATTGGAATACCGCAATAATCGTCTACTTGGTCAAACTGAAGATAAACTTCCAAAATACGTTGAAAACGAGATAGGAAAAATACCAAGATTATACACTGATAATCCTTGGAGTCTCATCAAATTTTTGGAAAAACTGTTTTTGCTAAACGAAGTGAATGCTTGTTTTTTCAACCAAATTTATCGTCGAGTGGCCACTTATCAGCACAATACTATTCTACAACGTCTTGCAACAGAGCCAAATTTGACATTTCGGCGAGTAGCAGACAGATTGTTGGATGAACTGACGACGCCTCAAACTAAATTGAATCTTGTTCAAGAAAAAATATTACGCGGTCAAAATCAATTTGAAAATTTCCGAACTTACGTTGAAGAAATAACTAAATTCAACAAGATTTTACTGCAATATAACGAACAGGAACTCGTGAAAAGCATATTACAAGGCACGAATTCGCAAACCCGTTCGAAATTCCAATTTAGTACTCGACCGAACACTAACGGCGAACTTCAAATACTTGTTGCTGATGTGGAAAAGCTCGAGTTAAACGAAAATTTACAAAAAACTCGTGAATACAAGAATAAACAAAAACAAACATCAATTGATAACAAGTGGAAAGGAAATGGAAATAAATTTGGTCAAAACTATCAGCAAAAACAGGTGTGGGAATCAAAGTCGGACAAATTTACTCCAAAATCAGATTTTCATCATAAAAACCATTCGTACCATCACAATGGTCCGAAGAACGAAATAAAAGCAGAAAGGAACACTAACCAGCAAGTGAATAAAAATGAAATTGCATCAACGTCAAATTACAGAAAAAATGGATTTCAACAGAAAAATCCAAATTTCAATAAACCCTTTAAACAAGCGAATTTCCAACCATTGGTACAACATCCCTTTCAATATGTTGAATACCAACCTGAATCACAATTTGCATATATGAAACCGTGGCAGAATCCACCCCAGAAAGGTAGATCACACGGCGAAGCTTCTCAAAATCGCTCAGAATCTTCAGAGACTTCTGGATCATCATATTCGCCAACAGGGAATAAACAACTCGCAAATACAGGCGCACATAACAAATCAAAACAATCAAAAAAATACTCAAAAAACTAAATAATTGGGTCCTTGACAAAAACAAAAATGGAATAAATGACGAATTATTAAAAATTAATGTAGGTACATTTACAAACAATTTGGCACAAATATCAATTAATAACATATTTACAACTGCAATGATAGACAGTGGTGCGAGTTTTTCTTGTATCAGCCATAATATGTTAGAAAAACTGAAAACTCAAACCCAAAGAATACAAATATTGAGTGCAAATTTAGCAGCAACATTAGGTGATTCATCAATAATCAAAATTTATCAGAAAACTCCACTGAAGGTACGAGTTGGAAAAAATACGTGGACGCATGTATTTTATGTATGTCCGAATCTCCCACAGGACGCTGTGCTGGGGATCGACTTCATAAAACAATCAACATTGATTATGGACCCTTCGACAAACAGTTTTTCTTTTAAATTTGATTTGAACCAAACATATTCCTTACACAATAGGAATACTGTAACACCAATCGTTGCTAATTTGCACTGCTTGCAGAAAGGGAAATTACTCGACTATTTAACAACAAAATTTCCCACAGTTTTGACAAAACAGCTAGGGACAACAAATAAGTTGTATTGTCACCTCCAAGTCAAACCTGGTACCAAATTGAATAGAACCAAAGTCATTTATTCCCAAGGACCCAACAGGCAACAAGCAATGAAGCAAATTTTAGACAACCTTCTAGAACAGGGAGTGATCGAACCAATTGACACATCGACAGCTTCACCGTGCTTTCTCGTACCGAAAAAAGGAAATGAGGCAGCTGATGCCTGGAGATTAGTGGTGGACTATCGTAAACTGAACTCGATTTTGGAATTTCAGCAGTATCCACTATGTTCAATTGAAAATGCTTTCTTAAATTTGAAAAAGGCAAAATTTTTCACCACAATTGACCTTAACTCAGCCTATCATCAAATAAAACTCACAAAGGAATCTCAACGACTCACAGCTTTCCAATGTGAATTTGGAGTTTATGCTTACACTAAACTTCCTTTCGGCGTCTCCACAGGAGGACAACATTTGTCGAAACTCATGGACATTCTCTTCAGTGACCTAAGATACAAGTATTGCTATTACTTTTTAGACGACATTTTAATATATAGTAACACGTATCAGCAACACGTCGAGCACATTGTTTCAGTGCTCGAACGTTTACGTGAAGCTGGTCTGACTGTAAACCCAGACAAATTAAAATTGGCACAACCACAAGTCGAATACCTAGGTCATCAGATTTCAGAAGGGAAAATGTCCATCAACCCTGAAAGAGTGAGGGCACTTTTAGAAATACCCAGACCTAAAACGCCAAAACAAATTGCTTCTTTCCTGGGGAGTATAAACTTTTTTGCTAAATTCTTGCCGAACGCAGCAAAACTTGCTAAACCATTGAATGATCTCAGAAAGAAAGAAACTACAATGATTTGGGATGAAAAAGCTGAGAATGCTTGGCAAGCTCTCAGGAAACTGATAACAGAACCTCCCACCCTCGCAACACCAGATTTCTCCAAACGCTTCCAGCTTTACACCGATGGGTCGAAAGCAGGTGTTTCTGCAGTGCTAGCTCAAGAGCACTCAGGAATATTGAGCCCTGTCTACTTCGCCAGTCGGAAGTTGAATAAGCACGAAGAAAACTACACAGCATATGAGCTAGAAGCGCTAGCAGTTTCTTTTGCATTCAAAAAACTGAGAATTTACCTAGAACACAACGAGTTTGACTTGTATACCGACCATAAAGCGTTAACAGCAATCTCAGATCTCGCCAAGAATGGTGGTCGTCTTGCTCGATGGGTGCTGAATTTCATGCCTTTCAGGTATACAGTGCATCATATTAAAGGTATTCACAACACCATGACAGACTACCTATCACGCAATCCTATTTCAGACAACCCAGAAACACTCCATAATGGTCCACATGTCGAAGCAAGTCTATCTGTTCTGAAAGATTTCCCCCAGATTTTCACAGATTTCAATGCAGAACAAGAAAAAGATCAAAATTTAAAAATTATAATAAACAATATAAAAAATGGAACAAACAATAATAACAAATATTGTATTATCAACAATCGTTTAATGTTTAAAGGTAATGAAACTACAAAGAAAGCAGTGGTACCAAATCAACTGATTGACCTTATTTTCCGCTATTACCATGATTCGCACATTGGATCCCATTGGGGAATTAAAAGAACAATACATGCCATAAAACAAAACTTTTATTGGAAAAACATGTACGAAGATATTCGAAGCAGAATCAACACATGCCACACATGTCTGACCACCAAAGTCGAGAGGAAACAGCCCAAGGGACAATTATCTTCGAAAATGGACGAAAAAGTGGGACAAACTCTTTATATTGACATCGCTGGTCCGTTGCCGAATTCATATGGGTACACTCAACTTCTAATTGCTGTGGATGGCATGTCAAGGTATTCAATTCTAATACCGTTAACCCAAGCAACATCAACATCCATCATAAATGCTCTTTCAAATCATGTATTTAAGCATTTTGGTTTCTGGCAGAGGATTGTATCTGACAACGCCACAGTTTTCACCTCTAAGAAATTCAAGGATTTCATATTTACCACAGGGATGAAACACACCTTTCTAATCCCATATTACCCGTGCCCAAATATGGCGGAACGTCAGATTCAAAACCTAAAATCAAGCATCAGAGCGAGATGCCATGATGACCATTCAGCATGGGCAAAAGATCTCTACCTCACTCAGATTGCACTGAATTCAGCCTACAACGAGTCTACAAAGTACAGCCCAGCCGATCTATTCTTTGGAAGACACCTGCTAACTCCGATAAACTTAATTTGGGACATCACCAACGACCAACTCGACCTGCAGACTACATGGGAGACAGCTCTTCAGAACATCAAATCAGCTCACAAGAAACACGCAGCAGCCTACAACAAAAAGCATACTCCAACGCAGTATTCCGTAGGAAACAAAGTTTATCTGAAAACTTTCATTATCTCTGATCAACAAAAGTCAATTAATCAAAAACTGGCCCCCAAATATCGTGGCCCATTTGAAATTACTAAAATACTTTCCAATGTATCATACATAATTAAAGACTTAAATGATACTAATGTTGAAAAAATTGCACATGTTTCGCAGTTAAAATTGTTTCGTGACCAGAGATCACACTGAAAATTAAGTTAATATGTACCTTTGGAAACGTAAACAACATAAATTTTGGAGATGTCATACATATAGAAATAAAATAAAAAAAAAAACTGTGAACTGAAATCACGTAAGGAAATAATTTTAATTTAAAGACAAAGGAAATATAAATAAGAGGAATACGTATTCATTTCTAAAAAGAAAACCCTGTTGCCAATCTCAATAATGAAATAACAAAAAATAATAATAATGTGAACAATATAATTAATTACTAAAAGCAAAGTGAAAAAAGTAGCATTAAGAATATGGAATTGAATGTATTCAAGTGAAAAGTGAAATTAATTTAACCAAAATAAGAAACATACATTTAGTCCGTAAATTTTAAGTGCCTGCTATACTGTGTCATAGCAACCATAGGTACACCACCTACTACGCAAATTTAAATTTGCCCAGAAAATTTTAATTTTCCATTTTCAAATTCATCTAATAAGTATATGTAACTAATGTAACAGGTAGGAAACATCTTTCCATTCGATAATAGGTCACTTGACTGGACCATTAAATTTCGACCATGACATAGTTTTAATTTCACTAAAACTTATTTTTCGTTCTACTTATATTTTAATGGTGTTTGAATTTTCCTGAAATTATTTAGTTTTCTACGAGGTCTCACTGTACTTTCATTCAAATACTAGGTAATTTCTTGTCAATCACTACAATTAGGTCCATAAAAGTCTTATTACTGTTATTATCAAATTTCATTACTTTCCATGGGAGGAGGCAGATGTCACGTCCGAAATTTCATACATTAATGTAAAAGAGAGAGTAGTAACTCCCGGTGACAGATGACTCTACTAGAGGGTCTAAAAGTTTCGATGGCCTATCGAGAGATAGCGCTGCAAGATGAATCTCTCCTCTCAACTGTCACCGGGAGTCCAGTCTGTCTTTACCTTTTGTGCGCGCGACAACCTCCTTTTAAAACAAACCCATCATTTGGTGAGCTGTATCATTTTCTTTAATTTGAATCTCTGTTTCTTTTTATTTCGAGTTACTCAACAAATTCGAGTAATAAATTTAATATATTTGAACTATATTATAGTTCATTATCTTCGAGATAATCCCCTTTTTTTTACCCCGCAATAATTTTATCATCACGGGTAATTTTTTTGTAAGAGAACCTTACAAATTTCTTGAAAGAGGCAGAACTGTTACCTTCATTCGATAACCGATTGATCGCTTGTATCAACCACGACTTCTACAGTTTTCAATGAAACTTTCGTACCTATGTGCTAGGTAGCTATTCGTAAGCTATGTGCCACACCCGAGTTTTGCTTTTGAGTCTACTCAAGCAGCGGAAGTAATACTTTCATTTTTCAACGACTGAAAAAAAAGTTGCACTACATAACAAATGATTTCCAAATTTTTTGTTTAAGGAGGCAGAAAGCGAAAACTTCTAACCGCTTTTCCTTAAAAGGGGCAAAACTGCATGGAGTTACCTTCAGATTTTGATTAAGTATATTTACAGTGATTGTGCGGGTTAAGGCGTAGATGGTCCCTTAAGAAATGATTAGCCCCAGGATCGAATCTAGAACCCTTGAAACCAGCGTAACTTCTAAAATTTCCATCCGAATTTGATGAAATTTACAGAATATAGATGGTCCCCTATGCAATTCATAGGTAGCGACTGCGCATGCGCACTTGGAAGTCCTTGTAACAACCATAACTTCTTCAGTATTCATCCGATTTCAATGAAACTTTCGAAAATCACGTGTTTGAGGTCACTCAGTTGTAATAAGGAAACGAGGAAGCTATGTGCCACACCCTAATTTTGCATCAAATTCTACTCAAGTTACGGAAGTGCTTCCACTTTGGACCTCCCTAAACAATTTTGGTTTCATTTCTGTCTGTCTGCGGGTCTACAAAGCCTTGTAAACGGCTAAAATACACGAAGTTACCGTCAGATGTTCATGAAATTTTCAGGTACTGTGCGGTAAACTTCTACAGTTTTAAATTTAATGAAATTTACGGGACCTGGACGGTTTCCTGTAATATTCATTGGTAGCTTCTGCGCATGCGCGATTGGAATTCCTTGTAACAACCATAACTTCTACAGTATTAATCCGATTTCAATGAAACTTTCGAAAATCACGTGTTTGGGGTCACTCAGTCCTGCTGAGGACACGAGGAAGCTATTTGCCACACCAGAGTTTTGCATCCAATTCTACTCAGGATATGGAAGTGTGGTTTTTCGTTTTTCAAAAATGGGGAAAAAATCCTCCAGTTTGAAAACTTCCACTCGTTTTTGACCTCCCTAAACAATTTTCGTTCCGTGTAAGTCTGTCTGTCTGTGTGTCTGACATGGAATCTTTGTAACGGGCCAAACTACACGAAGTTACCGTCAAAGTTTCATGCAATTTTCGGGAATTGACGGTCACTTTCTACAGTTTGTATCCAAATTTGATGAAATTTACGGGATCTGGATGGTCCACTGTAAAATTCATTGGTAGCTTCTGCGCATGCGCACTTGGAAGTCCTAGTAACAACCATAACTTCTACAGTTTTCATCCGATTTCAATGAAACTTTCGTAAATCACGTGCTTGGAGTCACACAGTCGTGCTAAGGATACGAGGAAGCTATGTGCCACACCTCAGTTTTGCATCCAATTCTACTCAGGATATGGAAGTGTGGTTTTTTATTTTTCAAAAATGGGAAAAAAACTTTAGGAGCTCCGCCTTCGAATGGGCCATTGTCCCCCCTTCTACAACCCCATCAGGCCGAACGGCGATTTTAACACAGAATGTGTTTTTGCGATGACCTACCGAAAAATTCAAACGTCGTTTTGACATTTTCATGTCTTTCATATGGCACATAAAACGCTTGCATACGAGTCTGCAACACATTGAAACATTTTCATGCCCCCCTGGTAATATCAAACTGTAAAGTACCTACCTACCTAACAACTTCACTTCTGATGGTCATAATCATCATTGTGGCGACTTGGGACAAATATCGTTGCAACAAATATCGTTGCATCAAATTTCGTGACGATTTTTTTTTATGTGCCATATGAAAGACATGAAAATGTCAAAATCCTCCAGTTTCAAAACTTTCACTCGTTTTTGACCTCCCTGAACAATTTTGGTTCCGTGTAAGTCTGTCTGTCTGTGTGTTTGTCATGAAATTCTTGTGAGGGGCGAAACTACACGAAGTCATGCAATTTTCAGGGATTGTACGGTCACCTTCTACAGTTTGGATCCAAATTTGACGAAATTTACGGGATCTGGATGGTCCCCTATGAAATTCATTGGTGGCTTCTGCGCATGCGCACTTGGAAGCCCTTGTTAAACCACAAATTTTAAAATATTCATCCGATTTCAATGAAACTTTTGTAAATCACGCGTTTGGGGTCACACAGTCGTGCTAGGGATACGAGGAAGCTATGTCACTGATCATGCGCTATACACACTAAATAATATCATCACGCAGAAATTGGATGATGGCAACTTTGTTTATGGTGTTTTCTTGGACATTAGGAAGGCGTTTGATTCAGTTAACCATGCTATCTTGCTGAAGAAGTTATACATTTATGGGATAAGGGGGCTTCCACTGAAGCTAATTGAATCCTATTTGTCATGTCGCCCCCAAGTAACGAGAATTAATCAGGTGCTAAGCGATGAGGTCCGTCTAACCTGTGGGGTGCCACAGGGAACGGTATTAGGCCCTATCTCGTTTCTACTACACATTAATGAGTTATTAAATCTTGAAGTGGATGGTTCGGCTTTGCGGATGATACGGCTATAGTTTTCTGTGGAAAGGACCATTCCAGATTACTTCACTCAATGAAGTATAATTTGTTCCTTGTAAAGCATTGGATGGATATTAATTGTCTATGTTTGAATACAGACAAGACGTCATTGATTAGGTTTTCATTTTCTAAACGTGAGAATTATAATGTGTCAGGAGTGTCATTTCACCGATATTTATGATTTCAAAATAAATTATCTTGTAAATGTGGTCCTTTTTTGTTGTTTGATAAATGTAGATATCTAGGCGTTATATTTGACTGTTATTGTAAATATAATTATCATATAAAGTTGTTAGTTAATAAATTAAGAAAGTTTTTTTTTTGTTGAGTGAAGCTCGAAATTTTTTGTCTGTCGTGCAGCTGAGAACCCTCTACTTTGGTATGGTTTATTCATTATCAAAATATGGTATTTTAGTGTGGGGAATTCCTGTAAATCTTTAATAGGTCTTTTGCAAGTAGCACATAATACTATCATTGGGATTATACTCAGGAAGAATGCTAGATATTCAACTGTTTTGCTCCACAATGAATTTGAGGTGCTGAATGTTAGGCAAGTATTTTTGCTACAAGCTTGTCTATTCGTTTATAAGGGTATCCATCCTGATCATAGAAGCCGTATCTCTAATTCACGTACTGCAATGTCTTCGAACAAACAGCTCCCAACACTTAATACTGAGCGTACAAAGAATAATTCATATTATAAGGTATTGCGCTTCCTCTATGCCTGTAAAATTAACCCTGACGATTTTGGTGATTTAGGGAGCTTTAAGAAGGAGATTTTGATTAAAATGAAAAAATTTATGGAATAAATTTATTTAAATATTTTCACGTTTGTTTGATCCCTCTAGGTGTCTGATATTTAGTTGTTTTTTGTTTTGTTTTTTCTCTGAGATTAGCTCCACCAGCCGCCACAAGTTCGTAAGAACTTAGTAGGTTGGTGGACAGAAGAAAGAATTTTTATGAGACTGTTGTCATTTCTGTGATTTGTTTTTATTTCTGTCAATAAATTGATATTCTATTCTATGTGCCACACCCTAATTTTGCATCAAATTCGACTCAAAATGCGAAAGTGTTGTTTTCCTCTTTAAAAAATGGGTACAAAACTCTTCCGGAATCAAAATTTTCCACTCGCTTTAGACCTCCCCAAACAATTTTGGTTTCGTGTCCGTCTGTCATGAAATCCTTGTAAAGGACAAAACTCACTGTCAGATTTTCATGAAATTTTCAGGGAGTGTGCGGTAAAGTTCCAAAGTTTGTGTACAAATTTTATGAAATTTACGGGATCTGAACGGTTCCCTGTAAAATTCATTGGTAGCTTCTGCGCATGCGCACTTGGAAGTCCTTGTAACAACCATGACCTCTACAGTTTTCATCCGATTTCAATGAAACTTTCGTAAATCACGTGTTTGGAGTCACTCAGTCGTGCTATGGATACGAGGAAGCTATGTGCCACACCCGAGTTTTGCTTCTGAGTCTACTGAGGATGACGAAATGTCGTTTTCATTTTTCAAAAATGGAAAAAAGTCCTCCTGAATCAAAATTTTCCACTCGTTTTAGACTTCCCTAAACAATTTGGTTGCGTGTCTGTCTGTCTGTGTATCTGTCATGGAATCCTTGTAACGGGCAAAACTCACCGTCAAATTTTCATGAAATTTTCAGGGAGTGCGCGGTAAAATTCTAAAGTTTGTGTACAAATTTTATGAAATTTACGGGATCTGAACCGTTCCCTGTAAAATTCATTGGTGGCTTCTGCGCATGCGCACTTGGAAGCCCTTGTTTAACCACAACTTTTACAGTTTCACAGGTACTCTTACTGCGGAGCTATGTGCCACACCCACGAGGGAGACCTTTTTTTCATTTTTAAACATTTCTAGTTGTTTAATTAATAATTAATTAAAACATGGGACTAAGATTTTGTTTTTTGATTTTTTGTTGTTGATGATTTGTTTTTTCTTTATTTTTTGTATTAATGATGTATTTTTGATTGCCAAGTAAACAATAAACAATATTTCAAGGTGGCATGTATACTTTCCTATCGGTGGTGTGGTAAGGAAAGTGACTCACCTTTGCGGCGTACTGGTTTTCTTTGTCGAGGAGGAACTCCATGGACTTGGCGCGGTTCTCCGCGGAGGAGTCGGCGGGGGCGGGACATGACGCGAGCACCGAGCGGCCCCCGGGGGCTCCGAGGTTGAGCAACGAGCGCGCTTTCTTGTTGCTCGGGGACGACTCGGGGCTGTCGAGGTCCGTCTCGAGCAACCCGACCTTCGACCCGGTGGACATGACACTGCCGCCCCTGGGAGGCGGTGGCGGCGGGGTGCGCAGGCGCTCCGGGGGGCGGCGCTCGCTCTTCGGCGGGTGCAGCGGTATGATGACCACGTCGTCCGCTCTCGGCGCCGTCACCGGAGGCGCCGTCGCCACTTTAACCACATCTTTCGTCTTCTTCTTCTTGTCGCGCCCCGAAAGACGCCTCAACGAGAAGCGCTGGAAGAACCCGCCTAAACCGCTCTTAGTCTTGTGCGACTCCATCGACACTCCATTCACTACTGCCTGGTCGACGTCTCCGCCCTGGAACGCCGACCTTGACGGCGCCGGTGGTGGTGGAACCCCCGTAGTACTCGCTGGAACATCCCGTACGCTCTTCCTTTCCTCTTCCTTCTTCCTCCCCCTCTCTTCCCGCACTCTCCATTTCTCCTCCCCCTCTTTATCATCCAAATCCACCTCGTCGCTCCAGTCGTCCCGATCCCTCCAACTCACTTCACTCACCACATTGCTGAAGTGCACTCCCTTCCCACTCCCTCCACCGATCGAGCTCTTCGAATCCGTCAAATTTATGAAACTCGTCGTAATTTGAATATTACTTCCCCTCGACCTTCCTTTTCTCAAATTTGGGTTCGACACGCTCGAAAATGTGTTCCTCAGCGACTGCGCCCGGAAAAGTTCGCTGTTCGGACTCTTCGGAGGGTCGAAAACCAGTTCGTACTCTTTGTCCGCATCGAGGTCCGAGTAGAGATTCGGCGTGCTGACGACGGGGTGGCGGGAATTCATTTCCGGTTTGAAAGTCTTGTTTTCGGGGACGATCAGAAACTCATCGTCGTCCTTGATGGTGAACGACACTAGCGACGTGGTCGACGTGACGGTGGTGACACTTTGAACGTCGGCGACGCTCCGGTTCTGCTCGGCGACCGCGGACTCTCCGAACTGAGCCGCCCCCAACTTGAGGAGATCCGGGGCGCTCTGCCAAGACGGGTTAAACTTGGCCTCTACGTCATCCCACCCCCTTCCGCCGTCGTCTATTTTGGCTCCGCTCGTCGTCTCGGCCGACCCGTAACTGGAGCCGCTGTCGTCGTGCTCCGCCTCGAAGTCGTCCTGCTCCTCGATGAAGTCATCGTGCTCGGCTATCGTGAACACCCCCGAACTCGACGCCCTCCTCATCTTCGGAATGTGCTCCCCAAATCCGGAATCTTCCGACAAATTTTCGGCCGATCTTTGCCCTTTGACTTTTTCTTGTTTCTTTTCCGGTTCCGGCTCGGGTTTGTCGTCGATTTCTTCGTAGACCGATTCCGTTAAACATTCGACGGTTTTGTAAAGACCTCGTGCCGGAGCGGCAGGTTCAGAGTCGTCGGATATAATTACGGTGTTATTCAAACTTTGTGAAAATTCGCCGCTCAAACCTTCGCGACTTTCTTTGTCTTGGTGCATCACCAAACTGTCGAAGCTTCTGTGAGATTTCAACGACGACTTCAACGAGCTTTCGTTGCCGCTCCGCGACGAGAACGACCTCGTGACGTTGTCCTCGTCGGAGCTGACGAGCTCCGAACTGCTGGAGCAGCTCGAGCTCAAACTCGACGCCTCATTGAGGCTGTCGGGTGACCCGGAGAACCGCCACCTCGACGTCTCCAACGAGTCGAAGCTGAAGCTCGACGTCATGCTCGGGAGGCTCGGCGAGTGGACGAACTGCTCCGACGACGCCGAGGCCCGGAAGACGGTGTCGCACTGTTTCTCGAGCTGCTCGAACTGCAAGAGGGAGGAGGAGCGCGACGTCACCGGCGGGAGGAGGAAGTTGTCGTCCTCGTCGTCGTCGTCGTTGACGCCGGGGTCGTTGTTGAAGAGGCGCCGGCGTCGCTTCTTCGGAACCGCCAGATCGCGCTCGGAGCCGCTCCAATCTCCCGAGTTATTGCACTCCGACTGACCTGCAACACACAAATCAATAACTTATTATTACCGTTTATTAGCAATATTAATTATCTTCACAAATAATTTAAAAAAAAAACAAAGTAAACAAATCAATATGTCTGCCTTTTGAAAGGAAAACGCCCCATTTCAATCTATAGCATTTTCACGTCGAATTGGAGGTTTTCCATTTCAAATTGGTTGACGGAAATACATGATTTAAATCTGGGGAAGCAATAACAACAAATCAGCGAGTGAAACGTAACATTCAACAAGTAAGAATGAACATAATGAACGGAAAAGCATGAACAAATTTTTCAAAGTAAGTCTCTCTCTGCAGCAGCGGCTGTCAGGTCTATCATCATTCTCATAACATAATTTGTGCAGTCCGATGTGGTGACAGTTGCAACGCTCGGGTTGTCGTGTCACACAGGTCGTGGTTTGTTTGGGGCTCACTGAGGATTTGTCTTGCTGACAACTTAATTTTTGAAAAAACTGAATTTTTGAAAAAAACTGATTTTTGAAACACCTGGATTCAAGTTGGGTGAGTAGAGGGGCAGATATTTCACGTTAAACCCCAATTTGAAATATAACCTCCAAATTGATGTGTAAAACCTCCAAATTGATGTGTAAAACCTCCAAATTGATGTGTAAAACCTCCAATTTGAAATGGAAAACCTCCAATTTGAAATGTAAAACCTCCAAATTGATGTGTAAAACCTCCAATTTGAAAGGTAAAATCTCCAATTTGAAATGTAAAACCACCAAATTGATATGTAAAACCTCCAAATTGATTTGTAAAACCTCCAAATTGTTTTTTAAAACCTCCAAATTGATGTGTAAAACCTCCAATTTGATGTGTAAAACCTCCAATTTGAAATGTAAAACCTCCAAATTGATGTGTAAAACCTCCAAATTGATTTGTAAAACCTCCAAATTGATGTGTAAAACCTCCAATTTGATGTGTAAAACCTCCAAATTGATGTGTAAAACCTCCAATTTGAAAGGTAAAATCTCCAATTTGAAATGTAAAACCACCAAATTGATGTGTAAAACCTCCAAATTGATTTGTAAAACCTCCAAATTGATGTGTAAAACCTCCAATTTGAAAGGTAAAATCTCCAATTTGAAATCTAAAACCACCAAACTGATGTGTAAAACCTCCAAATTGATGTGTAAAACCTCCAATTTGAAAGGTAAAATCTCCAATTTGAAATGTAAAACCACCAAATTGATGTGTAAAACCTCCAAATTGATTTGTAAAACCTCCAAATTGATGTGTAAAACCTCCAATTTGAAAGGTAAAATCTCCAATTTGAAATCTAGAACCACCAAATTGATGTGTAAAACCTCCAAATTGATGTGTAAAACCTCCAATTTGAAAGGTAAAATCTCCAATTTGAAATGTAAAACCACCAAATTGATGTGTAAAACCTCCAAATTGATTTGTAAAACCTCCAAATTGATGTGTAAAACCTCCAATTTGAAAGGTAAAATCTCCAATTTGAAATCTAGAACCACCAAATTGATGTGTAAAACCTCCAAATTGATGTGTAAAACCTCCAATTTGAAAGGTAAAATCTCCAATTTGAAATGTAAAACCACCAAATTGATGTGTAAAACCTCCAAATTGATTTGTAAAACCTCCAAATTGATGTGTAAAACCTCCTAATTGATGTGTAAAACCCCCAAATTGATGTGTAAAACCTCCAATTTGAAATGGAAAACTGTTGTAGAATAGCGCAGGTATGTTTTGTAATCTACTTGGAAGTTTCTCTATTTGTTTGTGAAATAATATCAGCGTTTACCTTTTTGGTGCAACGTGTATTTTCGAATGAAGGAATTTTTGTACAAACGAGGCCGTATGGGAAATTTAGCATGTGACGAGGATCTCTAGCAACAAGTGAAAACGTAACGAGTTAACAATTTAAATAAATTTTTAACTCGCGTAATTTGACGCCACAAGAAAAACCTCCAATTTGACGTGAAAATGCTATACACGCCAATTCGCTCAATCTCTAAAAAAAATTTCGAAATCGTCGTATAGTTTCGCCCGTTACAAGGGTTTCAAGACAGACGGAACGAAAATTACTCAGGAAGGCCTAAAAAGTAAAAGACGAGTGGAAATTTCGATTTTTGAGAACATTTATTGGTTTATTATTTTCAGTAATGAACCTTTGGAATCGACCAAGAAAAAATATTGTTAACCACCCTTCTAAATTTGTCAGTTTACGTTTCAAGGTACTTAGAATCTGAAAATCGAATAAAAATTTTGCCGTCCGTCCGCCGAACGCGGCACTTTCATTAGTTAGCATGGGTAGATTTTGATGAAATTTGATATGTAGGCTCTATTTGGGGTCTAGTTGTGCCCCGAAGCTTTTGGTTGATGTCAGTCACTTCTAAAGGGTGAAAGTTGAGGGATGAAATTTTGAAAATTCTCTCTATTGTGATATGAAATCTGTAATGCCTGTGATAAGAGATATAACCTGAGATTGTTGTTCCTGTTAAAATTGAAAAAGTTCTCCTGTCTGTGATCCCCTCTAGTCATTTTTTTTAAATTGTTAATTAGTTTTAAATAATTTTTAGATCCTGCCGGTGATTTGAAAATAATAATTGTTATGGAAATGGACGAAGGTAGCTTTTGAGATTTTCTATTTTTGTATGTTTGTAGTTAGTAGAAAGTTCTTCAAAATTATGTTGAAATGTGTTACTGGTTTTCTAGTGAGACTAGTTTTCAAGATTGGCAGAGGTGAGATTTTGGTGATTGAGGAGGGATACAAGATAGTGGGAGAATAATGAGGAATTTCACCATGTCGGAATTTCCTATTTTTGACCCCAAAATCGGATTCAGCACCTCGAAAAACCTCCTAAGGCAAACTTTCAGCCCGAACTTCCTAATTTACGAATAAACAAAACAGTCTAGAAAATACGAATGTTTAAAAAAACCGGGAAAATGACGTCATCCTGGAATAGTTCAATTATGGCCGCTTGAAGCGCTGAGATCGAGAAATCTATAGTCCCCAGATGCAAAATTTCACGAAACAGTAAAGTTCGAAATCGAAAAACTGAAGAAAAAAATAGAAAAAGCAAGATGGGGAAAATTAAGTTTCCCCTGTTTTTGTTTGATAACTTTTCTCTTAGAAAACACGATTTCGTCGTCCCAATGGGCAACACTGGGAGGAGACGGCGATCCGAACTGCCAATCAGCGAGAGTTCCCGCTTCACGTCCGTTTTCCCGGTTAGTTTTGAAATCAAAAATTTTGATTGTCTCCCAAAAACAAAAGGAGACTTATTTTCCGAAACCAGCCCGATTTTCATCTATCCCACACCATTAACTATTCAGGAAAATGCAAACAGAATTCGGTGAAATTCCTCATTGCAGAGTGAACATAGGTAGGTTGTTTTGTTTTTTTTTTTCTTTTCTATTTTTTAGTGTTTGTCTGTGTGTTAGTGTGTGTATTGTTCAGTTCTTGGTTGCTTATATTCTTATTGGTTTTTAGATGACGAAGAATAGGGTTAATCTTGGTGGCTCATTTTTAATGGTTTTAATAAAAATTAATTATTAAGTAATACAATTTTTTTGACATAATATTTTCGACTGGTTGGTTATAATAACCGTGATTGTTCATGCTACTGTTATTTTTTAGTCTTCAATTAATTGTTTTTTCTTGTAGGCTTGAGAAAAGGGCCATAGTTTGCCCCGAAAGCGCTTGCCGAATGAATGTAATAAAGTATATTGACGTCCTCTGCTTCCTTCTCCACAACAACCAAGAAAATGACTACAGCAGGAGTACAGAACAACAATCAAAAACTTTTGATATAAAGGTATTGTTTTTTCATCAATTTAACCCTTTGGCGTTCCTTTGTACAAATGCCGTACCGGGAGAGAAGCAATGGAACTCAAAGCAATATTTTAGTTCCAAATGTGCCCAACAGAGTGTTGTGTACAAGGAAAGGTGTTAACATCTCAAAATTTTGCGTAGAATCCAAGAAATCGGGAAAATGCCCGTTTTCCGGTACACATGTTGTACCAATGCCCGCCTAGAAACAAATATGCAAGGTGAGGTTAGGTTGCACGGCGGCTCTCCTCTTGATTCACTTTATTCAGAATACGAGGAACGACACGACTCCTTGCAATGTACGTAATTTTTCTATTACTATTTCGGAATGTTTATAAAAATTGTACATGGATATCATCAACTCGCTCGGTTGTTATTGAAGTATGAAGTGGGCGGGTCATGGTTTCACGCTGTGTTCTGCTTTGCGCGAGAAATTTGTTAGGTTCAATTGGTATAAGTAGACATATATTTGTTGGTAGGTACCTAGGTGAGATTCTGTAATATCCAGTTATTACCTAGTTAGCAATATTCATTCTAATCCTTACAAGTTACCCATGTGAGTTTTCAAAATTTAAAAATGTTCTATAATTTTTGAAATTTTAAATTTTTATCAGCACCATCTACGCCTATTTTACATTCCTCTCCCTCTTATAGGAATAACTTAGTGGATGAGAAAATATAACTAGCCAAATTAGGTGGCCAAAACGCATTTTAGAATAAGTTAATTCAACTGGTACAACATGTGTACCAAGGAACACGCCCACCGATAACGGCCCTAGGTGGACACTGGTACGAATGGTGTACCACCCTAATACTTCCTGATTACATTCAATTTTGATTTAAAAAAAAGGTTCAAACACAGTTATTACAACTCTAATAAATCAATAGGAATGAAGAAGAAAAAAAATCTCCATACAGAACTTTTGCCCGCCTAAGGGTTAAAATAGTTTAGAATATTTAGATTCGAATGGGACCATCCGGAGCTCTGTAGGACCAACCGTTCGCTCTCTACGAGAACTTAAGGGTTGAACGTACGATAAATCAGAAACACGAGTGTGAAACGTAAAAGAGGCCTAATCTCCGTTGAAATTTTCTATGTAGTAGATAGGCCATGGTTGGCAGGTAGGTCGCTATCTTGGTAGACTCGGAGGCAAAACAGTATTAAATACTGTATATTATTTAATATACAAGGGTCCAGGGAAAAAACCTACTAAGTCACTTTTTCTCACAAATTGAGTTTTTTATATCGTTGAACTCAGAAAATGATGCTCTTCATTTTAGTTACCAGAAAAAGAGGAAAAACCGACGTAGTCGGAAGTTATAAGGCTTGGAGTTTTTGGTGTACAGGGAAAGAACCGACGATGTCACTGTTCCTTGACTGAATCCCCAACAGCGCAACAGGTGGTCCCCACCACCTTGCCTCTGTGATTCACAACATTTCTTATCAGTTCCGTATATGTATGTACTTTCCACTGGCCAATCGGTATTCTACACTTACCATGGAGGAGTTGGGAAAAAGGGTGAGAACGAAGTGGCATCATTTCTCTTCCATTTCATCATGAACTACCTGGACGATAAAGTGGAAGATTTGGAAATATTTAGTGACTCAGCAGGTGGACAGAATAAAAACTACGTGATTTTTCGTTTCATTCACTATCTGACTAAACTCCAAATTCATGGGCTTAAGAATGTTAAAATGAAATTCCCGATTCCCGATAAAAATGTAGGTTTTTGAAACATGAAATGGCGCATGGAGACACCTAAAGAATTTAGGGACATGGTAAAAAGCTCGAGTGAAACCAACACCATTCTCAGTCATGAATGTGAAACAACTCTTGATAAAAGACTAGAGATCCTTATTGGAGAAACATTATGGAAAAAAATGTTTGTTAAAAATCCAGGAAATAAAGGAAATTTATGTTTCCCATGACCATCCACGACTGGTGAATCATCGTTCATCGTTCAACGGCACTTTCTCATCCAGTGTGATTGGAAGAAGACTCAATGAGCAGAACATAATGAAGCAAGGAGAATTTGAATTGCCCCTTCCCGCCTACAAAGGTAAGCATCTTTTGATTAATACAATTCAGATTAATACAGCACGCCATAGTACAGATTGACATTCGAGGTTTTATTTTTCAGGTTTGCTATCAGTCTCATCACCCAAGTACCGCGACACAATGAGCCTCCTGAAATTTTGTGGCCCAGCTGCGGTCAAATTTTTCTCAAAACTTCGGCACGAGTGATGTCTGTAAGTATGGTCGAGCTCTTACTTCCAAAAAATGATGTACTTTTTTTTTGTAAATCCTTAAAAAATGAATTCGATACCTAATGAGTGGGAATGGTTTTCTTTTGCTTCAGATGGTGAAAACAATTCAAAAGGCTACCAGGAAAAAAAAAAACCTCTACCTACGTTCGTCAGAATTTAAAATTTCATTTTTGCTTGTTTTTTTGTTTTACCACTGTAATATAATTAAACGACGTTCGAACAGAAAAAACCTGTTTTTTCTCCATTGGACGAGAATTTACATCGTCTGTTCTTTCCCTGTTTTTTGGGGGGTTTGCTCAGTTTTTGAATTTTTTAACAAGTTAGTAGTATAATAATAGCGTCAAAATTTTGTAGAACACTTCAATAGATGTTTTTAGTGCATATTACGACTTATTTCAATTTTTTATTTGCATCTAGTCAAACACAATCGCGTTTCAAACTTTCAAAATGAGTTTTCTCGTTTTTAAGAAAAAGTGACTTAGTCGGTTTTTCCCTGGACCCTATTTAATACTGTTTAAGATATTTTCTTAAAATTAGAATTACTTTTTCCCAACTCTGCATTGAGCCAACACAGATTTTGAAGATTTTATTATCTACTATACAATCGGGTAATGCATAGTATACGATGAAGCCACACCTACTTGGTAGAATATTTTTTTAATTTTCCTATTCCCCTTCTTTGTTATGTTAATGTTCCGAAGTTGTCATAAGAAACCCCCACATTTTAATATAACCTATAGAACAGGATCTACAAGTTAGCTCCACGGCTGTTACTCATAGCCCTCCAGCCTACAGACTAGTTAGGAGTTGGCAGTCGAACTTCGATAAAGCACTGAATCAAACCCTCAGGAAGTTTCGATGAGTTTCACCCCGAAAATCGATGTTTAGTTAATTACTTTTCAACCATACGAGGACCACCCCGAAACCTCGTTACCGGATGTAATTCGTGAATGTGTTTCCGTTCAGGCTTTTTATTGCTAACGACCGAGTTTTTGAGCAAACCAGGGCGTTTTAACTGTAGCGGTACAACATCGCAAAGCAAATTCAAATTCAAATTGGAGTTTACTGTTGGTTCGACCTTTTAATCATCAATAATTATCACCGGGATTTGTTCAAACAACGAACGAGCGGATTTTCAATTAGCCACAACAGAATAATATGACAGTTTCGATTTTTCAACGAAATCACACCAACTTTCCTCATCCGTGAGAGCCAAAAGGCAATTTTCTTAGGTGTAGGATAGGAATTCTTAGGTCCTCAGGATAGGAATTGCTGTGAATGATAACCATCATTGCATAGAGTTTTTGGGAGGAAAGTCTTCCGAATGACAGCAAATTTATCAGTTTCGAGAATTTGCTTCCGAGTCTACTAAAGTAGCGGAAGCATTGCTTTCACTTTTCAAGGTTGAAAAAAAGAATCTTCAAAATCTAAATTTCCACTAGCGTTCTACGTTTTAGGCCTTCCTGAACTTCCTGATTCCGTGTCTGTCTACCTGTCATGAAATCCCTGTAACGGGCATAACTATACCAAGTTATTCTCCGATTTCGATGAAATTTTCAGGGATTGTTACTGATTTTGGTTTCCAAAACTCTGCATGAGCGCTGTCATCGCTTGTTCCCAATTGCCCAACTTGACCACAACCACTGCGCATGCGCAAATGTGAATTCCTTGTAAGAGCCATAACTTCTACATTTTCACCCGAATTCGATAAAATTTTCAGAGATTGTGCGGCTTAACGTGTGGGGATGGTCCCCTATGAGGGTACTGCAAGGTACAGAGATTGATTCTTTGAGATTAGCTACAATCATACGATCATATACACAACCGAGTTATGGAAACGCGGAAGCTAGTTGGTAAACGTTTTTGCTAGAGCTGCTAGAGTTGGCAAACTTGTCTTTCTTTCTTCATTTTTGAGTCTTGAATGTGTTTTTTTCAAATAAACCATTTTGAAAATCAATTATATAAAGAAATTGACATTCATCAAAAACGCGGATTTTTGCTGAATTTGCAAGAGTTGGCAACATTTCTAGCATGGAACATGATTTAGCCATCACCTAACTGGGCAAAAACGTGACGAAACCGTAGAAGGAAAGTAGCGCGGGATTTTGTAATGATTTTCACTCACAACCAACCCGTTTCTAGGGAAATGTATCGCCGTTAGTTTTCATCCCACGAAAATCGTTTGCCACTCGTTAAAAAGCCCTCAATTTATGCGTAAATTATATAGGTACTGCCAAAACACCTGTAAAAATCGACAAAGCTGAGATATTCCTCTGATTTAAAAGAACAGTAAAAGTTTGTCAACAATTCAATTATAATTACAATTTGATTGTAAAAATAAATAATTATGCCACAAAATCACCAATACTAACCCTAGCAATGATGCCACAAACATTGAGCCCGTAGGATTATTTAAAATGTATATACTATTTTGAAGGATTTTGAGGTGTAATGTCTTACATTTCTAGTCAGTAGTTCTCCAATAAAAGTGGCGCGTAGGAAAACCCCAAGTAGGCATGAGTCATCACCAACATGGGTGGAGTGAGGAAGGGAAAAAACACGTTAGTTGACGTCACCTTTTTTCTACTCTCCCCTCACCATACTAAGTTGAGTATAAAAGCCACACGGAGGGGCTTCCTACATGCATTCGTACCTCGACTATCCAACTTATCATTTCTCGTATTACCTACAGCCCCAGTTCTTCCAAGGGAACGGTTTGCCCCATAAAGGCGCCGAACCTCTAGCTCCCCTTAGGGACCTCTTCAGAACAGTAGGCCTGACTAGGTAAATGTTCCGCCTCCCGCCGGTGAGTCTGTCAAGGTGAGGTTGTCGGATAGATCTTGACGCACTTGTCAATACGGTCGGCCGCGAGGCGCCGCAGATGGAGTGCTGAGCAACAGGCTTTTAGGGATCAATCTCTCCGTTGAGTAGGATTCGGGCTAGGAACAACTCAGCGCATCGAGAGGACCATCGCCCTCACTCGACAACACACAGAACACCACATGAGGGTAAGGTCATGTAAGGTACCTATCGCTTTCAACAAGAAGAATGATGAATACTGGTTTCCAATCAGCTGAAGGTTGTATGGGAATAGTCGTTTAGAATTGCTCAAAATGAAACCAGCTGAGTTGGTTCATCACTTACCTACCTATAATTCGATTTTTAGGAGTTTTAGGTACTACCGATACTGCATTTTCTCAAAGTATAAAATGACGCAGAATTAATTTAGGTTTGATAGGACCAGAAGAAAATCTTAATAACATTATCACCTGATTTACAAACTCAAAACAAGGTTTTTGTGGATGGTTCCCCTCTGGTCAATGCCGTCCGATTTTGAAGTTTCGATCAGGGAGTCAGTCTCTTGGCCATTTGAAAATGTTGAGTTACTATGGAAGCTTAGTTTTTAGTTAACTGATTATTGGGAAATCAACATTGAGATCCTGGAGTCGCCATTGGTCCATGGGAAAAGTTTCTATCTAATAATAATTCTTTCAATTCGAAAAAAATTATTTTGTAAACCATGATATCTCCATGAAAGTACCTTAAATGCTTGCATACGAGTCTGCAACACATTGGGACATTTTCATGTGTGTTTTCTTATTGTACTTATTACTAGGCAGATATCACCAGTGCATTACACGGCGGGGCGTACAGATCAATTAAATGGGCCATAAGAGAAACCGCCCACCCGTGGGTACAAAATGTCAACCACTACACAACAAGGTAGTGAAGTAAGGTTGTTAGTTCATGTACCCAAGCATCAAAATAAGAAAACAGTTGATTGTTGCGTGAGCAGGTTTTCGTGACGATTTGTCAGTTTATGTTGTTAGTCAGCAATTCCATATTAGCCTCTAAAGATTATTCTTAGAGAGCTTCGTGCTCCCCCTCTACTTACCTATGCGACCTGCTGTTCAGTTCCTCTCTAGTATTTGTCCGTGTTACAGTTCGCTCTATTAAAATCTATTCTCACAGTTCGATTAACCGTGGTTTTCCGTTTCCCGATTATTCCTACTTTAGGTTATGGGCCCAGTTTTACGCTGATTGAAAAATATATCGCGAGTGGATCAGGAAAACGGTCAGTGAAAAGTTGTGTCGGTGCGTCTTGCGTGCGTCGTCTTGTCCGTTCGTTTGTCGACGTAATGGCGTCCGGTTCGCAGTTTGGTTTGTTGGTCAAACCATTTGACGACACAAACAATTTTTCAAATTGGGAGTTCCGTATCAGATTGCTACTTGAACAAAATTCAGTTGATGCCGTACTCACTGAAAGTAATCGAGCAGTCGATGCGAAGGAGCGTGAGGCATTTGAGAAAATGGATGTGAAGGCCCGAAGTCTCATTGTTCAGGGTTTGTCGGACAATGTTCTAATAATGATCAGAGATAAGAAGACGGCAAAAGCAATGATGGATTGTCTTCGATCTACCTTTGAGAAGAAAGGAATGAAATCTCAAGTCGCATTACAGAAAAAGTGGAGGCGCATGGAGTATACTGGCAACACTTCGCTCAACGAATTTTTCCTTGAATTCGAATGTATTTGTGCGGAGGTGAAAACGGCGGGAGGAAAAATAGACGATTCCGAAATGATAAACCAGTTACTCGTCGCGATGCCCGAAGAATTTGATGGAGTGGTCTCCGCGCTTGACATTTTGTGTAATGACGAAGAGGATTCGACGAGAATATCTTTGGAGTACGTCAAAAATCGTTTATTGGCCGAAGAGGAACGTTTGAAAAAGAATCAACATGGCGGTTCCAGTTCATCCGATCACCATCACGCGTTTTCGTCCGGTGGTGGGAGCGGTTGGAAAAAGTTCAAAAGTGATGCTCGTCGCTATGGATCAAAACCACAGAACTCTGGCTCGAGCTCGAATCCTTATCCTGTACCAAAGTTCTCCGGAAAATGTTACCTCTGCAAACGTCGAGGACACAAGCGCTCCATGTGTCGATTCAATAAGACATCGGCGTTATCAACAGATCGTGAAGCTGAAGAGGAAGGAGAGGATGGAGTTGCCTTCTTATCTTCCGAAGTGGAAGAAGGTGGATGTTTGTTTACTTCCGGACGTAAACAAACGGGTGTTCATCAGATTTTGATGGTGATTGACAGTGGATCTACTAGACATTTGATTAAATCGGATTTTCTACCGTTCATGGTCGATAGCCAGTCGATACAGCGCAGAATTAACGTCGCAAAGGCAGGAGAAACCATAGAAACTTTGTGTCAGGGTAAACTGTCTGTGACATCAGAAACAGGTGAGTTGATTGTGATGCACGATGTGATGGTATGTAACAATCTCGCATTCAACCTGCTTTCTGTGAGATGCCTTGAACAGAAGGGATTATCAGTTATTTTCCGTGATAGCTGTGCGCTAATTATGAAAGGATCGCGAGTTGTGTTGAAGGGTCAAATGCGTAATGGTTTGTACCTAGTGAAGATGAACTTGAGAGAGATTGTTTCTAAAGCTGCTGTGGCCGGTCCTGTTTTGAATTTGAAGGATATTTGGCACAAGAGGATGGGACACTCTTCGAGATATCCATCACAAGGCTTTTGTGAAACCTGTGTTAGAGGGAAACAGACGAAATCTCAGTTTATGAAGACACCTGAAGATTTAAAGGCTAAGCGAGTGCTTCAGTATGTTTCTACGGATATTTGCGGAAAAATCGATCCTTCTACTCATAACGGTAAACAGTATTTTATATCGTTCATTGATCATTACAGCCATTTCGCTGTTGTTTATTTGTTGAAGAAGAAGAGTGAAGCTCTTGAAAAATTCATCAAGTATGTTGCTATGGTTGAGACTAAGTTCCTTGGGAAAATTGAGTACCTAAGATGCGATAATGGAGGTGAATATCGGTCAGATGCTTTCAAGAAATTTTGTGAAGAAAAAGGAATTCAGGTGCAGTATACGGTGGCAAGGAATCCCGAGCAAAATGGCGTAGCCGAGCGTTTTAATCGTACTGTCTTGGACATGGCTAGGTGTTTGATGTTTGAGGCGGAATTTCATAAGGAGATGTGGGGTGAGGCGTTACTCAGCTCTGTGTACCTAATCAACAGAATACACTCATCGTCGTTGCCATCTGGCGTTGTTCCTGCTGAGGTGTGGTTCAATCGAAAACCGGATCTAAACAAAATTAGGATCTTCGGATGTCCTTCTCATGCGTTCATACCCAAGGAGGATAGACACAGCAAATTCGATGCTCGTTCCAAGAAAATGTATCTAGTCGGATATTGTGACAATGGGTACCGTCTCTGGGATCCCATTAAAAGAGTGGTGATAAGTTCGCGCCACGTTCGATTTGATGAAAACTGGAAGACTGCTGGTGTCGTGTTGAGACCTTGTGAAGTTGAAGATACGTCGGAGGAATCTGAAAAGAAAATAGAAGAACAGAAAGAGATTGATGAACACAGTGAGGAAGAGAAAAAGAAACAGGAAAATTTGAAAAGGAAACCAGATGAGCCGAAAGTTGATAATCCATTCTCCAAGTTGACAGAACCCAAAGATCCTGAAGTTCGCCGTAGTGGACGTTAAGTCAAGTTACCTTCTAAGTTCAACGATTATGAACTGCTGGCTCTGTCTGCAGGAGCAGACTGCGATGTACCTCAGAATTACGATGATGCGATCAGAAGAAATGATGGCTGGGATAAAGCTGTTGCTGAAGAGTTGGCATCTATGGATCACAATGGAACTTGGTGCGTTGTTGATAGACCACCAAATGTGGATGTGATAGACTCGAGATGGGTTTTTGTTGAGAAAACTGTTAATGGGCAGAGAGTTAAAAAGGCGAGACTGGTGGCTCGAGGATATCAGCAACCTTCGTTGAATGACGATGATATCTACGCGCCAGTTGCAAGACTTGCAACACTTAGAGTTCTGCTGTCAGTTGCTGTCCAGAAAGAGCTGCATCTATGTCAGTTGGATGTGAAGTCAGCATTTTTGAAGAGTCCGTTGAATGAAGTTGTGTTCATGAAACCTCCTAGTGGACTACAGTGTGAACCTGGTAAAGTGTGTAAGCTTGTCAAAGCTCTTTATGGTTTGAGACAAAGTCCTAAATGTTGGAATAGTTACCTGAATCAGTTTTTATTGAAAGTAGGACTTGTCAGATCCAAAGTAGACCCATGTCTATATTTTAACCATGATACGTACCTGATTGTTTGGGTTGATGATTTCTTGATTATGTCTAGTTCAGAGCGTGATTTGAAAAATATTAAAAATGATCTCATAAATAAAATAGGTGTAAGAGAGTTGCCATCTAATGAGGGCAAGTTACAGTTCCTAGGACTTGATATTTTTATAACTAAAGACAAAATTACAATTAGTCAACAAAGTTTGATTAAAAAGATTTTAAATAAATTTGGTATGAATAACTGCAAGATGAGGAAAATCCCTATGGAACCGAAAATTGATTTAATCAGGGGAGAGGATATCAAATCTACTTCTATGGAGGACAAATTTCCTTATAAAGAACTAATAGGAAGCCTCATGTATTTAATGATGGGTTCTCGTCCAGATTTGTGCTTCTGTGTTTCATATTTCGGGAGATATCAAAATTGCTATAGTGAAGAACATTGGAAAAATCTGAAAGGTGTACTACGTTATTTGAAGTTTACAGAAAATATGGGTTTAGAGTTTTTGAAAGATCAAAACAATTCCAATGTACAGTTACATGCCTATGTCGATTCAGACTATGCTTCAGATTCGAATGATAGGAAAAGTGTTTCAGGCTTTATCATTAAATTCAATTCTAATGTTATTGGTTGGAGTTCCAAAAAACAAGGGGTAGTTGCACTTAGCAGTACAGAAGCAGAATTTTATGCACTTTCAAGCTGTATGGTAGAATGTCTTTTTATAAGTAATTTGTTAAGTGAAATTCAAAATTTTAGTTTTCCAATCACAATTTATGAGGACAATCAGTCCACGATCAAAATTGCTCAAACTGCCGAGACTAAGCGTTCGAAGCATTTCGATGTTAAATACCATTTTACTCGTGAGTTGGTGCAAGAGGGAAAATTTAAAATTTGTTACATTCAAACCAATGAACAGATTGCAGATGCACTTACCAAGTCCTTACCAGAACATAAGTTTGCTTACTTTGTTAAATTGATGAATCTGCGTAATATTAAAATTGATTGATTTTTAAACTTATGACTTTTAATACAATTTTGAAATTGATGGTTGATATGATTTGAGCTATGTGATTCCTATGTTTGTGATCTTATTATTATGTGATTGCATTTGAGACTAAAAATTTTTGATTATTTAGTAGCTAAATTTTAGTATTGTATTTTTATAGAATTGAGAGGGGATGTTGTTAGTCAGCAATTCCATATTAGCCTCTAAAGATTATTCTTAGAGAGCTTCGTGCTCCCCCTCTACTTACCTATGCGACCTGCTGTTCAGTTCCTCTCTAGTATTTGTCCGTGTTACAGTTCGCTCTATTAAAATCTATTCTCACAGTTCGATTAACCGTGGTTTTCCGTTTCCCGATTATTCCTACTTTAGTTTATGTGCCAAAGCAAAGACATGAAAATGTCAACAACTTTCGCGGTAAAAACCAACATCGATTCAGTGGATATATTGATGTTGTTGGTTGGCTTGGTTTTTACGAATGTAATCAAAGGATCATGCAACCTAGGCTTTTAGTTGCGATAGATTCTTCGACGTTTTAGATATTCTCGATTTCTTAATATTAACCATTCGGGACGTCAAGAGGTGAATGAAATGACGAGCAGTTTGAAAAGCAGGCCCATGAAGAGCTAAATTAATACAACAGACAACAAATTCCTAGTAAAAGGAAACGGCAAACAAACAAAACACGGCTGAAGCATGTTCCATGTTTCTTGACGTTTAGCCGAAGGCTCTAAGCAGTAACCATCCGGGGGTCCAGGGGGCTTGTGTCCAGTTTTTCTTTTGGTTTATTATTTTCAATAATGAACCTTTGGAATCGACCAAGAAAAAAAAAAAATTTTTAACACCCCCTCAAAATTTGATGGTTTACGTTTCAAGGTACGTAGAATCCAAAAATCGAATAAAAACGCTGCAAATTATTACACAATGGTTTATTATTTTTCTATATAGATCACTCGTCTACAAAATCACCAACCATCCAATATGAAGGAAAAAAAAAAATTAAAAATAAAAAAAAAATAAAAAATCAAAAAAAAAATCAAAAAAAAATTTTTAAAAAAATCAAAATCACCAACCATCGATCGCATTTCGGTCAGCTCTAATGTGAACGGAGATTAGGCCTCTTTTGCGATTCACACTCGTGTTTTGATTTATATATATGTATATTTCAATATAAACCCTTAAATTTTCGTAGGGAGCGAACGGTTTGTCCTACAGAGCTCCGCGTGGTCTCAAAAAATTCCAAAAATTCTATAGAATCTTAAATTGAAGGAAAAACAATACCTTTATATCTAAATTTTTTGCGTTAGGGCGTTTTCAAAATTTCAAAATTGATTTTGGAACCCTTAGAAGTGACCGACATCAACCAAAAGCTTCGGGGCACAACTAGACCCCAAATGGAGCCTACATACCTAATTTCATCAAAATCGGTCAATGCTAAGTGGCAAAAGTGCCGCGTACGGCGGACGGACGGCCAAATTTTTATTCGATTTTTTGATTCTACGTACCTTGAAACGTAAACCATCAAATTTTGAGGGGGTGTTAAAATTTTTTTTTTCTTGGTCGATTCCAAAGGTTCATTATTGAAAATAATAAACCAAAATTTGGCCGTCCGTCCGCTGTACGCGGCACTTTTGCCACTTAGCATTGACCGATTTTGATGAAATTTGGTATGTAGGCTCCATTTGGGGTCTAGTTGTGCCCCGAAGCTTTTGGTTGATGTAGGTCACTTTTAAGGGTTCCAAAATCAATTTTGAAATTTTGAAAACGCCCTAACTCAAAAAATTTCGATATAAAGGTATTGTTTTTCCTTCAATTTAGGATTTTATAGAATTTTTAGAATTTTTTGAGACCACGCGGAGCTCTGTAGGACAAACCGTTCGCTCCCTACGAAAATTTAAGGGTTTAAATTGAAATATAGGTATATATGTAAATCGAAACACGAGTGTGAATCGCAAAAGAGGCCTAATCTCCGTTCAAATTAGAGCTGACCGAAATGCGATCAATGGTTGGTGATTTTGATTTTTTTTAAATTTTTTTTTGATTTTTTTAAAATTGTTTTTTGATTTTTTTTTTTTTTGATTTTTTTTCATATTGGATGGTTGGTTTTTTCGTATTAGGTATGTATATATTTTCTTCATCCGTAACAATAGAGTTACTATAAATAACAACGGGGATCTTTATAGAAAAATAATAAACCATTGTGTAATAATTTGCAGCGTTTTTTCTCTTTGAATCTTGAATGTGTTTTGCTCAAATAAACCTTTTCGAAAATCAATTATATTGTGAAATTGACATTCATCAAACCTGAAAAGTTGAAGTATTCATTCCTCCAATCATCATATTGATGAAACCACAATAATTCCTTATGTGATTATTTCAAGAATACATTTTTTTGTTAAGGTTTGGACAAGTAATGAATTAATGTCCAGCTTACGTAACCATTGAAAAGATTATATCGTGAACCACGAAATATATCGTGAAGCGATTATATCGTGAAACCACGAAAAATTTAAACGTTTCTACAAAAGTACCGAAAACATCTGAATTTTTGGCGACAGGCGGCGAAATTGTTGCCAGAAAACGGTCTTTTCTGAGGCCCCGCCTACGTCGCCACGGCCTATTTCCTCTTCGGGTTTCTGCCGATAACTCGCCTCTCGGCAAATCGTGAGCCGATAACTCGGTCGACGGTGTCGAGAAAACTCATATCCGCCCTCGAATTCTGCCTGCTTCCTTTTCAGTCTCCTCGAGCGGTTTCCACTCTCTTCCATCTTCCCTCGATAACCCTCGACAAAATACCGGCGAATTCCCGTACAGAGAGCGAGTTGAAAAGATGTTGGCGAAATGTACAAAAGAGTCACTTGAAACGTTCGAAGTAAGAAAGTACTGCCGAGCGAAGGAAGAACAGCTTGAGACCGAAACACGGCTCAGATTGCGCACTGGTGGAACAATTTGGAGGAAGGTATGACACTTAGGTATAACACTTAGTTAGGGATGGCATATCGAATGAAATATATCGATATACTGATCAAATGATATATTGTCAATAAGATATAGATACCTTCGATATATCGGAGAAAATGTATCGATATTTGTGTTGAAGTAGGTAGATGAATTCAATCGTTTTTAAAACAACACAAACATCATTTAGGAAAATCTCCCCGATAAAGCAGTGATGAAATTGCTTCACATTATCAATGCTACATTTAGACTAAAACACGTACTAGTACCTTCGCAATGGAAAGTTGCTGAAGTCATCATGATCTCCAAACCAGGAAAGTCACCAAACGAGAAGACGGGGGGGGGGGGGTATCGACCAATATCCCTCCTCCCTGTTATGTCAAAACTAGTCGAAAAATTGCTTCTTAAACGTCTTAAACCATTGATAGAAGATAGAAATTTAATTCCAAATCACCAATTCGGATTCAGAAAAAAACATTCAACTATAGATCAAGTCCATCGAATCACTAACATAATAGAAAAGGCCCTCGAAGATGAGAAAATATGTGCTAGTATCTTCTTGGATGTGGCACAGGCCTTTGACAAGGTTTGGCACGAGGGATTGGAGTACAAACTGCACAGAGATCTCCCAAAACAGTACTACTTACTACTAAAATCCTAGCTTGAAAACAGACATTTCAGGGTGAAGCAAGATGACCAATACTCTGGCTTGAAGCCAATAAAAGCTGGGGTCCCGCAAGGGAGTGTCTTAGGGCCAGTCCTTTATCTACCATACACACGGGAGTTACACCAACGAGAAGTTGCCACCTTTGCAGATGATACGGCTATCCTCTCCGTCGATGATGATATCGAAGCTGCAACTAGTAATCTACAGAAGTCAATCACTGAGGTCTCTAAGTGAACCAAGATGTGGAGAATAAAGTTGAACGAATCAAAATCAGTTCACATCAACTTTACTAACCGAAAAATTCCAGTCATGGATGTTGAGATCAATTCAAATAAAATACCCCATACCGATGCAGTTAAATATTTGGGTATGACCCTCGATTCCAAATTAAACTGGAAAAAACATATAGAAAAGAAAAAAGAGGAAATTAAAATCAAATTCAGAAAGATGTATTGGTTGATGGGAAGGAATTCTCGTCTCTCTCTCCACAATAAACTGCTTATTTATAAGCAGATCCTTCGAGTGTAGAAATGATATGTAATTTTGCTAGATAGATTGTCTTTAATATTCAGTTGCAAAAATAAATCACGTTAAAAAAAATTAGTAAAACATTTATCATCATATCGGAAGATATACTTGGAGAAACTTGTCGAATTAAGTAGGTAGGTGAATTGAAACGTTACTAACATCATTTTGGAACAAATATATCGATATAGATATTCGACATGTCGGAAGATCTACTAGGAAAATCCGGTTGAAGTTTGTTTTTCTGGGTATGAGTTATCGAAATTCATAGTTTGAAAACTGAAAAGTTCGAAAATTTCATGATTTCAGAGCACTATGTCGGTAACACAGGGTTTTCGGGGTTGCAAATTTTGAGGGAAAACTACCCTCAAGTGTGCTAACAACATATCGACAGCCCCACTGCAAAACCCTGTATGTTTAATACCAAAAAGTTTCCAGGAGACGAAAAAAACTGAGATTTTTAACATATGAACCTGGCTTACAGGTTATTACATTTCACCACAAAAACGAAATGAGAAGCCATAGCCCGATTTTGGCGACACTATAATGTGCGCAAGAGCACAATCTATCGGAAAGGCTCAAATCCTTATTTTTGGAAAAATTGGAACTTACAGGGTTTTGCAGTGGGGCTGTCGATATAAAATATCGTAAATACCCTCGCCATTACAATGTTTGATTTATAAATTGACTGCGGTATACTGTAGGCATGGTCCTTCAAAATTGAAAATAATTGTTGTGAAAACCTGCTTCCTTGTCACAGCCATATCTTCAACAATTACCCGATTTTGGTGAAATTCTCAAGGATTGTTTGGGTTGGCGAGCAGATGGTCCCATTTAAAAAAAATCCCAAATCATCACCGCCGGATTACTCATCAACTTCAAATGGTACTCTAAGAGTCCATATTTTTCAATTTTTTTTTTCGTGTAAAATTCTATTTTGACGTTATATAGCATTGTGTGCAAATAAGCACATTTGTGTACCGAACATCATATCATTCTCGGGATTTTTCAACATTTTTTTCAGAGAGTAGAAGAGCTGGGCGGAGTCGGTGACCTCATCACAGGTAACCAGTTCGTTAGAGATTCTTACGTCGTGCGGCTCGTGCGAGACATCCAAATAAGAGATGACTCAACGCCCCCGAACCTCTCAACCTCAAAGAATTACGTTTTTACTTCCCTAGCATCAACTTTTTGGGTTTATATTGTGGTTTTGGGCCACTCAAACGCTTCAGAGATAGAACTGGTAGATCTTTGGGTAGGTACATGCAGGAGGGATGCTCTTAGGAGGCATCCAACTTTTGAGTTTTCCGAAGGTTCACTTAGATTGAAGGCTCCTTGCTTCTTCCAGCCTCACGAAAAAATTATTTCGGAAGACTTATTGTGAATCTATTAGCGAATTTTTCCGATGGAGCGAAATCTTTTTCTTTTTGGCTTCGGAGACCTTGTCTGAGTTATTATCTTTGGCAAGATTTTTGTATTCCGAACATTTCACTTTCTCTTTAGACTTTCGATGCCAGCTTTTTAATAGCTCGTCGGCTTGCGGGTGATAAGCTGTGATGTGGATGTCCTGTGTTTCCATTTTTGTCCAAATTTCCGACATCAGCCGTCTCTCATGTTGTGACCCTTACAACTCGAGGATTGAAAAATTACTGAAATTTGGGCTTTTAGGGACAAGCGACAAGTATACTCGTCGTAGGTACCTAAAACCATTAAAAATCAATAACGTTCGAATGGGTACTCCATGAGTCCATAAAGACAAGTGTTTTTCAATTTTTTTTCTAAAATTCCATCTTGATGATATATAGCATTATGTGCACATGGGTACCGAACATCATATTATTCCTAGGATTTTTCAACATTTTCTCGGAGAGTAGAAGAGCTGGGCGGAGTCGGTGACCCCATCACAGGTCTGTTCTAACAGTGGTACTTTGTACCTTAATAACAGTTCTTTTGTACAAAATAAATAAATAAACTTCCTCCCTGATTCCGGTCTTTGGATCCTTGATCACTTGGTCCACCACGCAAACTCACACGTAGAGCTCATTTAGGGTGGTTCACGACGGTCCTCCTAAACTTGGGGGTATACTTGTAAAAAAGTTCAACGAGGCATGCAGATCGACCACGTGGAAAGAGGGTGGCTATATGAAGGGTGAAAAAAAAAAACCTCCTAGTCCACGTGTCGAATGAGGGTGGAGCCCTTCAACTCTACCTTTGTTTTATGAAGGACTCCTTAACACCAAATTTTTTTCTGATACTTTCGATTCGGAAACCCGAAAATGAGAAAATTTATCTATCAGATACATCAATCATCGTTACTAGCCAACTTCTGGGCCAGTCATTGGGATTGATTCCCGAATTTTATTAATTTCGTTTCGAGGCAGTCAAAAGAGATGAAAAATACATAAATACAAACAGGTAGCACAAATGTCCTGAGTGAACAAAAGCTGTCCCTTCAAAAATAACAAGAAATGAGAACCTCAAACGCTCCACCGCAGGAGAGGAAAACGCTGCGAATCATTACACAAAGGTTTATTATTTTTCTATATAGATCAATCGTCTGCAAAAAACACAGCTTTGCCATTCTTACCACAAACCAAGTTGAAGAAAAAACATCGATCGCATTTCGGTCAGCTAACATTTGAATGGAGATTAGGTCTCTTTTGCGATTCACACTCGTGTTTCTTACTTATCGTAAGTCCAACCCTTAAATTCTCGTAAGGAGCGAACGGTTTGTCCTACAAGGCTCCGGGTGGTCTCAAAAAATTCTAAAAATTCAATTACATTTAAAATTGGTGAAAAAACGATACTTTTATTTCGAAAGTTTTCGAGAACTATCGAACATTTCAACCCTTAATTTTCACCCCTTAGAAGTGACCGACATCAACCAAAAGCTTCGCCCTAAATTTCATCAAAATCTTTTTATTAGATTTTTGGATTCTACGTACCTTGAAACGTAAACAACAAATTTTGAGGAGTTTAAAAAAAAAATTTCTTGGTCGATACTAAAGGTTCATTATTGAAAATAATAAACCAAAAAAACAATTCACACTATTGTTTCTGATTCCTCATTTGTATGGAACCTCCCTAAAATGCCCCGAAAAGTCTAGTTTAGGTCCGATGGATTATGGTAGATAAGGCTCCTTCACAATAATTGCTAAATTAACGATGATTGAACAGCTGAGTGGTTTCATTCGTTTTAAAAATTTAAAATTATTCTAAATTGATGAAAAAGTCATGGAACAATCTATAATTAGGTAGTTAATTTCAGTTAGTTAGTTATCGATGCAAATTGAATTATGATTAACTAAAATTAACTAAATTTCTTCAGCGACTAAAGACTTCATACTGGCTGATAATTTTGTGTTTATTATTTGTTTATCAATAAAAAAAATTATCTAGAATCGAGCAAGAAGAAATGTCCTCAAAATTATTTGTTATTTTATGTTTCAAACTACGCGAAATCCAAAAATGAAGAGTATTTGTTTCACAGTGAGATTGAACCGAATGAGACCAAAAGCGGATGAATTAGAGAGAGATTTTGGTGGTGTTCCACGAAAGTTACGCCGGAACAGTTTCGAGATTAACTCTGCATCCATTCGTCAAGGGCATAGTTCCTTTGGTTTTTTTAATTGAATATGCCAGTGGTGAAAGGAACTAAGTGCAAAAACCCCACTTTTTAGGAGAAGAAAACAACTGCTTAGATTTAACAAAAACGCGTGATTTTGACCACATTTTTTTCTTTTGGTATGTCAACATATCTAATTCTTACACACTATTGAACTACCGCAAAATTTCGAAGTGGATAAACAAACGAAAATTGTCAATGTCGGAAACTTAGTGCCATTTACCAATGGATGGTCTGAGCATGAAGAGAATAAAGACTGAATGCGATGAAATATCTTTATACGAATAAATGAATTTTATTTGTAATCCTTATATGTATTTAAAGTTATCATTTTGTATTTCAGTATTTAGCTTCATTTCTTTTAAATTCGGGACCCATCCCAAAAAGAAAACAGAAACGCCTAGTCAAAATAAATTTGCTGTTTAATGAAGAAGTATTAACGCCTAGTCGACATAAATTCGTTGTTTATTGAATAAATATTAACTTTGATCAACGGACAGCCCTTGGAGACCCGAAATTCTCCACGAAACGCTTGGGTGATGGAAATGAACTGATTAGAGATCTGACTTACCAACGCAAGAACTTGAGTATCTTTCAATCCCAGAAGATGAGTCTTTCCCAAAAGAACTCAAAACTGCAATTTTTAAAAAAATCGATTTTTTGCACTTATTTTTTTCACCACTGGAATATTCAATTATCAAGTTAGGCCAATAGTATATAAATTCAAAATTTGAACAACATTGAGGATTGTTTAAAAAAATGTGGTTTTTAGCGTCAATTTTGATTTGATCTAACAATACTATCGAATCTGTCATTCGATTCAGCAATACAAAATACGTGGACAGAGACAATTCACGGAGTCAATTTCTGTTGTTGTATACCCAATTTTTTTCTTTCTAATTTCCGTATTTTTATGTTTTAATTTGATTTCATATCTTTGTATACAGACGAGAGCGATTTATATCTGAGAATCAAAATAAGTCGATAGATAACTGGGGAAAAATAAACAAATTGAGGGTCCAAGTGAGGGAATAATTTAGCTTGTAACTTGATGTTACTAAATCGATTGAACTCCAGAGTTATTCCAGAGGTGGAGTCTTTCAAGATATAGAATAGGAGGCAGAATCATAGTTTCTTCTATTAGGTATATTCTTCTGTTTTGAGCCCTATAGACTTCACAGCGTCTTTAAATATCACTTTGGAGAACGACTCCCCTCCGTCTTGTGCCTCCTTTGCCTCAGCGGCTGTTCATACCATGAAACGTGCTTCCTATGCGTTTCCATAATCGTAAAGTCAGTTCAGTTCAGGAGCACCTGGTGATGTTAACTTCCTGACAGCCCAAACTGAGGTAGTCAGAACTTCCCCTCCAACTCCAAGTCTCTTCGCATTATCTCGTCCCCAAGTTACAAGCTCCAGTTTTCAATAAAAATGCTCTCAGTGGACGAAAACAATCGTATTTTAGAGCTTCCAGAACAGTTTCGGTCTCGTGTCTGTCTACCAAAGGAAAACGCTGCAAACTATAACACAAAGGTTTTTTTTATATATATAGATCACACGACTGCAAAGAACATGGCTTTACCATTGTCACCATCTACCAACCCTAGATACTACCTATCTATTACACACCTACTTCACAATGAGGTCTATTGGAAGAAATGAAAGCTTCACACTCAGTTCGAAGAAAAAGGGACTTGAGGTTGCCCTAATTATTAGGAAATTCGATTACTGGTTGCTAAGGACACGAAACAACAAATACAACTGGAAGACAGGAACAACGATCGCATAATAGGGATGTCCGATACTTCAAAAGTATCGATATAATATCGTATCGATACATCTAGAAAGTATCAAAAAGTATCGATACGATACTTTCAAAAAGTATCGATATTTTGAAGTATCGATACTTTTCGATACTTTCACAAAAATGGGTGAAATTGTCATTCATGTTTCTCTTCATCAGTGTGACATCTCTCCATTACGAGGATAATAATTAGTATAGAATAAACAAAACAATAAATCACTCATTTTGTCATTTAAAACTTTTTTTCGTATTGCACTTGTTCGGGTTAACATTTTGGTGGTCCTTCCTCGATTATGGAGGACAGCAGGTTTATCATAAAGAGCTGGAGGTGGTGGTACATCATCTTTGTTGAATTTGGTGAAGTTTGTTGGTCTCCCAACAATCTACGTAGAGATAGAGGTACTGTCAAGTAAGTACGTTCACGTCGTAGGTGTTGAAACAGATAAAATGTGAGATATAAAAAAGTATCGCTTCCGATACTGGAAAAAAAGTATCGATACTACGATATGTATCAGGAAAAAAAAGTATCGATATGTATCGATACTTTTTTCAAGAAGTATCGATACTTTTAAGTATCGATACTTTTGGGACATCCCTATCGCATAATATGCGACGCATATTGATCAGCTAAAATTCGACCAACTCAAAACGTCGATTTCAACTGCCTAGCTCGACATTTTGAGTCGTTTTAACGAAAGATGAGCTTTCGAAGTGGACCTTCCTCTCGAGAGAACCAACTCAAAACGTCGATTTCAACTATCTAGCTCGACATTTTGAGTCATTCCAACGAAAAAATGAGCTTTCGAAATGGACCTTCCTCTCGAGAGAACCAACTCAAAACGTCGATTTCAACTGTCTAGCTCGACATTTTGAGTCATTCCAACGAAAAAATGAGCATTCGAAGTGGAGCTTCCCCTCGAGATAACCAACTCAAAACGTCGATTTCAACTGTCTAGCTCGACATTTTGAGTCATTCCAACGAAAAAATGAGCTTTCGAAGTGGACCTTCCTCTCGAGAGAACCAACTCAAAACGTTGATTTCATCAGTCTAGATCGACATTTTGAGTCATTCCAACGAAAAAATGAGCTTACGAAGTGGAGCTTCCCCTCGAGATAACCAACTCAAAACGTCGATTTCAACTGTCTAGCTCGACATTTTGAGTCATTCCAACGAAAAAATGAGCTTTCGAAGTGGACCTTCCTCTCGAGAGAACCAACTCAAAACGTCGATTTCAACTGTCTAGCTCGACATTTTGAGTCATTCCAACGAAAATATGAGCTTTCGAAGTGGACCTTCCTCTCGAGAGAACCAACTCAAAACGTCGATGTTATCCATAAGTATTGTTATTTTCAAGAGAGATTCACATCCTTGTTAGAGGTACAACAATTCTGAAATAAACATTTTATTTTTAGGCACCTAACGTTGAAAATCTTTCCAAAGAACGCATACCTAACATCTTCTCACTAGCCTCAATCTAGAACTGAACGTAAATTTCCCCACCTACAGAGCTACAATATCATCACATATTCATTTCCAAGTTACGTCATAAGGTAAAAAGATAAAACGAGACTCCACAGACTTAGCAATCATCCCTTATTGGAATCATCTGTTGACAACTTCTCCCTAAACAACCCCAAGAAGGAACCCTCCAAGCACGAACAGCCCCCACACAATCTAAACTCGCCAAACAAGAAAACTTTCTTCTTCTGTTCCTTTTCAGTTTTCTTTTCCGTCGGTTGATTAATTAAGGGAAAGTACGATAAGAAAATGAGCTCTAAGTCCGTCACACTAAACCACTTTGGAACGAAATTAACCGAGCAGAATTTCTATTACCTCGAGGGATTTCCTAATTGTAGGGAACTATCCAAGTTTTCAATTTATTCATCTCTTTCAGAAACATAAAGAGGAATATAGAGACTATTTCTACTTTATCGACAAAAAGTATCGCACGTGGGTCTAATATAACCATGAGATGTGCCAAAGAAACAAAAATGTTGAACATCTCGGCTTAAACCAGCAATAAAATTACAAAAATTATCATAATTATTATTATACTGGATCTAACCCCTCAAATAATTGAAACCCATCAGAGAATGAAGGAGAGAGAAAGGAAGAAGAAGGACATCAGAGACACCTAAGAATGCGCCTAAAGCGAAAAGAGCCTACGATACCAACCAAAAGAGCCTAACCAGGTGCCGTTATTAAAGTTCTTTGAGACTGCAAATAATGTTCTATAGGAGCTCGAAAATTATTAGGGCATAGGGCCTGGTAAAACTATCAGAGGCTAGGGCTATTAAAGAGACTTCAGAGGACCAAAAGTAAATTTTGTTTGGATCCCTAAATTCATCATCAGGGCTGAAACTCTTCGTGGGACCTCTATGCATCATCAGGGCTGAAATTCTCCGTCTGATCTTTATTCATCATCAGGGCTAAAACTCTTCATGGGACCTCTATGCATCATCAGGGCTAAAACTCTTCATGGGACCTCTATGCATCATCAGGGCTGAAATTCTCCGTCTGATCTTTATTCATCATCAGGGCTAAAACTCTTCATGGGACCTTTATGCATAATCAGGGCTAAAATTCTCCTGGGACCTTCACTCATCATCAGGGAACTGAAGATTCTCCTGGGACCTTTACTCATCATCAGGAAACTGGAAACCTCTTCAGGGACTGCATCAAGACATAAATTAAATTATCATTAGTATTGTTGTGACATTGAAAAAAGAGTCTTCTAAAAGAGTACTCTTTTAAGTTAGGAAAAAAATACAAAACTAAACTTCTGAAAAGGAAAGGGAAAATGTTTTTGCGTTCAATTTGTTGGATTCAGGGTGAGACTAAGGGGATGGCTTTGGAGTAGTCTGCAGTTCCCTTACCAACAAATTCAGGATGTTCTGGAACCCAGATAATTAATTTTTTGTCTCTCAGAAAACGTTAAAATATAGCCTACGACCTAACCAGGAACTTTCCTATCATTCGCAAAAATGATTAAATAGATCCGCACCTCGCCTTCTTTACGACCCACCACTCTGCTACCTGGACCTATACCTTCTTCACCGTCTTCATCCATTACAGAGAGCTCAGCTACCAGAAGACTGTAAATAGGACAAACTCACTTTACACACTCTGTGGACCTCCATGTAACAACATAATTTTATTTCAGATATTTGTCCCTCCTTATTGAAAGATGTTTTTGATGCCTCACTACTGAAGATCCTGCTTAGAACTTGTGCAGCAAGTAAAATAATTTTTTGCTCTCAAAAATTAAAATTTCCACGCACATGTTTTTAAAATTTGGAGGGTAGCTTGGAGTTGGGCTTAAAAAGTATGCACATTGATTTTCTCACGATCAGTAGGAGCCACGTACGTGTGTACTGAGTAGTGTAGGAAATTCGTCATCATATCGCGAACGACTTCACAATCGTTTGTTTTTCGACTCAGAAAACTATCAACATGATCGTGAAAACCAAGTCTCGTATAGAGGATTTATCTATGTTACTGCTCAATAATACAATCAAGCATTTGCACACTAAAACTTTACCGCTCACCCAACTTGGAAGACTTTTTTTGTAATAATTCTTCCCCTTTAATAAGAAATAAGTATTTCTGGGTACCCGCTGTAGTAAATCATTCCATAGAAGCGCTATCCGCCACAAAGGATCCCAACTTCCAAGAAGGTACATCAATCACAACTTGATGCTGGCTGCATCTCCTACAGGCGAGCCCAGGAAGTTTTGAGACCTTTTCCTGGCACTCAGCCCAGTCCCTCGACCGAGTTTCTCTCCCCTTCACTTACTACTGGAATCTTACATTATGATAGAGCAGAATAATAATTCCACAATTACTACAAGGAGGATCCACTCAGTTGGGGGACAGATCTAATTCCCCCCGAAACAGCTCGTTAGTGCGGGTCTAGCCTTCCAGAGACGCCCACAGCCTATTAGTTAATTAAGCCCTCTTGCGCGTACCCGGTCATTTCGTCAAGACAATTTTGGAGTTCCGGAGGAGTAAAATCCATTGATTTGAAAACTGCCTAATCACCGGTTAATCAGTCTAGGTGTATTTTTTCAATTATCATCCTAGGATTCATACCACCTGGTTACTAAAGTGAGGCATTCCGTACCCTGAAATTGGTAGTATTTCCCAACATAAATTGACGCTGAATGAATTGGTTAGTGAAAATGGTTGAAATGCAACTTCAACCACAGAAATAAAAAAAAAAGGAAAGTTAGTTAATAATTAAAGTTTAATAACATTCAAGTAGATAAAAAGGGTGAATCTAATTTCAGTTTTTTTTTCAGAGATGGAGAGGAACTTTTTGCTTTCCTTTGAAAAAATAAGGATAGAGGAAGCCCGCACACTGCCCTAATTCGACTAGGAGAAAGGGGTAGCGACGTACAGTGTAGGTATGGGAGAAAATAACAAGCCTTAGCTGCACGCAGGCTGCTCTCAGCTATTTAATCTATGCAGGGGAGGAAAGGGCTGAGGTGTTGGGCAGAATTATATCCGTATCTTGTTCCTCGGGACTAAGGCTAGTAGGGAACTGGGCAGGGCTATGGCGCCTATATGGCTGGAAGGGTGTAAACCACTCTGGACTGGGGGACGAATCTCGTTTACAAATTTGTTTACCAGACTGCTGAGCTCGATGTCCCTTTTCTACCGAAATCGAACAGATCGATTACAAACGCCTCTCCACGACTTTCTATACAGGGTGTAACACCTACGTTCCTGCCATAGCCTAGGGATTGATTCCAAAATCCGACATTTTCACTTTTAAGATTTTTTCGTGTTTTCGACATTCTATCATTTAAATGTTAATAACTCCTTTAATTTACTAGATAAACACAAATTTGACGGTACCATTGGTAAAAGCGTTAAATTTCCTATCGTCCTAATGGAGAACCAAAGTTTTTTAAATAGGCAATATAGGTAAAAAATGAACTTGAATTGGAAAAATTGTCAAATTTTGAAAATCTCAACTTTTTCAGCCGATCATAAGTCCCTGCTTTCCAGCGTATAAATGCTTGCCTGTAAGCCTAAAAGCTGCACAAACAGCTCACCTTTCCAACGGTTTGGTCATTTTCATTTTTAAAGTAGGATTTATTACAGAAATTTGTGTTTGAACGCGGAAAAACGTGAATTTTTTCAACTGAATCGACGCTCCGGCTAAAAGGGAGGCGGGCGGCGCAGGAGGCCTCCCGAAACCCTCAAATCGTTTTAGCCAAAGCGCCGATTCCGTGGAAAAAATTCACGTTTTTCCGCGTTCAAACACAAATTTCTATAAGAAATCCTACTTTAAAAATGGAAATAACTAAACCGTTGGAAAGGTGAGCTTTTGATGCAACTTTTAGGCTTACAGGCAAGCATCTACACGCTGGAAAGCAGGGACTTATGAGCGGTTGAAAAAGTTGGGTTTTCAAGATTTGACAATTTTGGTTTATTATTTTCAATAATGAACCTTTGGAATCGACCAAGAAAAACTTTTTTTTAATACCCCCTCAAAATTTGATGGGTAAATTTCAAGGTACGTAGAATCCAAAAATCGAATAAAAATTTGGCCGTCCGTCCGCCGTACGCCGTCCGCCGTACGCGGCGCTTTTGCCACTTAGCATTGACCGATTTTGATGAAATTTGGTATGTAGGCTCCATTAGGGGTCTAGTTGTGCCCCGAAGATTTTGGTTGATGTAGGTCACTTCTAAGGGTTCCAAAATCAATTTTGAAATTTTGAAAACGCCCTAACTCAAAACATTTTGATATAAAGGTATTTTTTTCCTTCAATTTAAGATTCTATAGAATTTTTAAAAATTTTTGAGACCACCCGGAGCTCTGTAGGACAAACCGTTCGCTCCCTACGAGAATTTAAAGTTTGGACGTACGATAAATCAGAAACACGAGTGTGAATCGCAAAAGAGGCCTAATCTCCGTTCAAATTTTAGCTGACCGAAATGCGATCGATGTTTTTCTTCATGTTGGATGGTTGGTGGCTGTAATGACCCACATTTCATCAATTATTAGTTCTTAACCTTCAATCCGTACCGTCACCTTGTTGACGGTTGCATGTACTGACGGTATGAGATACCGAGTATGGGAAATCGAGTTTTATCCAATATAATATAGTATTGTGTACCATTTAAAGCCTTCTGATCTGGGGGAATGTTATAGGCATGAAATAAGGAGAATATTAAATAACTATTAACCAACTTTTATGTATTCTTTCTCAGTCTTGTTGATAAATTCCTAACATTATTTATTATTTTAAACACAGCGTTTGGCAGTCTTCATTATAAATTCTCACATTATTAAACATTATTAATGCATTAATGTCATCATCGTAAATTGCCGCTACTCTACGAAAATTTCTGAAAAAAACATTATGAATACATGACTGGAAAAAATATGAATACATTATTGAACTAAGAACAGAGCACCACGAAATGAACACTAGAATCATGTCACATACATATTGATCTCAAAAGTAAATACTGAGGGTTTCTCCATGTTGTTATCTGAATGAATACATGAAAAAATACGACACTAAAATCGAGTCACCTCAAGAAAGGATATGAACTAGGTAGGTGCTGAGAGTAATCAGGTAGACATAGAATGGCCTATCAAAATGGGTAAATGTTGAAGAAATACGAGGCAAGTGACTATAATTGGTGTAGTTGAAGAATTACCTATTGTAAATTATAACTGTAACAATGGTTTTGTATCGAAAACCACTGTTGCACGTACCGAGAGTATCTCATACCTCAAGTAAATTTTGCTGTTCACGTACCGTCGGTATGTCATACCTCGGCAAACCTACGAGTTTGAGTGAGTAGGGGGGGAAGGGGCGGAGCAACGAACGTTTATTTACCTAATTACGCATGTCCTCCGGGAGCCACGAGGGTACTGAGGCGTCAGGCCAGTTCATCCTATCACAGGTGGCGCCAGAGCCCTTTGAAAGGGGGGGAACGGTATGTCATACCTCGGTACGGATTGAAGGTTAAATAAAGAAGCTACCGGAAGGATCCCTGAGTGAGTCATCACCCACTAGGGAGAGACGAGGTACGGGGGATACGCCGACATGACGTCACCCTTCCACCTCTCTCTCTCCCGAGCTAACGAAATGAGTATATAAGCTCACTCAGGGATGCTTCGTCATGCCAATCTAGTCAAGTCTATCGCCTTCGTCATTTCGCTCTCAAACCTTCTCCTCGAATAAGGATCTCCTCGAAGTATTAGGCTCAATAGGTAAATATCCCGTCTTCCCGTCGGTGTGGTTATGAACCGCCGAGGCTGACGGGCTAGCTGCCTCCACAGTGCTTAGCACCTCGGTGTGGTTATGAACCGCCAATGCGACAGCACTGCATGTTAGGCTAGGGAACACTCTCTTAGTTGAGTAGGAGTTAAAGAAGAAACAAACGCCGCAGCGAGAAGGTCAGCTCCTTCGCTCGCCGACACGCAAACACAACAGTGGTGACCCCGCACGTTTTTAACTGCCTATTCAGCACAAGAGATGGACAACGACGGAGTTCCCGCGCCACCGCCGCAGCCTGACTTCGCAGAAGCCGCCAAAGTGTCAATCCCCTTGACACTACCACCGTTCTACAGGGACGATCCACGCCTCTGGTTCCTTCAACTCGATGCAGCTTACACCGGCGCACACATCAACACTCAAAGGGCCAGATTCACCCGGACACTCCCTCTGCTTCCCTACGATGTAGCAGTACAAACCGCAGACCTCTCAGCGGCTCAACTCGTCACGCCTTATGACGACCTCAAGGCTAGGCTCATCGAAATCTTCGAGCCCTCTCGTCATCAACGGATCACGGCCCTCACCCAACAACAACACCTGGGGGACCAAAAACCTTCCCAACTCCTTCGGAAGATGAAGCACCAACTGGGGGACCTTATGCCGCAAGACCTCACTAAAGCCTTCTGGATAAAGGCTCTTCCAGTAGAAGTGCAAACCACCATCGCTCCGTGGATAACGAAAGATGCGGAGTTCCTCGCACCAATCGCCGACGCAGCTCACGAGATACGGAGCACAACATCTGTACATCAGATCGACCCTACACCGCACACCGAAACGGTCGATCGTAAGCCACCCTCTCGTGTCAAAAAGCCGGAAAAACAACGTCCGCGCAGCCGATCACCATCCCCGGCGCGGAAAGGAGGACTCTGCTGGTACCATTTCACCTTTAAAAAGAAGGCGTTGAAATGTTCAAAACCATGCTCTTTCAAAACTGTGTCCTGGCAGGAAAACTAGGAGGCCCGCCTGTTAACAAGGCGGGCACCTCTTACACCGACATTTCCAACAGACTTTTCGTCAAATGCCGGAAGAACAACATCCCCTTCCTCATAGACACAGGAGCAAGCATTTCAATCATTCCTAACAACCTTCTCAACTGGAAAAGAAGAACTCACGACCAACTTCTCTTCGCAGCAAATGGTACCGCCATATCAACGTAAGTACGGACAATATCGTACGAAAGTAATGCTCGAGAACGAGGCATACGAATGGGTTTTCATAGTCGCCGACGTAAAACGACCGATCATCGGCGCAGACTTTTTGAGTTATTTCGGACTTCACGTCGATCTCAAAAATAGACAATTATACAACCCACATTCACGACGCCCAATTCAGGGATACGTAAACACGGTCAACACCGGAGTCTCAACAGAAGCTACCCGTCCGGCCTTTTCAAACATGCTGGCGCGATACAAACCAGCACAACGACCGTCCTCACTTCTCTCATCGGTGAAACATTACATCGAGACTAAAGGACCTCCCGTCACAGCTAAAAGCCGCCGCCTTCATCCAGAACAGCTTCGTCAGACTAAGGAGAGTTTTGATCAACTCCTTAAAGACGGAATCATACAGCCATCAAAATCTCCGTGGGCGAGCCCCTTGCACGCCGTTCCGAAACCTAACGGGACATGGCGCTTCTGTGGGAATTATAGAAGACTGAATGAACGCACTGTCGGTGACCGATACGCCGTTCCTCACCTACGGGATTTCTCATCTCACCTTCACGGATGTTCTGTGTTCACAACATTAGATATATCGCGAGCATTCCACCATATAGACGTCAACCCAGCGGACATACCTAAAACAGCCATAATAACACCGTTTGGCCTATATGAATACCGAAAAATGAACTTCGGGCTCAAGAACGCCGCTCAATCATGGCAGAGGTACATGGACCAAATACTCAGAGGTCTCAACTTCGTGTTCTGCTTTCTCGACGATATTCTAATAGCTTCCACTTCAATCAACGAACACAAACGTCACGTTCAAAAGGTCCTGGACATCTTCGCAGCGGAAGGCCTTACAGTCAATAAGGAGAAATGCGTTATGGCTAAAACCGAGGTCGTATGCCTCGGCCATCTCGTCAACAAAGACGGCATTAAACCACTTCCCAAAAAAGTGGATAATTTAACCACATTTCCGCTACCTACATCAGTAACGGATTTACGCCGTTTTTTAGGAATGCTGAATTTTTATCGTCGGCACATTCCACACGCCGCCATTCACCAACAACCCTTAATCGAAGCTATTCCACAACCTTCGAAGAAAAAAGACAAAAGACCTATAGAATGGACGGAGCAACGCCGATTAGCATTCAAACAATGCAAATCGGATTTACAAACGGCAGCACTCTTGGCTCACCCTTCACCTAAGGGCAGGTTATCTCTCACGACAGACGCATCGGAAGTAGGAATAGGGGCGGTGCTTCAACAAGAGGTCAATGGGAAAATCACTCCACTAGGATTTTTTTCAAAAACCCTGACCTCAGCTCAGATGAAGTACTCAACCTTCGATAGAGAACTTCTAGCTATCTTCGAAGGCATCAAACACTTCCGTGACTTCATAGAAGGCCGGGAATTTTGTGTCATTACGGACCACAAACCCCTCACGACTTCCTTGCACCAAGACAGAAAAACAGCCTCGCCAAGACGCCTACGCCAAATGGAGTTCATCAGCCAATTTACTACGGACATCCGCTATACGCCAGGAACATCGAATATAGTAGCCGACGCTCTATCTCGACCATCTCCTCCCGAACTCACAGAATTCCCCACGGGACAAACAATCGCACTCGAACAACAGAAAGATAAATCCTTCGAGTTACGAAAACTAATCGAAAACGAAAGATTAGAAGAAACATCAATTCCATCGTCCTCCACCAAACTATGGTGCGATGTATCGGGAAATCAACCACGCCCGTACATTCCAATAAAACTCCGAAAATCTATATTTCAACATTACCATTCCCTAAGCCACCCGGGAATAAGGGCTACAAGAGATATAGTTCGGACGCGAGCGTTTTGGCCGAAAATGAACACCGACTTGCGCAACTGGGTTCAAGCCTGCGACCGCTGCGCCAAATTTAAAGAATTTCGGCATCCCAAAACGACACCACAGCAATTCGAACACAGTTTACAGTTCGATCACATTCATTTAGATCTCGTAGGACCACTTGCACCCTCTGAGGGTTATAAGTACCTACTAACCATGATCGACAGAAATACAAGCTGGCCAGAATGTGTACCAATGCGAACAATAACATCCAAGGCAATAATCGACAATATGATCAACACTTGGATCGCCAGATACGGATGCCCTCTCCTCATTACAACAGACCAGGGGAGACAATTTGAAAGCGCGGAATTTTCAGAATTTCTACGAAAATTTGGAATACAGCGCAACAGAACAACCGCTTACCACCCCGAATCAAATGGTAAAATAGAACGATGGCATCGCGACCTTAAAAATGCATTACGTACAGCAGCCACTTCCTCATCTTGGTCGAAAGATCTACCAACAATTCTTTTGGGTCTCCGAACAACGGTGCGCTATTCGGACGGCTATAGTGCGGCGGAACGCACATTTCGATCTCCGCTTCGACTACCCGCCGATTTATTCACCCCACTACCCACAGAATTGTCATCTGAGAAAGAAACCGAGACAACTACGAAAATCAACCGACCATTTCCGGACGCCTTCTACTCAACACCGAAAATGTACCTGCGCGAGGAAACCCTCAAGAAAGGTTTAAAACCATTGTATTCAGGGCCCTACGACGTCATCAAGACCGACGAAAAAACGGCGACAATCCTCGTAAGTGGGTCAAAAATTACCGTTTCTTTGAGTCGACCGACCAGCTTACGGTTTCACCCCCACTCCAGTGGAACCTGAGGTACCCCCAGAACATAACAAATCGGTACCACTCGAAACGATAACGCCAAAGAGGAAACATCTACTCAGCGATACACTGAGACGCACCAGCCACGATGAGCACCCCTCACACACCGGCGGACGAAGGAAAAACACCAAACGAATTTTCACCGTTCGTAAGGAAGCAAACGAGACCTGTACGGCCACCAACTTCTACAAAGAAGACAGAAGGACATATGCCGAAATCGCAAAATCACCTCGGCAGCAATCAGGCAAGTCGTACCACGCACCAAAACCAACAAACGGCGCCAAACAATTATCCAAAAAACGGGAGCCGTCGCGAAGAAAATATGCCGCGACGTGCTACCCACCGTCAACTGGAGGAAATAGGGGAGATCGACGCATATAATAAAATGATCGACGAGGCCATCCTGAAATTCCTTTCCTCTACCCCTATTTCCTCCCACCCAAGTCCCAGGCCGAACAACCGCCGTCGTGCGGGCCCTTCTTCTTTCAAACCCCAAAAAGTTCGGTCCGGGCAATTTTTATCGATATCATTAGCATTCTCCAAAAGGAGAATGCGTTTCGGCCTCTCCACGAGGCGTCACTGCGCCTCACGTTATGTGGGCCAGAGGAAGCCACCGTCCGGTGTAGCGGCAGCTATACGCATCGACATCGCTATTATCAACAACAAGATCCGCACAATCAACATCACCGCAGGATACAAGTTAACATTTTCAATGCAAGAAACCCTAAAAATAACCATTAATGTTCAGTTCATATGAACTTTCAAGTTACATACAATTTCATGAACTCAAAATTGTAAAATTTCATATCACAACACTACTTGTAGTTTCATCAAACAGCAACAACCTTCTATATGTTAAGAACTAGGGGGACCTATGTAATGACCCACATTTCATCAATTATTAGTTCTTAAATAAAGAAGCTACCGGAAGGATCCCTGAGTGAGTTATCACCCACTAGGGAGAGACGAGGTACGGGGGATACGCCGACATGACGTCACCCTTCCACCTCTCTCTCTCCCGAGCTAACGAAATGAGTATATAAGCTCACTCAGGGATGCTTCCTCATGCCAATCTAGTCAAGTCTATCGCCTTCGTCATTTCGCTCTCAAACCTTCTCCTCGAATAAGGATCTCCTCGAAGTATTAGGCTCAATAGGTAAATATCCCGTCTTCCCGTCGGTGTGGTTATGAACCGCCGAGGCTGACGGGCTAGCTGCCTCCACAGTGCTTAGCACCTCGGTGTGGTTATGAACCGCCGATGCGACAGCACTGCATGTTAGGCTAGGGAACACTCTCTTAGTTGAGTAGGAGTTAAAGAAGAAACAAACGCCGCAGCGAGAAGGTCAGCTCCTTCACTCGCCGACACGCAAACACAACAGTGGCTTTGCAGACGAGTGATCTATATAGAAAAATAAAAAATAATAAACCATTGTGTAATTATTTGTAGCGTTTTTCCTTTTCAAGTTCGTTTTTCACCCGTTTCGTTTGTTTAAAAAACTTCTCCACCAGGAAGATGAAAATTTAACGCTCTTTTAAATGGTATCGTCAAATTTGAGTTTATCTAGTAAATCAAAGGAGTTATTAACATTTTAATGATACAAGGTCAAAAACACGAAAAAAAGCTTAAAAGTGAAAAAAGTAGGATTTTAAGAGGGTTAAAAAAAGTCAAGAGACAAAGAGAGTCACAAATTACTTGTAGAACCAATCCCTGGGCCTTGGCAGGAACATAGGTGTTACACCCTGTACACCAGGGTGACTGAGCCTAGCCGAAAAACGTGCCTCAAACTCATCAAGAATCATCCCGTATTGAAGACATCATGCTTCTTCAGAACGAAAAAAACGCTGCAAATTATTACACAATGGTTTATTATTTTCTATATAGATCACTCGTCTACAAAATCACCAACCATCCAATATGAAAAGAAGAAAAAAAAAAAAAAATCAAAATCACCAACCATCGATTGCATTTCGGTCAGCTCTAATTTGAACGGAGATTAGGCCTCTTTTGCGATTCACACTCGTGTTTTGATTTATATATATATATATTTCAATATAAACACTTAAATTTTCGTAGTGAGCGAACGGTTTGTCCTACAGAGCTCCGCGTGGTCTCAAAAAATTCTAAAAATTCTATAGAATCTTAAATTAAAGGAAAAACAATACTTACCTTTATATCAAAATTTTTTGAGTTAGAGCGTTTTCAAAATTTCAAAATTGATTTTGGAACCCTTAGGAGTGACCTACATCAACCAAAAGCTTCGGGGCACAACTAGACCCCAAATGGAGCCTACATACCAAATTTCATCAAAATCGGTCAATGCTAAGTGGCAAAAGTGCCGCGTACGGCGTACGGCGGACGGACGGCCAAATTTTTATTCGATTTTTGGATTCTACGTACCTTGAAACGTAAACCATCAAATTTTGAGGGGGTGTTAAAATTTTTTTTTTCTTGGTCGATTCCAAAGGTTCATTATTGAAAATAATAAACCAATAGTGCCTAAATGTTCAACCACACAGAAGAATCTAACCTCATTCTACACACCTCAATTTCAAGATAAAGCTCAATTTTTGTAAATTGTAATGATTCATCGCCGTTAATTTTGGTGGTAGAAAAATGAACTAAACGTAAAAACCCTGCAAATTATTACACATAGGTTTATTAGTATTTTATATAGATCACTCGTCTGCAAAGAACAGGCGTTGCCATTGTTACCACCAACCAACATGAAGAAAAACATCGATCGCATTTCGGTCAGCTTTAATTTGAACGGAGGTTAGGCCTCTTTTGAGATTCACACTCGTGTTTCTGATTTATCGTTAGTACAACCCTTAAGTTCTCGTAGGGAGCGAAAGGTTTTTCCTACAGAGCTCCGCGAGGTCTCTAAAAATTCAATACTATATCTCAAATTGATGGAAAAACAATACCTTTATACAGGGTGGCTGAAAACGGACGCCCACTATTTAAAATGACGCCAAATTTTCAATTTTGGAGTTATCAGGTTGAAATAAATTCCAAAATGTTCGTTAGGATTGGAAGTTTATTGTACAGTAAGAAAAAATCAGTTATGGAATATTGTGCTAAGTAGATGGCGCCCTTGCTGATTAATGCACTGTTCAAGCCTTTTGGCGAAGTTGCTCATGACGTTATCCAACATTTCCATCGGGATGGCGGCAATTGCACGTGTGATCGCATCTTTGAGGTCTTGAAGAGTTCGTAGTTTATCCACATAAACCTTGGACTACAGGTATCCCCGTAAAAAGAAATGACAGGGAGTGAGACATTCCATGGCCTCCGCGCTCGCCCGATCTCACTCCCTGTGATTTCTTTTTACGGGGATACCTGAAGTCCAAGGTTTATGTGGATAAACCAAGAACTCTTCAAGACCTCAAAGATGCGATCATACGTGAAATTGCCGCCATCCCGATGGAAATGTTGGATAACGTCATGAGCAACTTCGCCGAAAGGCTTGAACAGTGCATTAATCAGCAAGGGCGCCATCTACTTAGCACAATATTCCATAACTGATTTTAACACAGAATGTGTTTTTGCGATGACCTACCGAAAAAAAATCGTCACGAAAAAGCGACAGAAAAAACCGTTACGCGCCTTTTATAATGATTTTCACGTGCAACCAAGCCGTTGGTAAGGAAATAGAACTCCCGCAGTGTTCATTGTACAAAAATTGTTCACCATTTGTTGGAAAGCTCTCAATTTGTATAGTATTTTTCTTGTAGTTACATATTTATTTATATAACATTTATAGGGTTTTAGACCAAATTAAATGTCTAACAATTATTTATTTTATTATTGCCAAAGACTCCACATTTATTATTGTTGTTTTTTATTTAACGGATGACTAGCATCGCAAAAACACATTCTGTGTTCCTATGATTTCATACAGAGTATGGAAAAAGAAATAAACCGGGCGGTGCAGGGGGGCGGAGCACCCCGCCGAGGCGCAAAGCGCCGAGTTTTCTTACTGTAAAATAAACTTCCAATCCTAACGAACATTTTGGAATTTATTTCAACCTGTAATCTCCAAAATTAAAAATTTGGCGTCATTTTAAAAAGTGGGCGTCTGTTTTCAGCCACCCTGTATTGAAAATTTTCGAGTTAGGGCGTTTTAAAATTGTCAACCCTTAGAAGTGACTGACATCAACCAAAAGCTTTGGGGCACAACTAGACCCCAAATGGAGCCCACATACCAAATTTCATCAAAATCGGTCAATGCTAAGTGAGGAAAGTGCCGCGTACGGTGGACAGCGGAATAAACACTACTTGTAATGATTTTTCTATGTAAAATAGAGTGATTGGATTGTTGAGGCACCAGTGTATCTGTTTTTCAAAGAACAGCTACCTAGTAAGTTAAACTTTAGATGTGGAGGGGTCCTAGGAACCGTCGGTTGGGGCCTGGTCTGCCACTTGGGTCCATTGATTAGGAGCAGGTCCGACCCCGCAGTGCCCACTCTGCATATCCTGTTACCCCACATCGGCAACAGCCAGACGGTCCGCGGTCGGAGGGTCTGTGTAAACTTCCATGCAAATTAAACTGGGCGTTCCCCAGAACCAAAGGGCCACCAGTCATTTTCTCACCTTAACACCTGCCAATACTACCTGCACAAGGAACCACTTCAGAACCTAGAAACTACGAGGTTTGCAATGGAAAACATCATTCCTACGATCAGGTTGGCACGTTTATGATTTAACGTTTATCAACTCGAAAAGTTGTTCCCGATTATGTTGATAATTTTTGGTTTTTCACAAAACAGAACCTGAGAATTTCATCGAACGGTATCAGATTTCGTGTACGGCAAGGAATAGACTGCAGACATATAACCGAAATTTACATGTAGGTAGTTGCGGTGTGTACCTACTTGGAGGTACCATTTTTCGTTTCGAGATAGCACGGAGTCTTCAATACAGGTTTATTATTGGTAAATATAAATCGCAGGATATACATGTTTCGGAGAGGCTCAGCCACTTTCTTCAGCCTAAGGTGACGTGAGTTGCACTCAGGTTCTTGTTATTCTATTGTCGTCAAGTCCAGCTTGCATCGAATCGGAACTCTTTTTTCCATTTAGGTGCTTCAGATCCAAGATTTATCTTATTGCATGGTTTTATTTATATGTCTTCCACCTATGTTCCTTTTTGCAGGTTCTATCAACTTCTACCTCTCCCAGCAACTATTTTAATAACACTTTTAAAAATATATCAGAAGCAATCTGGACCCTTGTTTCAATAAATTGTAGTTATTTTAATGCATTCATTAATATTTAAGGAAATATCGAGTTTGGAAAGTAGTAATTTCTTTAGAAAGAAGCAAGAATTTCATTCTAAAAGGTTTTCAATAACATCTCAGGACATGGAACGGAAAATGATGCAAGTAAGACTATAAGAAGAAGAAGAAGAGAAGGCAAATAATATCTTCTTGGGTTGAAAAAGATAGCTGAGCCCCGCCGAAAAACATACCTCCTGTAATCGAAACTTACCAAGAATAAACCTGTACTGAAAACACCATCTTCTCATAGATCCATCGAAATTTGAAATTTTTTATAGCAAAGGAATTGGTGAGGGGGTTGAAAACCCAATTTTGTACCGACATTTTCAACATCTGGAGTTCTGAAGACCTATGGAATTCTTAGGCAACTTCCTCAATTTAAAACAAATTTTGAAAGAAAACAAACTAAAATTGAACCATCATAGTTGAAATTGTTGTATCAAATTCGATGTAAATAATTAAATAATTAAAAATTTATTTGAAAAAGAGAAAAAAAGTCTGCCAAGTGGGTGTGGCACATAGCTTCCTCGTATCCATTACCCGATAGTATAGATAATCCGATGCATAGTAGTTAATCTCAAAACACCAATCTCTAAGTACCTTTCACTAGCCTCATAGCGGACCATCTTCACGCTAATCTGAACAATCCTAGAAAATTTCATCAACTTTGGATGAAACATCTCATCTCATCTTTCATCAAGTGTTGTGGCTGTTACAAGGATTTTACGTTTGCTCATGCGCAGCGGCTACTATCAGTCCGGGGGTGATGATTTTCCTAGGGGACCTTCTACAAGCCAAAAAGAAAAAAGAAAAAGTACTAGCAGGTTACGCTACTTCTACATACTTGCAGCTAAAGAACCAAAGAACTTGAAGCAAAAAAACCGTAAGCCCAGTTTTGTCGTCGATCGAACAGGGGATTTCTAGTCCGACAACATGGCATTTTTCACATCAAATTCAGATTCATCGATCTCAAAAACCCTCAACTACCAATTTCACTTAATTTTAGTGTAATATTTATGGTTCTTTAAAAGAACTAAAAGCAACGCACCGATGGTGTTGGGGATGTGAATGACCGATCCGGCTTCGCTGTCAGTGTCGGGCCAACCAGCTACTTCAGAGTACTCCGAATCGGACCGCAGATCGTCGGACGTCTCCTCGACGATGGTCTCCAGATAGACGTAGCTCTGCTGACCCATTCCATCTGAAACAGAGACATTTTCCAATTGAGTATTACGGTTCTTAAACAACAATCTTCATTTCAAGAAATTTAAAATAATAAAATTTCTTATTTTTTCTTAATGTTCAAAAGATATATAAACTAGTACTATTGGCTAGTGGGTGCGGCACATAGCTTCCGCGTATCCATAACTAGACTGCATAGATGATCCGATGCATCAATCAAAACATCAATCTTCAAAGATATAGATAAAGATTGCCGTTGGAATCATCAAAATCGAACAATAATTACCAGAGAAAAATGGGAAAACTATATAAATATTCAGTTTGGTTTTCCCATTTTTCTCTGGCAATTATTGTTCGATTTTGATGATTCCAGCGGCAATCTTCAAGTTTTTCAAATTCCCTAGACTGATGCACTAATGAATTTCGAAAATCCTTGAACATTTCAAATTTAGGCACAACTTTTAAAGCTTGAGCCTGTCATAATTCTTAACTACTGATTTCCTGTTGGCAAGACTGTTAGGCCCCGCTAGAAGTCCTTTCTAGGAAATACACCAGTTGTTCTAGTTATCAAAACCCCTGAGTCTCGTGTCTCTATTCTTCCTACTCTCTCATTCCAACAATCACATTAGAGCCCCTGCAATTTAAGGAAATACTGACCCGGAACGAGGAACGAACGGTGACCGATTGAAACCCCCTTCAAGTACCTTGAACTACCCCCATAAGGGACCATCTACATGTCAACCCGCACAATGTCTGATAATTTTCTGCGCAATTGGTCCAGACAGACAGACACGAAACCAAAATTGTTGAGGAAGGCTAAAATGCAAAATGAGAGAGAAAATTTTGATTTTAGATAATATTTCTTTCTAACATTGAAGTGAAAACAATGCTTACCTTGATAGATGATTTTATGAATGGCACCTAAATCCGAACTTTAGGATATAAATTTAAAATCCACATTTCATAAAAATTGCCAAGAAGAGGAATTAAAAGAGATTAAAACGAGTCCTCTGTAAGAGATTACCACCATTTTATCCCTAAATATCATGTGTATATTTACGTCATTAACGCGTTTTATCTTCAGAGTTGAACCTCCTTATCTTTTGGTAATCCAGTCGAACAACCAAATTATTGTTACTTATACACCCACTTTCCTTGTCCTACTAGAATTTCCTAACAAAAATCTGAAATCATTGAGGAACAAACCACACACACAAATTTTGAATGTTGAAAATCAAAAATAACGTAAAGTTAAGTCGTATTTCATTATTTTTGTAACATCATTAGATAAAAACAATATTACATTTTTGTTGATTATTTTTATTGGTTTTATTTGGGGTGTACATGTACTTGCATATTGGGAGAGTGATCATGAAAAGCATCTGATATGACTGTGGTTTTCGATTGCTCCTCAGCCTAATTTCGATTTTAATATTTGGGAAAATGCAAAATATTTGGGAATGAATTGATGAAAAGTTAAAATGGGATCGGCAAATAAAGGAAACAAATAATAAATTGAGAAAGTTAATATACGTCTTTGCCAAATTAAGAGTTATAGTTGACACGAACGGCCTACGGATGATTTATGATGCACTGGTCTCATCTATATTGCTCTATTGCCTTCCGACCTGGAGTGGTGGATATCCCACAGCTTACAGGACCATAAATTCAACACAAAAAACTATTATCCGTATAATGACTCATTCTGGATACCGAGCGCCTTCTCTGCCCCTCTTCAGAAAGATGAAAATATTGCGATTCTCTTGTATGATGGACGTTAGCTGCATATCGCAAATGCTGCGAGAAAATGCTTTAGCACCTCCTGATCATCAACTTTATACGAGATCAAAGGAGTCATGCGTAATAAATTTACCTCTCTACCGAACTACATTAGCACAACTGAATTATACATAAAAAGGTATAATATGTTTTAATAAGTTAAATCATGAAAAAAGGAAAAAACTATTATTGACCAAGAAAACAAAAATTATTACTTTAAAAAATATCTATCTTATTAAACTATAGAGAAGTGTATGTTATTTTACTTTCTATTATATAAAATTTATATAATAGAAAGTAAAATAACATACACTTCTCTAAAAATGTTTAAATGTTAAATGTTTATGTCCTAATCCATTTAATGGATTAGGACATAAACAGTATTTACAGCAATAAGTGAATCAAGAGCTTACAGCAACTCATTTCCCAACACGAGCTAATGCAGCTCATATGGGAATATTAACTTTTCCAATTTATGTTATGTACCTATTTAAAATGTTTTGTACCCTGATGGAAATCAGGGTACAAAAAAAATTCGAAAAACTATTGTAATCGATGTTAATTTTGATCTCTTATTGATTTCTTAACGGACTGGTACCTTCAGTTCCACGATCGATGGGATACTTTTCGATTACCAATCATTTGAAGTTGAAGAATCTATTTTCTTGAATATTTTCGTCTGTGGGGCATTTAAACAAAATTCCTTATACGGTTTTGCTCCTCAACATCTCCTGAGTAAGAATAAATCGTTTCTATGTCTTTGAACTTTGGAGGAAGACGAAGAAACTGTCAGGAAAAGGGGTGTTTTCTGCAGAGGTTGGTGCTGTGCGGGTCTAGTCTACACGCGCATTACTTGAAAATTCCTTGACCTGTCCTTGTTGGGCAGGTAATCAAAAAAATTAATTTGACGAAACAAATGCGATTTTTTTGTTTTGTCATAATTATGCGCAAAAGCGATGGAAAACCTGCATAAGGTGCTGATTTGCTCGAAAAAACGTTCCAGGACTCGGCAAAACTCGGGAATTGGCGATCATGATTGTTTTCAAATGTTCTAAATTAGAAACGCGTGTTCTTATTTTGAAATGTGTACTCCTTAGATATGGTAAGTATAACCTAATGAGGAATTATCTCATTCGACATGACAATAGCTGATTCGTTTTAGAGTTTTTCCAAACATTTATATTAGTCGGTCAGTCGATCCCATATCTAGGTCCCACAAGAAATAAGGCTAACTTCCAATTCAAATCACTGTCCGTGAATGAGGTGGGACAGATTGATGACTCAGCTGGGAAATCGTTTGTGCACGCTTCGCAAATTGACTGTAGTCGTATCCAAGCTAAAAAGGTCAATATGGCAACAATACCATTCAACTGACGGTGGGACGGAAACCGTCAGAAAGCAATTGCATCAACCTGGCGGATCCCTATATCAGTATCTCGTACACAAACACACGTCCACGAGCATTCAGTTGCGAACCACTCACAGAACCCACCCCGGGGCTTCGAATTTATTGCTTCTTCTGAAACGTATAGCGCCCTGAATTCTGAAAAGACTCGTCATAATGGGAGCTAGGTTGTGTGATTCGAAAGTCATTTCTGCACACGAATCATTCACTTTTGCACATTTTTCTGACAACCATTCAGGAATGAAGAATTTTGAATTTCAGACCTCACTGATGCAGCGCCTCTAAAAACCCTCGATACCAAATTTTCAAGTTGAAATTTTACATAGTTTGTAGAGCCTAGGCGACTTTTCCACTCACAATTGTGAGACATGAGGTAGAAACTTCGAAACCAAAAATATTCATTGCATTTTGTTTTCAGTTATTCAAATAATTAAAGTACCTAGTGTTAGTCAACTCGGCAGGAAGAGCAGAAACCAAAATCTAGACCTGTACATGTAGGCAGTGAGAATAGTGGTTGTAGGTAGCAAGCGAATACGCTCTACCTTCATGACGTTAGGGCGATCAGCTGTTCCCCTCGCTCCCTTCTCCCAACATTACCGAATAAAACTGTTATTAATCGATCTCCAAATCAGTTCTCCCCCTCATCGTTAATTAATTTTACAAGACCTATACTATTTTTGTTCTTAGGTGCTTTAGGACCTTTGCAATCGACGTAAAAAATTTGTTGGTATATGTTTCAAGGTACATAGAATCTAAAAATTGATTGTGTCGTATGTGGAACTTTCTTTAGGTACCATGGATCGATTTTGATGAAATTTGGTATAATATACCAAATTATGGGCCCATTTTATGGGTATAATTTACCCATTGGTATAATTTACCATATTATGGGCTCCATTTTGGTTAATGTCAGTCACTTCTAAGGGTAGAAAATATGGGCTGAAACTTTCAAAACGCCCTACCTCAGAAACGTCTGACGTAAAGGTATTGTTTTTTCATCAATTTAAAATAGTGTTGAATAATTATAATCGAATGAAATCACCCGGAGCTCTGTAGGACAAACCGTTCGCTCCCTATGAGAACTTGAGGGGGTCAGCATATTGAAGGAGAAAAAATTTGAAAAGTTGTTCCTAAATTTGAAATTTTAAAGGATTTTAGAAATTCATTAGTGCACGGGCCTTGGCAATTAAAAAACGCTGCAAATTATTACACAACGGTTTATTATTTTTATATAGATCACTCGTCTACAAAATCACCAACCATCCAATAAGAGGAAAAAAAAAAAAATTAAAAAAAATCAAAAAAAATTTTTTTTTTTTTAATCCAAAAAAAAAATCAAAATCACCAACCACCGATCGCATTTCGGTCAGCTAAAATTTGAACGGAGATTAGGCTTCTTTTGCGATTCACACTCGTGTTTTGATTTATATATATATATATATATATTTCAATATAAACCCTTAAATTTTCGTAGTGAGCGAACGGTTTGTCCTACAGAGCTCCGCGTGGTCTCAAAAAATTCTAAAAATTCCATAGAATCTTAAATTGAAGGAAAAACAATACCTTTATATCGAAATTTTTTGAGTTAGGGCGTTTTCAAAATTTCAAAATTGATTTTGGAACCCTTAGGAGTGACCTACATCAACCAAAAGCTTCGGGGCACAACTAGACCCCAAATGGAGCCTACATACCAAATTTCATCAAAATCGGTCAATGCTAAGTGGCAAAAGTGCCGCGTACGGCGTACGGCGTACGGCGTACGGCGGACGGACGGCCAAATTTTTATTCGATTTTTGGATTCTACGTACCTTGAAACGTAAACCATCAAATTTTGAGGGGGTGTTAAAAATTTTTTTTTCTTGGTCGATTCCAAAGGTTCATTATTGAAAATAATAAACCAAAACTGAAATGTTGCCGCCGGAATCATCATAATCGAACAATAATAATTATGGCAATTATTGCCAGAAAAAAATGGGAAAACTACTGAATAAACGGGTTTTTCCATATTTCTCGGCAATTATTGTTCAATTTTGATGATTCTAGCGGAAATCTTTCAGTTTTTCAATTCCCCAGGCCCGTGCACTAATGAATTTCTAAAGTCCTTGAAAATTTCAAATTTAGGTACCACAACTTTTAAAGTTTTTGCCCCTTCAATTTCGCCAAATACTGACCGAACGAGGAACGAACGGCGACCCCTAAAGGTGGGATTTCGCATGCAGCGGCTGCGGCCAGCGTACGCGTCTCCGAGACGCGGCGGCCAGCCGCCCACTACTCCTTCTGTGTATTTCAATGGAACCGATTTGACATGACCGCCAGCGGCCGCGGTCAGAAATTCGGGCCGCCGCGTCTCGGCGGCTCGACTGCTCGAGGGACCAGTCGAGACGCGCCCCTTCCGGCGGCTGTATATGCAAACCCGTTTCATTTCAAGTGAAATTCGGTACATCACGGAGGTGAAGACTGTAATTCACGCAAACCCGTTCATTTCAAGAGAAATTCTGTACTGTAATTGTTCTCATCAGATCTTCTTCCACGAGGGAAGTGATGAAACCAAATTGGTTGAAGTTGAGCCGGAAAAACAGTCGGAACTTCTCTTCATCGTTCTCGAGGTGCAACTGCACTAGTTTCGAGAAAAAGCCCTCCTCTTTTCTTTTTTTATACATTGGACCTATTGGTCTTCTGATAGTACAATTAAAATCTTCCTCCTCTTCTTCATCCATTAATAAACACACCGCGAGTTTCCTTCTGGCCATCACGTTTCCGCTCCCGTTGAACCAAAAAAATAGACTGATGATCGACGGGACGCCGCGTTCCATCGCCGACATGCGAAACTACCCTCTCCCGCGGCCGGCCGCGGCCGCGGGCGGTCGGGCAGTTGGCCGCCGGCGGTCGGGCGGTCGCGTCTCCATGCGAAATCCCACCTTAAGTCGAAAGGCCGATCGCTTGAGATTGCTCTACCTTGAAGAATAAAAAAAATCTAGGAAAACGGTGCATAATTCGAGGAGCTATGATGTCGGGAAAGTAACGTTGATTCCTTATGGGAGCAGAAAACATGGCCGACTGGGCAGCCCGCTCTTAAGGGTAGAAGGAAATTGTTTTTGAAAAAAATCGATTTTTAAAATATTTTAAAAATACTTTACACACTGTACTGAATCGATTGCTCTGGGAATTATTTTAAAAGGACATTGGGAAGTGGGGTAAAAATACGTTCAAAATCGGGTATCTCAATGTAAAACAGCGCCATAGGCAGGGGCCGTCTCCCTCCTCCACAGCAAAAATGCGACATACTTTGCAGCTTGCTAGTTTGCAAAGAGGGTCTTAAAAGTCTGTTTCTAGTCTCATAGTTTTCATAATCAGCAATATTTTATGATAATTTTATCTAGGAAGATGATGGTGTGGAAGGTTAGGCAGGAGTACACTAACCATATTCACTTCTTCTAGGTTCACATCAGGGACATGCTCCACTTCTGAGAGGTTCTTGGACGACCGGATTCTATAGAAAAACGCATACCTGGTGGTTTTCTGACAATTTTTTTGGTATCGGCTTGTCAACAAAAATAACGAAAAACGAGTTCACTACACAACAAAAATCACATGGGAAGGTTTAAACAGCAAGGTTATAACAAAGCCACTCAGAAGGTTTGTTTGAATCATGGAAGTATTAATACTTACAGGGGTAGGTACTCGGAAATCACAGCTTTTACACAGAAACAACGACATGAATGATACCTTGTTCTCTGGCCCTAATTAATAAAACTGAATGCAATTTTGTCCATGCGTGTACCAACTATCAATACACATTCAAGTCATACAACTTTTTGAAATTCATAGCGAATCTGAAAAAAATTAATTTTTTAAAGTCGACATTTCACTAGCGTTTTTTGTTGTCTGTGTAATATGGCACTAATTTTTGTGTATGCAATATTTCCAGAAGTTGTTTCTGACTAAAAGTTACATAATAATAGGTACCTATAACAACTCCTAAAAATTTCAAATTGACATCTTCAGTGGATTCGGAGAAAAAGATATTTGAATAAGGCAACTTTCGATATGAAAAAAAAATTTCTGACCAAAAATCAGAAACTCGACTGTGAATCGCAATAGAGTCCTAATCTCCATTCAAATTCTAGCTGGCCAAAGAGCGATCGATGTTCGTATCCTCGAGTTGTACTCAGTTTTCCGTCCTTAGTAATCAATTTTCCTAATGAAGGGACCCACAACTTCATTTTTTCGAATTTAACTTGATTGTGAAGCGGGAATAAGGTTGGTAGATAGAGGCAATGGCAAAGCTAAGTTCTTTGCAGGCGAGTGATCTATACAGAAAAATAATAAATCTTATGATCGCGATGAAATTCATCAACAATCAAATTTATTGGAAACTGCAACCCACTACCCACCCTTCAAATTTAATTTGTGCTATTTCTTTCCATTTGATCTGGAAAAATTGACGCGAGAGTTGTACCTACCTCTATGTATCCTGGTAGTATAATATGTTTAATATTATAGCATAATATGCATAATATTATTATGTTTTTTGGAGTCTCAATACAACGAAATTTATTCAATCTTGTTCGTGCAATGGATCAGTGTTTGGTCTTGTAGTTTTTGAAATGGTTAGAAGCAAAGTGAGTGCTCAAATGCGGGGTTACAGCCCGTGGCTGCAGGTTAAATAATAAAATCAAATAAATCGAGCTAAATTATTCAACATAGAACCAATTTCACTCCCCGAACTTCTAAAAGGGGAAACAACTCACACAGATGAAGTCCTGTTCTTGACGTCACCTCCACTCCAGACATCTAGACCAGCTTTATTGTCGGAGAGCCTCTGCTGGCTGCTGCTTCCTATTGCATTATTCATCTTCAGTATCACCGAAGATGTTTCCTTCCCTCTCCTCAGACTTGAGTTCAATGTGATGGAATGGACCGAGCTACCTAATAGGGTAATGAAAATAGGTATAATTATTCAAAATTTGACGCACAATTGGCTCAAGAATGGTAGGTAAGTTTGGTAGGAGCAGAGTTGGTCTGAAATTTATATTGTTCTTCCCAAACTGAAAAAAATTTTCCAAACAAACATCCACTTTGCCAACCCAGGACAGAATATTAGGTACCTGACTCTAATTATAAATTGTGTTAAGATTATGTCCACAATGTGGCAAGAAAAAAATTGTTTTACTCTATTCAAAATTTAATGGTTTACGTTCCAATGTACATAAAATTCAAAACGCTGCAAATTCAAGGTGGTGGTACCTAGCTTGAATGTAGGTAGCTTTTCAAGGTTGAAAAAATGTGTAAAACGCGAGAGGAATTTTTCATTTTGATGAACATTTTTCTGAAGAAAAATAAGGTTTTAAGGTTGAAACCTTAAAGAGTAAAAACAATGCTTCTTTTACCTTGGAAGACAGGGAAGCAAATTTGAAGATGGTAGCACAATGGGTGAACGCAAAGAAAATTTATTTGCAATAATTCTCAAAAGTAGAGTGAAAATTTGAAGATTTTCGTCTTTTTTGAATGTTCATTTAGGAACTACTACTGTCTGGAAAATAATTATGTTTGACTTCCGTGTAACAACCTGTTCAAGATTCGAATATGATGAATGAGAGCCAGTGTGTTCCACATAGCGGTGTTTGTGCTATCTAGCGGTGAAGCCGAGAACTTCACGATGACCATCACGTGCTGCGGCGCCACGAGAGGAATCCCAACTTCACAGGACCTTCACCCCCCTCGACCAATCTTCCGTCTCCCTGACAACACCAACGCTGTTGCCAGGGATACGCCACAACAACGCTGATCAACAACAACGAAAATGGATGGCTTCAACACTGGATAACTGTGTATTATACACACTGCTGTGTATCATTATTATTATTAATAAAATAAGAAAAAATATACCGATTAATAATATAGTATTATAATATTATGCGCCAAAGTAAAGACATGAAATGTCAAAAGCGTCACAAAATCGTTCACGAAAAAGCGTAACAGTTAGTTTTTTAATTATTTCCACTAACAACCAAGTCGTTGCTACGGAACTTTATCTCATTTCTTTTTGTCATTCGTGTTCGTAGAAAAATCGTTCACCAATCGTTGGAAAGCTCTAAATTTATGCATAAATTATTTACTGCCAAAACCACTGTAATTATGGATGAAACTGAGCTATACTCCAAAGTTAAAAGAACTGTAAAAAACATTCGTGTATTTCTAATTTAGAAAGGTAAGGAAGGTAGACGTAAAATGTCCGCAGACTCGTATGCAAGAAGTGTTGAGGTTTTATGAAACACGATCTTCAGGTTTCGCACGACTAACGTGGCCCAAATTGATCGGATCGTAAATAAATAAAATGGACGGGTAATAATAAGAGTCCTCTTCTTGATAATTTTTCCATTGGATGTTATCTCTACTATCGACCTCATTATTACACTTATCAGTTTTGACGATTGCCACGATGAAGAAATGCTGCTGAGTTGTTCGAAGCGCAAATGTCTGTCACTGCATAAATGAATATAGTATGATACACATACCACAATGAGTAGAACACCAATATCACGTAACAAACTCAAAACGAATGAATAGATTTATTATCTTTCTAACGTGTTGTAGAAGATACCCTAGGAACTACCTACGTTGTCGATTAGGGCAAAGTGATAACAAAACTAATCTAAACTATGGAAAATTTGATTGTATAGCGAACCACAAATCAAGACTCATACAAGACTTTTTATTCGGAGTTTTGAACGTCAGGAATTTGTATGGCTGATCTATACGTCGTATATTGCTAAGGAGGTAGAATAATTGTAAGAAGGTGAGTGAATTGAATATTAAACGAGAACAACCTCTGGGCAAAGGAGGTAGATGTTCTAAATATCCAGGGTACAAGAGCTGGGTGTTTTCGAATGTTGGGTGTCCTGGGTGTTCTTGAATCCCAACACTGAGGTCCACGGGTATTGAGTAGAGGTGTGTAAGACAAGGTCATTTCGACGATGTTACGGCAACATGTCCTATCAAGTTTGGGACAACTTTTCAGGAGACACAAAAAACTGTTTACAACGTAACCTATATTCTTCATACGCAGTGTTGCTCTATCACTATTTTCGGCGGTTTCAAGGCTACCAACCGAATTTTTAATAATACCGATCGATTCCCCACGAAAATACGAATCCAGTGGTATGAAAAACTCAATATTCCCATATATGGTCATACGACATGTTGCCGTAACATCGTCGATTTGGCGGATTCGAATCCCAAACGTCACTCATTACAGAGACCAGGTCTTTTGAATCCGTTCACCCGTTCATTACGTTCACACACAAGACAAACAACCAACCGGTCAGAAGTCACAAAAACAAGCGAGTCGGTAAACCGAACCAAACAAACAAGCTCCATAAGGATCCATAATTAAATTTTCGTAGGGAGGGAACGGTTTGTCCTACAGAGCTCCGCGTGGTCTCAAAAAATTCTAAAAATTCTATAAAATCTTAAATTGAAGGAAAAACAATACCTTTATATCGAAATTTTTTGAGTTAGGGCGTTTTCAAAATTTCAAAATTGATTTTGGAACCCTTAGAAGTGACCTACATCAACCAAAAGCTTCGGGGCACAAATAGACCCCAAATGGAGCCTACATACCAAATTTCATCAAAATCGGTCAATGCTAAGTGGCAAAAGTGCCGCGTACGGCGGACGGACGGCCAAATTTTTATTCGATTTTTGGATTCTACGTACCTTGAAACGTAAACCATCAAATTTTGAGGGGGTGTTGAAAATTTTTTTTTCTTGGTCGATTCCAAAGGTTCATTATTGAAAATAATAAACCAAAATGGGTGTAAAAATGGGTTTTTCGGGGTTCCTGACAATATGGTCATGTGGGGTATCGTTTTCTATGTAATTTTGGACACTGAATCGATTGGAATTGGTCCCAGGCCTATTCGAGTGGAGCGAAGTGAAAAAATTCTCATTTTTAAGGGCAAAAAATTGTGAAAATGGGCGTTAGCCCTAATTCGACCGATGGGGGTAATGACGACGTTTTCCTGAGCACTATTTCATCCGGTGGGGGTGATGTCAACGGAAATATGATTCTATACCACCGAGATCTACACAGAAATGATAAACCCTTGTGTAGAATTTGCAGCGTTTTACAAGAGTTTTTCAATCACTGTATTTTTCATATTTTTTTCTCTCTTTCCTGTTTCGTTGAATGAAGCTTGCTGAAATCGTACGCTTTTTATCTTTGTGTTTTAGAAGACGAATTGAGAACACCGAAAAGAAGACAACCAAAAAAGCGCGAGGACAAGTTCTTCTTGAGCGACGTAGACCCTGGTGTCCTTCAAATAATTCTTGACGATTCCGACACTTCTCTACTCGAGGAATCTGATTCAGACTCGAGCTCTGGCTGCGATGACACGAATGGACGCAGGTATCCCTATCACATTCCGATAGTAGACATTTCGAATATTGTACAGCCTTCCTGCTCAGTTCAAATTGGGACTTCCCCGCCTCCATCTGATGAAAATGGCCGATCGTCCCCATTCCACCCCTCATTATATGGCACTTCTTCAGCTTTGCCGGAAGATAGTCCATCTGCTGAATTATTCCCTCAGAGCCCTACATCTTCTCGTCAGCCTCGGTCTGAGCTTCAGTCGCCCCTAGCCATGCCTCTCAGCCCTGTAGCTGAGCAACATTCCGACAGTAGGAATATTTCGGGGAATGGACTTGCAGCACTCTCGCCAATGCCTGCTGCACCGCCTCAGTCACCATCTTCACCCCCAGTGGCACCTGCTGCATTACCTACAGCTCCAATGAGTGTTCCTGACCAAGGTCCTCGATCGTGGTTCCCTACGCCTCCTCCTCGCCGTCCTGAATTTTTATTCGTAGGCCAACAAGGCATGCTCATTCAAACTACTGGTACCGCTCCATCAGACTATTTTGATCTATTATTTACCAATGACCTGTTCGAACGGATGGTTTTTGAAACTAACTGGCATGCGGAACATTTAGGCATCACGTCCTGGAAGCCCACTACAGTTGATGAGATGAAGATGTTTTTGGGTATCTATTTTCATACGGGGCTCATCCAGATTGCAACGTTGCGGGATTACTGGTCAAGGAGCGATCTTTTTAACATTCCGTTTTTTCGGAATTGCATGTCAAGAGATAGGTACCTCAGCTTGATGCGGGCCTTCCATCTAGCTCCAAATGCTAATGAAATTCATCACGATGATGATGATTGTGATGAACTTGGTAATGCTCGTGCCTATGAGATACCAGACTATACCGACCCACTTTACAAGGTGAGACCTCTAATCAATCACTTCCACGACCGTATGGCCACCATTGTTGCTCCTGGGAAGTACATCTCTATTGACGAGTCGATGGCATCCTGGAGGGGTCGTCTACTTATTCGACAATATTTACCTATGAAGAGCCATAAATATGGAATCAAATTTTACGTCCTGGCTGAGGATGATGGGATGGCTCATAGGTTCATAATTTACGCGGGGTCAAAAGATAAAATAGTGGGCGGAGAAGATCATGTCAACAAAGTTGTGCTCAAATTGACAGACGGGCTCCTCCAAGAGGGACGATCGCTGTACATGGACAATTTTTACACAAGTGTAAACCTGGCCTCATTTCTCTTAGAGCAGAAGACTACTCTTTCCGGGACTATTCGTGCAACCCGGAAGCATAACCCACCAGACGTGCTGCAAGCAAACCTCAAAAAAGGCGAAATTATTCAGAGATGGACCCCAGAGGGCATCAATGTCACTAAATGGAGAGACAAACGCCCTGTTTTGACGATCTCCTCAAAATGTTCTGGCGATTTAGAGGAAACCACAAACCATCGAGGTCAACCGAGGATCAAGCCTTCAGTGGTGATTGATTACAACAAGCACATGGGAGGTGTGGACCGGTTGGACCAGCACCTTTCTTACTACTTAGCAGAGCGCAAAACTCTAAGATGGAACCTAAAATTGACGTTCCATATATTCGAGATTATGATGGTCAACGCTCATCTTCTATATCGTCGTCGACCTCGTTGCGATGGGGGCAATCTTCCTCTACGGGATTTCAGGATGGCAATCGTTCAATACCTCTGCGCAGATCGCCAGTATCCAGATCCGTTGCCGCCTATTCCTCCAGAGGAAAAAATAATTAATGCTGCGCATATCCCTGCTCTTCACGAAGAAAAAGGTGACAGGCAGCGAAGAGCTAGAAAACGATGCCGGATATGCTACCTGGATGGTCGAAACCACCTCACCTATTCCTATTGCCCTGGTTGCCCAGGGAGTCCAGGCCTCTGTATTCCTAATTGCTTTATAAAATTTCATAAAGAGCAGGGGTTTTTATGTATTGAGGCTTGAATTTTTGTGTGTGAATTTGCTGTGATTATAAAATATGGTTACCATGAGCGGAGAGGGGGGGGGGGGGGAGTTATGTATCAGGGTTTGATTATTTCGTGATTTTTGCATAAATATTGAAGAAGCTTTCAAATGTTTGACGTTCTGAAGGATTTGTGATTTTGTCAAAATACCTACTGATCTCAGTTTTATTTCTGGTATTTTATTGTAGTATTTTCTTGTATTTACTATTGCTCTAGTTTGATTATGTTCCCAAGTATAGAAGAGAGGAGACTGAAAGTTGCTGAATTATCTGCGAGACCTATTTCTTCTTGTACCTAAAAAATGTCTAATCACTACGATTAGTAAAAATGTGATATCCAAAATATTATACGAGTGTTACCAGACTGAAAGTTGCTGAATTATCTGTGAGATCTATACCATTACCTATTGTGTCTACAAAAAAAGTTCATTACGATCAGTAAGTAAAATGAGATATTCTGGCTGGGTTGATATTATTTCTAGAAATCATAAACTAGAATCGAACTAATTTCCCAAATAATGAACCATGGTCATGACCGTAGCTAAATTGGTAAATGGCAGAAAGATGGCCATGGATATATGCTAGGTACGTCTCTACATAGACATTGCGCCCAATATATGAGGCAAATACCTTGGTTCCGCGGGTTTGCCTATCTGATCTTTCGTTCAGTACTGGTGGATCCACCTTGGATCCACAACATTTTTTTTCGAATTTCCGGATTTTTCTTGGTTTTCCTAACTTTAGAAGTGATTAGGACCATAAACACACACATATAAAAAGGATTGAAGTTCCAAAATTTTCTTAGGTTCTGGGGACAATCTGGGTTTTGAGCTCCGGTCTGAAGGTGTTAAGATCCAGGTCGTGACTCAAAAAAATACTAAATCAAAAAACCGAACGAGTCGGAATAGGTTACAATGAGTAGGTGAGGAGGCGATTTGAATGAATCGAATGAGCTAAAAGACAAAAACAAATGAAAGATCGATTCGAATCGTATGAATCAGTCTTTGAGCGTTTTAGGTCTTTCAGTTTGGTCTTTTTACGAGTAGTCCTCAGTTCATTCGAACGTAATTCTTCACTTGGATGATGGAAGGTTTTGCTTAGAAAACCACTTCCATCTACTTCTTTCTGTTGATTCTTCCTTGTCATTTTCAAACATTCATGATCTATGTACAAACATGGATGTAGGTATACAAATACATTGTATATCCATGTTGCGGGCAATTAATTTGTTTGTTTGGCCTTCGGAATTTTTCCGGAAAACTCGATTGGTGGGTTGATGAACGAATGACCGAGTTCATTTTGACAACCCGTTCAGTTCAGACAACGTCGTTTTGAAGATAAGGTCTTTTCAATAAATTCACTCCTGACCGACACACCTCTAGTATTGAGTTACTTCGACTTTTGGTGTGGGTTGAAGCCATATTATCGATGCCCATTCACATATTTTGAAAGATCCTCCTTCATCAATTTGCTGTGAAAACAGTCTTCCTTTGCTTACTTCAAAGCAAGTTCTTCAGTCCCTATTGAATCCACACAATCATCAGTTCTCTGGCTCTCAGAAGCAACGACTAAACCCTTCCAAAGGGACCCAGACTCCATCATTAAACCACCTTTCATGCGTTCTTTACATCAAAAATGTCGACCGTCGCTTCTTTTTCCCCCATCTCGTCTTCTCTTCTACATTCCCCAAGTTGCCAACTCCAAGGTGCTTCTCTTCAAGTCATTCATTTATTCACCATCATCGTCATCCCGGACGTTTTTCTGTACTAGGCAAGGTTTAGGCGTAAAACCATGTACTCCATGTTTTGATAGATTTTGTCTCGTCCATCCTCAGTAGTAGAGAAATGGTAACGTCGCACGACAGGCTAACAATACATCCCCAATTCACTTGTCTATTAGCTGGTGTCTACTTTTGGTTCATTTTTGAGTGTCTCATAAACTCAACATGCGAGAGAACACCTGGATTTCTGAAGACCAGATTTATTTACTTCCTCAACTCACGATTTTTTTTTCAATAATTTATCTTCCTATAAATTAGATAGATATTAAAAGTATCATAGAATGTGTTGTAATTAGGCGCTAATCAGGCCTGCTTCTTACTGGTTGGATCTGCCCCCACTATTGTTGTGCCTGACCCATCATCTCCCCAGTATATTCCTAGCTCTCATTTCTCCATCTTGTCTCGCCTCGTTTAAATACTGTTTTATCTAGCCTGTGTGTGATATTTTCATAAATATATTTCTCCACTCGCTACTTTACTGTTTCATTTAACCCAAATTGGAAGGAGTTTGTGAATCAACTCACTAAAGACCTCCTACTTAATTTATTTAAAAAAAAAACCCCAAATTGACCATGTCCTAAAACATCATGGAACTCCACAGCTCTTCCAAAATGTCACCGAAGTAACCAAAATTTAATTTAATTTCAAATTTAATGAGCGCAGAATTTAGAGAATTTAGGCTATTAGACGTCTCAAAATTGAGTTATGACAAACATTTTGGAAGAAATCGATGAAAAACTTCTAATTTTGTTCGTAATAACATCATTTTTTGACTTCTAATAACTTACAAAAAATGTTTCAAAAAATTCAGCTCCATCCATTAATTTTTACATTGCAATTTAAATTTAGTTAATCTGGTGACATCTTGAAACAACTGTGGAATTCATAAGATGTTCTCGGTGACACTAGTGACACCATGGTCCAATTAGGGTTAAGAAACCAATAAAATAATTCACAACACTGTTGTTAGTTATTCAGGATAATTAATTTAGTTAGAACTCTGCTTTAGTAGCAGCGTGTTCTAGTCCATCAAGCTGGAATCAAGATGTTAAAAATTTATATTCATTTTCCTCAACGCACCGAAGTACAACTCATTAGACGAGCTTTCTCTTGACGTCAACTATTCTGCATCTGTACAGCTATCCTATACACTCAAAATTATTTTATCTTCATTTCTACGTCTCATTGAGAAATCGAACAGAATCATGATAGCCACTTTCACAAAATGACAGGTCCGCTAACTTGCAAATAACCCAGGTAAGTCTCGGAGAACTTCAATTTCTCATTACCCAATCGACAAAGTTGGAAAAAAACATTCGTAACGCTTTAATTGGAAGTTGGAACCCACACTGTCCCCGTTACCTTTCATAATTTCAGATTTTCTGAGAAACACGAAGTCGAGATGAGTATTTTTGGCTTTTCATCCCCCCGTCATTAACCGTTTAAAGACGTAGCGAGGTCGTTAGGCGCCGTTTTGACTAGAAAACAATCAAGCGATTCTCCCACTGGCTGATTAAACCGGGCGGTTTGCAATTAACAGAGTTCAACAAGGCTGCAACTCCAGTCACGTTTTATGCCTTATTCTCGACGGAGCTCGCTTGTTTTCGAAAGATTTCTATTCCGAGGATATGACGTTCTTATTGGATTACTCTTATACAAGGGGAATGCTGTAAAACTCTCCGTTGCACTCTACTCCCGCCCCTATAATCACCTGTTTATTTTTGGACATACCGTGAATACACCAACAATACAACCGTAAAACCCCGGAGAAAGGCGATAAATAGGTTTTAGAATGCCAAGCCAGGATTTCAATCCAGAACTTGCTAATTATTGTGACTAGTAGTTAATATAATTAATGTTTATTCCTAGAGAGTCATTGCATCCCATGCTGCATTAAAACATCAATTATGGTGATCTTTCATAACAACATTTCTTGAGATACTTCTCATGATGCGAGCATGAAAAAACATTGAAAGGAAATCAAATAATATCACAGGATGAAAATCGGCCATCTGGAAGCTGAGATAATCTGGGAAAATGTTTGTTTCTGACTCGCTCTTTTCTTGATAGATCTGTCTCTCTGGGATACTAAACTTGTTAGTAGCATTCAGTTTCCAAATCCGATTTGAAATAATCACATTTTCTCATGTTTTTCTGTTTTTGTCTAATTATGATTCCAAAGTTTCCTTCAGTTTCATAATTTCTTGTCTTTCCAAAATTTTGCCTTAAATTCGGTTTGAATGATTGGTTCTGAAAATTTGTTCTTACTGAATTAGTTCTTACTCACACCCACTCATCGTGGAGATTCTCCAAAGAATCCATGCACCATCTTCACAATGGTACATCAGTAGTGTTCTGTAGGGTCCCTGGTCACTACGGTACAATAGGGAACGAAATGGCTGATAGTGAGGCGAAAGCTGCAAGAATGGAACCGATTTCATCACACATCTACATAAAGCTCTGGCTTTTTATGTTCAATAAAATCGGCTGTATGTTCTGACTGCACTCCCGATGGTTGGCCATGGACCACCGAAAATTATGGTCAATCAAGAAAGATGTACTCCCATGGTCATCGTCCTCCAGAACAAGGAAATTACCGGATGGGACCACTCGCCTGCATTTAAGACAAACTCACCTTACTCATGGACATTTTTTTTTGAGCGTTTATTTGTTAATATATCAACTAGTTATATTTTAGGTATTTTACATCAGGTAACTATCTAGATATTTACTTCTCATATATTTAAGCATTTCTCATTCAAGTGTTAGTCCATTGACTTTCACTACATTAAAGTTGCACTTCAGCATCCAAGGTCCAGTGGCTTGGTCCTCTTCAGACGTCGGATTTCTTGAGTGTTGTCCAGAAGCTGGATGGCTTCTGGGTTTGTGTGTGCGTGAAGCCTCTTTTCGTAGTTTATACCTCGCTGATAGTCTCAATTTTGAGGTCCTTGTGGAGGTCATCATTACGAATGTACCACGGAGCATTCACAATACTCCTCAGGATCTCATTTTGGAACGTTTGTATAATTTTCATGTTACTTTTAGCTGTGCATCCCCATAGCTGTATACCATAGGTCCAAATTGGCCTAAGTACTGTTTTGTAAATACACAACAGGACTTTGTTGTGTAAGCTAAGTTGTGATTGTCGGCCCAGGAGCCAATACAGTTTTCTGAATTTTATTGTTAGCTGTTCCTTCTTCTTTTTGACATGTTCTTTCCACTCGAGCTTCGTATCTAGTGTCATTCCTAGATACTTAGCTAAGTTGCAATATGGGACTCTGCATTGATTCAGTATCAGCGGCATATTTGTAATTTTTTTGTTGGTGAAGTTCGGAGTGGATTTGGTTTCACATAATTTGAGGCGCCATTTTCGAGTCTAATCTCCAATAGCACTCGTAGCTTCCTGTAACTTTTCTGTAGAGGTTTCAACTGTGTCAGCAACTGCCAAAACTGCTGTATCGTCTGCGAATGTGGCTATAGTTGTTCCCAATGTGCGACCTCATGACTTCACGACCAAGACTACCACCACCACCTCGTAGAATGCCCTGAATTCCCTCTTCCAGACTTCGATATCCCCCGGAATATCTGTGAAATACTCGGAAACGATTCGACACATCCGAAACTATTCAACACTTTAAAAAATGTATTTCTCTTATATGAAATTTGAATATGTAATAATAGTAATTATATGTACAAAATTGGCGCCCATGACCAAATCGGTTGAAAACGTCTGAATAATAAAAAAGGTTCTGAAAATTTATGAAAAAATTGCAAAGCACAACTTCCTAACACAAATGGATTTCTAAATAAGATGGTGACAACTTTTCCCAAAAATTCAGGGTTTGTATCAAAGTAAGTAGCACTTTAAGTTTCCCCTGGAAATTACTGCCATCTAGCGAGAACAAAATCATATTAAAATGGGGGACACTTAACTGGTCTGATCGGAGGGGTTTGGAGGAGTCCATTCGCCTCTATCTCCTCCCCTTTTCAGTTCCGATTTGGTTCCGAACTGGTTCCGGACTTCCTCTCCGAACAGATCCAACCTTAACTAGGTTTTCATCCCTTCCCCATTCCACCTCCATCAGATTTACCTAACATTTTTTGGAATCAGTCTTGAAATGAACAACGCACGAAGTTGTGCAGTAGTAGGTATTTAGTAAATGAACAGTCTTTTCGAACCACTCAACCAGTTTTCCTTAAAAATTATATTCGATGTTTGTTACATGTTTATTGACTGGATTTGGAAAACATGTCACTCAAGCTTTGATAAACCAGAAAAAAGTTTGGTGCGACGCTAGTGCCATCTCTCAACTCAGAATCATACGAGAACACCGACCCCCTTAAATCTTAATAAACAGTTATGTCAGCATCATCAATCTATTTGGACGGATATCGCCTGCTCGGTGCAGATAGTTTGCCTCCATAACTTACTCCCCTCCAATCTACCTTTGTGTTGCAGACTGCCGTTACCTCGCACTTCCTCCCCATTATTAGCCAGATCCTGATTGTGATCCCCATCCTCCGCTACATGCAGGTCCTCCCACCCGATGGCCTGTCAGTCTGTTTGGGTCAACGTTTTGAGTCGAGCGTGGGCACTGAGCAGCCACTGCGAACTCCGTGTTTATCTTATCGAACTAAATGAATATTAATTAGCGCGAAGGTTCTATCTTATTTCTCGAATCGACTCTATTTTTGATCGAGGTCAACCCATTTTCGCATTATGTGCTCATGGATGTAGATGAGTCACTTCTTCTTCATACGTGGAAAAACACGAAGGGTTGAGCAAATAAATAATTATTGTACGTATCCTACCAGTGTACCTACCACCGGAGGACTACTAGAAGGGTCTTAGTAACTCTTCTCTGGGTCTCAATTGAATGTGAGAATTTCGACTATTTTCTATTCTTTCTTTCTTCATTAGGTAAGTTGTCGACCAAATCATGTTGGTATTGTTATGAACCACGGGATCTTCAACTCCTCACTTACAGTCAAAACTCGAAGAATTTGGCCCAAAAACCCCAATCCAAAGGCCTTATGGCCGAATCCCGGCCATGGATAACTGAACTATGGAAATGATCATTGATTTGGTTGCACAATACCTCTGCTCAAATGTTAAAAAAATACTTTTTTGAAAAAATCATTTCAAAAAGCCACATCGCAAGCGCGAACGTGAATTCCTTGTAACAGCCATAACTTCCACATTTTCTATCCGATTTCGATGAAATTTTCAGGAATTATGTGAAGTAGGTTGAAGAAGGCCCCCAGTGAAAATCTTACAATTGACAGGCTACTGCGCATGCACAGCCATAACACTTACAATTTCCATCCTAATTTGATAAAATTTTCTAGGATAGTTCAGATTGAAGTGTATCTAACCATTTCATGTTTTCATTTTCCATCCGATTTCGACGAAATTTCTCAGGATTGTTCAGATTAGCGTGTAGATGGTCCCCTATGAGGGTAGTGGAAGGTACTTAGGGATTGACGTTTTGAGATCAACTACTTTGCATCGGATCATCCATACAATCGGGTATGGATACGAGGAAGCTATGTGCCACACATACTTGGCAGACTTTTTTTGTTTCAGAAACATCGCAAACCAATATCAATAATAATTTTATTTACGGTTTAACTAAATATATTTAGCCTATATTAAGTCCAAATGATCATAAAATACGTGGTAACTAACTAAATTCAACCATTCGTACAGTTATTTTTCGTCTACTTAACGTACTTCTTAATGCTGCATCGTGAATTTATAATAATGATGTTTTTAATGATGCATATAGTTCATGCTCTAGATTGATTGAATCTATTACACTGAAGTTGTGTGGATGTTACTTGTTAGTCGAGTTGATGACGACGTTGTACAAACACCTAATTGGAACCCTTCTTCGTTTGAGAATTCAACTGTACGAATTAATTCAGAGAAATCATTGTTTCGAGGTATGCCTATTTATAGGTGAACCTGAACCCGTTCACAAAGTTGGCTGCATCTAGCCCAGGGGACCACCTTTTACGAGCTCTTGGCAAACCTGCTACGAGAAGGAGGTAGTCTGGTTCCTGACTCCACAAACGGAAGTTGTTGCTCTACGTGTGGAATACCTACTGATCCATCTTACAAGAATTTTCTCTTGGTTAGTTAATAACGTGATGTATATGAATCCAGGGCAGTAGCCAGGATTGAGAACTAGGAAGAGCGAGTCTAAAAACTTTTGAGGGGGTGTTAAAATTTTTTTTTCTTGGTCGATTCCAAAGGTTTATTATCGAAAATAATAAACCAAAACACTGCAAATGATTGTCCAAAGGTTTATTATTATCTGTATGGATACCTCCCTACCAACCATAGGTACCTACTAGGGCATTTTTGAAAATTTCAACCCTTCATTTCCATTTGGTTGGTGGTTGGGGTTGAAATTTTCAAAAATGCCCTAGTTGGTAGTAGGTGCCTATGGTTGGTAGGGAGGGATCTATACAGAAAATAATAAACCTTTGGGCAATAATTTTCAGCGTTTTCGAGAGTTTTCGAGCTAGAGCACCCTTAAAAATTTCAACCCTCAATTTTCACCCCTTAGAAGTGACTGACATCAACCAAAAGCTTTGCGGCACAACTAGACCCCAAATGGAGCCCATATACCACATTTGGACCAAATCGGTCCAGTGTTGCTAAGAAAAGTGCCTCGTACGGGGGACAGACGGAAAATTTTTTATTTGATATTCGGATTCTACGTACTACCTACTTACCTTGAAACGTAAAACATCAAATTTTGAGGGGGGTTAAAAAAATTTTCTTTCTTGCTCGATTCCAAAGGCTTATTAATGAAAATAATAAACCAAAACGAAAAAATCTTAAAACTGTAAAAACTTCGAAAAACGAGGGGTTAAACGAAAATTGCTAAGAGGCATTTTCGATCGGAAATTAGTTGTAGAATCGAAATTCTTCGGGTTGACGTTCTTATAGTGTTAAACCCTGTATATTAAGGTAAACGCACTAGTAGTCGACACCTCCTTCAATAAATGAGAAAAGTATAAATAATGTGATTTATATAATCAAAATAAAGTGAGTTTATATACGAGTTATATACGAGTGAGTTTATATACTCGTAAGAACCAGTTTCAATTTTGTTCCTCAAATCATAAATCATGACACCTGTCGACTACTGGCACGAATCCCATCTCGACTACTGGTACACCTATGTCGACCACTAACGCCACTGTCGACTACTAGTGCAAAATTAGACTTTGAAAAACTCTTTTTTTACCCTATTAAGCTCAAATTTTAACAAATTTGCCTAGTATTGCATGGGGGAGGGTTTTGTGTCCACATTAAGACGGTTATAACTTGGAAAACTAAATTTTGTAGGTGAGAGCAAAGAATACCTGACGAAATTTCCTTAGAGGTCGACTACGACTAGTGCGTTTACCTTATGTACGATCGGAGTTTTTTTTTTAGAAAAAAAAATTAGTTTTCAAATTACACCTACAACAATGGACATATCCATGATCTATTGTTTTTTTATATATATTTATTTTTATAAATTTATGTTGCACACTTAATTTTCAGCTTCACAAAACTCAAACGTTCTAAAAGAAAGTCTGAAGCTTGTTTAAAAATTTGCCACAAGAAATGCAACGCGATACCAGTAAACAATCATACCTACATATCGGCAGCTATGATGCAAGGTCCTCTAGAATACTGCGATACATTACGTGCGATCGGTTTTAGAAAAAATTAGAAAAAATAGGTACCTAGGTACTTTTACTAACCCCCTCCCCCCACCACCATACACCAAATACCATCAAAATCGGTCCTTGATAAGGAAAATAACCAAATTTTTAGGAGAAGCTGACGATTTTGTTTTAAACAATTTTGGATCCGTGTCAACCAAAACACTATGGTTCTACGTCAACTTCTTGATTTTAATGAAATTGGCAGGGTCTACGAGGGTTGACAAATGGTGACATTTTGTGACCAGTAAACACAGAAGTCATACCAGATACTTCAGCTTGTGTCCAATAACAGTGATCACAGCAGTAGGCCATCAGTAGGCTATAAAAGTAACCTTCCCGTGAAACGTCAGCAATGCGACGCCGGCGCCTCCTGAAGGTTATAACAGTTTAGCAGATTCGCCGGCGTTCCGTTACGGCCTTTTGCTCTTTTATAACTGGAACGGATCCGGGAACTTGAACCGTTTGCGCACCACTCTGAATTCCATCCTACGGAATGCACACAATCCATTATCCGTCTTCAGATAGGAAGGTCGGCGATTGATCGTTTCTATGGGGTCAACAATAACGGAAAGCTAATCGGAGCTTGAAACATTGAAAGGATGGAGAAAAGGGGAAATTACGCCCGTACCGTTGCAACAATGATTAGAAGCAAATTTTATTCATAGGTATAAATATTTCAGAACAGTTATTATTGTGTAATTTAGTAATGTTGGGTTTGAAAGCGAAAAAAAGTGATTTTGGTTTATTAATTTCAATAATGAACCTTTGGATTTGACCAAGAAAATTGTTGGCGTTCGTTTCGAAAGTACCACGGTGCATTGACAACCCTTTGTTTTACATGAACACGTCAATCAGATATCACACCCCTCCTCCTCCCCTCGAAAGAAACAAACGTTTCTGAAATTTTAAACAATAAAAGGTAGACAGATACATAAATGATAACTTTATGTTGCTGTGGAGTGTACACGAGTAGACACCTACATAAACGAAACGATTGAGATCGGAATTTTCGGTCACCCTAAAATCGGAGCCATGAAATTCTTGCTAAGCTGTGAATGGACCTTGTAATTCGACTACAGCGCTATAAAAACTGGACAATACAAACAAGAAGTCGTAATGAGAGCTGCGCCAAAACATTCCATTCCGGGATAGTTTGTCATTCCACAGCGCTTTATTCGGCGAGAGGCAAAGAAAGGGAATTCAAATTCAATGTGATATGAAACCACTCGTATATGCTTGAGTACGTTCCCCCGGTGGAAGTTTCCCCGGATTGTCAGTGTCGATAAATAGGCATTTTGTCCAACGTTTCGACTCTTTTTTCGTCGTTCTCAAGGGCGTGTATCATAAAAGGTACAGGTAGAGGAGCATCGAAAGTTCACTCTTACATTTCTACTGAGTCACAGAAACTAGCAACAGTTGCTCGGTTAAATGTAAGAGAGAATTCACCAAATTCACAAAGATGCTCCTGCAAATTCCAGTACTAAAAGAATTCAGGTGGACTCCACTCAATAATTCCGTTTTGACCCGAAAAGATGCAACCGATCACTTGAATGATCCTAAGGGTATTAAATATCAAAATTCGGAACTTAGCCTCGCCTTATCGAAGGATACTAGTGCAGAAATTCAATTTTTGAGCGCACATTTTAGCATATTGCTTCACTTACAGGCACCAGTAATGTTGAAGTCTAAACCCACGGCACACGGAAAGTACAATCATATTGTGTTGTTTATTCAAACAGCAATTGTATTCTTACTATTTGGTTCACTATCAACACGCGTGCCTTCGAAAAATACGAGGTAAATCGTCAATCTTCAAAATCGTAAATTTTCGAAGTTTCCATTTTGCTTCCGAGTCTACCAAGGTAGCGGAAGCTTTGTTTTCACTTTTCAAGGACGAAAAAAAAAGTTCTCCAAAATCAAAATTTCCACTCGCGTTTTGCGTTTTAGACCTTTCTGAACAATTTTGGTTCCGTGTCTGTCTGTCTGTGTGTCTGTCTGTCTGTGTGTCTGTCATGAATTCCTTGTAACGCGCATAACTATACGAAGTTATTGTCCGATTTCGATGAAATTTTCAGGGTTTATGCGGGTTGGTGTGTAGACGGTCCCCTATGAAAATCATCATCCCCGGACTGATAGAAGCGACTGCGCATGCGCAAAGGTGAATTTCCTTGTAACGGCCGTAACTTCCACATTTTCCATCCGATTTCAATGAAATTTTCAGGGATGTTACAGATTAGAGTTAAGATGGTCCCCTATGAAAATTATCACCCCCGGATTGATAGTAGCCGATGCGCATGCGCAAACGTGAATTGCTTCTAACAGCCATAAATTCCACAATTTCTGCCCGATTTCGATGACATTTTCAGGGATTACGCGGATTAGGTTGTAGATAGTCCCAATGAAAATCAAGGCCTTAAAATTTACAGTAGCCTCTGCGCATGCGCAAACGTAAAATCCTTGTAACAGCCGTAACAGTCGCGTGTGACGTGAGGATCTCAAACCCCATTCAACCATCCCCTTTATGGATCATTGAGCAAAGCTCTGAATTCCCACCCTGGAGTCCAAGGTTCGAATCCCAGTCAAGCTAAGAAATTTTTTGATCCAATCACACCGTACTTACATTTTTCGTCCGAATTTGATGAAATTTTCTAGGATTGTCCAGATTAGCGTGTAGATGGTCCCCTATGGGGGTAGTGAAAGGTACTTAGAGATTGGTGTTTTCAGATTAACTACTATGCATCGGATCATCTATATAATCGGGTTATGGATACGAGGAAGCTATGTGCCACACCCACTTGGCAGACGTTTTTTACTTCGACCATCTCAAAAAATACTTCCCTAGTCACCCTGAACTCATAGAGTACCCACACGTTAACTTCGCTTCCTAGACGGATTTCAGATTTTTAAAAAATCTAAAAAAACATGCTAAGAATTTTGAGTCTACTACAATATCTTAATTTCCAAAATTCAATAACATTGGAAAGTGACATCAGAATTTCTTCAAACATCGAGTGACAGAATCTTTCTGATAACCAGACACCAATGAAATACACTGGGAATCGGCCTCATTTAATCGTCTGCCAACATCTGACTTCAACTCTTGTGCTCTTGAGAAACACAAGATAAATCATCAAAAAGTTGGACTCTTACCGAACATCAGAGTTTCTTCAAACCAATGGAGATAGACGGGTGAGATGTGCTTAAAAGCCTTTTCTGACCGGCTCAAAGTAAATGACCAGGAACCGCTCATTAGCCATATGTACAAGTTTTATCCATATTCCACCCACATTAAGTCCTCTGACTTCAACTCATGTGCTCTTGAGAAGTAAATCACTTCTAAGGGGGAAAAAGTGGGGGTTGAAATTTTCAAAATGCCCTAGCTCAAAAACTTTCGGTACGTAGGTATTTTTTTTACAGCAATTTAAAATAGAATTGAATTTTTAGAATCGAACTCTGTAGGTCCAACAGAATGAGGACTTAAAGTTGAGGGAAAAAATAAACCGTTGGGTAATAATTTCCAGCGTTTTTATGACTGAATATAATTATTGATGTACCTATTTTGATCCCTTCTCAAATCTACGTTTCTAATTTTTCTTTAAATCTTTTTTCCATGAAGCAAGCCTAAGCAGTCACTTATTTTTTCTAAATTACGATGTATTCATTTTCACTTAGAAAACATTTACTAGGTACAAAGGAGGTAAAATTGACAATTCTGCACTTGATCATATTTTTCTGTTAAATTGTAATTACTCGGACAAATGCATACTTACTGGAACAAGTTATCAAGTCCCACAAAATCAGTAAAAAACAGACTTGATCATGTTTTCCAAATTAACGCGGCTTTCGAAGGTTTGAAATACTTTGAACCGCTCTGGCGTAAAATTTGGTTTTCGTGACTTGATCACTTTTTCCTGTCAACCGACGACATGACCTATAACCGAATATCAGAGTTTCTTCAAACCACTGGAGGTAGACGGGTGAGATGTGTTTGAAAGCCGTTTCTGATCGGCTCAAAGTAAATGACCAGGAACCGCTCATCACCCTTATGTACAAGTTTTATCCATATTCCACTCATATTAGGTCCTCTGACTTCAACTCTAGTGCTCTTGAGAAGTACGAGATGAATCATCAAATAAAAACCTGACCTCTAACAGAACCCAACACACATAGCGAACATGAGAACCTCTTCCAATCACAAGAGATAGAAAGGTGACAAGTATTTTGAAGCAGTTTCTGACCAGCTTCCCTCCTAAACTGACCAGAAAACCCTCATCAACCATATTTACCGGATTCAGCTCCCGTTTTCACAGTTACTGTGGAACAACGTTTCTACACAAAGTAATTGAAACTAATATTTGTCACTCTCTCTCTCGAGACACTGGAAACTTGGATGAAATTGAGTGCTTAATATCTCTGAAATATTGAGCAAAATTACGTCAATATGTCACCTGAGCGTGTAAAATACAATTGCGTCAGTAAGGGAACTTCCAACTATTGTAATTTAGTTTGTAAGCTCTCCAACCTTAAGAAGAACTAGCCTCTAAAGATAGATATTGTGTTAAATTAAATTCAACATAAGTAATTTACTCTCGTTTTAATAGATGAATACTATATATCAATCGTTCTCAAGCTGAGAGATTACAGCATCCACGAAGCAGAAGGGATGTAACTGAAAGAACCAACTTCTCATCCCCACTCACAAAAGAACCTTCGGGTAACGAAGCACCACAAGGTTCTTTTTAAAGACTGACTTTTTCAGAGCTCTAATGAAGGCATCCCAAACAATGGAGGGAGTCATTGACAATCATTAGAGGCACTTCGTGAGCCTTTTTTTCGAGAGTGCGTGGAGAATCAGGTCGTCTGGGTTGGGTCACTTGGGTGGGTTACCTAAATATATCTCGTAGTATAGTACGTGGTTTATAAACTTCTCCTGTAAGGAAATAGCCGAAACCGGTGGTTCAGCTATAATTTGAACGGAGATTAGGCCTCTTTTGCGATTCACACTCGTGTTTCTGATTTATCGTACGTCCAACCATTAAATTCTTGTAGGGAGCGAACGGTTTGTCCTACAGGGCTCCGAGTGGTCTCAAAAAATTCTATATTATCTAAAATTGATGGAAAAACAATACTTTTATACCAAAATTTTTTGAGTTAAGGCGTTTTCAAAATTTCAAAATTCATTTTTCAACCCTTAGAAGTGACCTACATCAACCAAAATCTTCGGGGCACAACTAGACTGCTACTCTGCTACTCATAGAGTACTCTCATATTCCAGTTGTTAATAGCAGATTTCCTGTAATTATGACTTTAATCATGCTCATAGTGCGTGAATAAATTTTTAATCCTACAATTTTCTGTGTTTAACAATGTATTCTTAATTATAGTCTGTGATTACGATTTTAAACATACTCTGCGTGTGAATACGAATTTAATCTTAATCATAATCACAGAAACATATTCCTGTGATTAAAAATCTTAATCATATTCATGAGTACGATTTTGTCCAACTCTGCCCTCACAACACCCCTTCATCAAATCATATGCAATTTGTGGTGATAGTTTTGTGGGTGTATCAAATAAAGCACCCTTGATTCCTTGAGCAATCTCGATTCGTTGTGCAATGAGATAGCTTTAGCCTCCACGAGGCCTTCATGAGGTTCGATTCTGGACTAGTTTCGGTTGCAACAATCACTGTAGTTAAAAGTATCCCAGGCCCGGCTTCGTGATAATATTACGTTAGAGGAAGTTGGTAAGTAGGTAGGTGAAAAGAGACATTGGGTGCAAAACGTAGTGAAAAGAGAATGTAATCAAATTCAATGCAATAATTATATATGAAATTTACGTTCTTACATACTCTGTAAGGAGTAATTATTTAGATAAGTTATGATTTATAACAAGAATCTTAAGAGTTGATATATAATCTGTTTTGATCTGAGAGGTGACAAAGCAATCCGATGATCTAAACAAGAGAAAACAAGGTACTTATAGAGAGGGGAAACTATCAACCAGAGAATTCCTCATTTCAGTATCAAAAAGTTCCATTGAAGTTCCAAACTTTTTTGCTACCTAAAATATAGATTTAAGAGCGTATCTTATGAAGGGCGATTTCAGATAGCTTGAATACGGAGTATCACTTGAGTATCTGAGATAGATAATCTATTAAATTAGTGACGGGCGATACCTATCGATATGAGTATGGTATCGAATATCTTCTTTTGATACCAAGTACATTTGGTATCGAAAATTTTGATTCGATACTAGTATAGGTATCGAGTATTTTTCCCAGTATCAGAAAAAACGCTGCAAATTATTACACAATGGTTTATTATTTTTCTATATAGATCATTCGTCTGAGACGGAGATTAGGCCTCTTTTGCGATTCACACTCGTGTTTCTGATTCATCGTACGTCCAAACCTTAAATTCTCGTAGTGAGCGAACGGTTTGTCCTACAGGGCTTCGCATGGTCTAAAAAAATTCTATACTGTCTTAAATTGATGGAAAAACAATACCTTTATATCAAAATTTTTTGAGTTATGGCGTTTTCAAAATTCATTTTTCAACCCTTAGAAGTGACCTACATCAACCAAAATCTTCGGGGCACAACTAGACCCCAAATGAAGCCTACATACCAAATTTCATCAAAATCGGTCAATGCTAAGTGGCAAAAGTGCCGCGTACGGCGTACGGACGGCCAAATTTTCATTCGATTTTTGGATTCTACGTACCTTGAAACATAAACCAACTAATTTTGAGGGGGTGTTAACCAATTTTTTTTCTTGGTCGATTCATTATTGAAAATAATAAACCAAAATACTCAAACGGATAGTAAGGAATCAGTTCTGGTTCTGGGACTTGACTGACTGAATGACACCGTCGATGTCAAGTTTTCCTCCCCATCTCCGTCACCACTTCTTGTCCATTCGTTTGATCTTATAGATAATTTTCATGTAGAAATTACCTGTCAACCTTGTTGAAAGTAACATAATGCAAAATAAATAACGTAAGGGCTTTTAGCGTTTTTTTTCTATCTGTTATTTCCATTTTATTAAAATTTAATTCGGTATATGAAAAAGGTCTCATATGATTCGATATTCTTCAGTATCAAGTATGTTCTTCCGATATCTGAGTAGTATCGAATATATCTTTCGATATTAGTATCGAGTACTGGTATCGAATATTTTTTGTATCGCCCATCACTATATTCGATAAGATACTCGCAGTTTACCTTCCAGGATCTCGGCGAGTCACCAAGGTACTTTTTTCGTCACTTATAGCTTAGTAGACACCTACCTAGGGTAAAGTGGGGTAATTATAAACATGGGGTAATTCAGAACAAACGATATTAACGCGTCTGGGAGCAATGGAGAAACCAAAGAAAGTTGCAATCTAATGTTCACACTCTCATTGATAGGTTATGTCTGTTTTCTCGTCGATTTGGCAACTGATGGCACCATTTATGTGATTTTCAAAAACATTAACTAAAAGTTTGTCGAAGAGTTTTTTAGTGTCTTTGATTTCCCTCCTGTTCTGGCTGAAACAACTCGTCACCAAATGGAGCTCATATTCCAAATTTCATCAAAATCGGTCCATCGTAAGCACTGTAAGCGCGTAAGGCGGACGGACAGAAACATTCTTGTTCAATTTTTGGATTCTACGTCCCTTGAAACGTAAACCAACAAACTTTGAAGGGGGGGAGGGGGTTAAATTTTCATTATAAAAATAATAAACCAAAATTGTGGTAAGGTATTGTGGTTGGTATGATGGTTTGAGTTATTCAATCAACGGGATTTCACTCAAGTTTTGCCATATCTCATTTTCAGTGACCTAGTTCGTAACTACCCTATAGTTCTTTGGGTATGGGGTAGATATGAACATTTTTGTTCTTAGTTTTGTGTTTTCAAGTCCATTCTTATTATAGAAATGATTATATAGACGTTACCTACGGTTTTCTATGAAATTTTTTATTAGGACGATCGACTAAAGGTCTCGCAGCAATGTGAAAAAGAAGCCACACCATTGAAGACTTGGCAAGTGCTATGAACGATATTTCAAATGGGATCATGACCATTTGACGATTAGATAAAGTCACAAACGTCGAGCTCGGAGTGAGTGGAATAAAAAGCGTCGATAGGAACACTTTTTTTTAGAGAGAGACGAATTTACTGTGGCTAAAAGCCAGGTAAAGGCCATTCTACCATCTTCAACAGCAATGAAATCCGGAAGTGATGACTACAAGTTTGGTGGCAGCGTGAAAGAGATAGAGCTGTAACGACTGGAGACAATTTTTGTTGGTTAGGCAAATTTTTAATTAGTCAACCTTTTCTTCTAGTCGACATTCAGTTAAGAGTTTATTTGATTTATGGTTCAATAAAAACTGGCTCTCGTCCTGATTTGTTTATGATGGAAACTAGGTGATTTTCGTTCAAGTAAGATCGTTTGGCAGAATATTGGCTTGATTTATTTGGATTTTGGGGCAATTGTGAACTATGCTTCGGGGGTAATTGTGAACATCGTCTTTTTTATCTCGTACACCATGTGAAACATGCTCCAGATTCCGTGTAATCGGCTTCCAAATTATCTGGCAAAGAAAAGTGCTGAGATCAATGTGTTTTGGGCAAAGGAGTGGGGCACTCTTCAAGTAAAATATGGAACACCTTTAATGGATTTTGAGGATGTGAGTGAGTGGAAGAAACTTATTGAGAAAGCCTTAGCAGGATAGAGAGAGCAATGGTGCCCTCAGAATGCAGGATGAAGTAGTTCCACTAATGAGTGTCAAAAGGTTTCAAGATTGTTCAAAATTAGAGGGGATCTGATGGCAGACCATATGATACCGCTAAACAGACCTGTGATATGTGTAGTAGTGGAGAGAAGATATTTAGGGGTTTTTGAAATGAATTGGTGCGAATATATTAAATTAATAAAGTCTGTATCCCTCAAGTTAGTTAAATTCTGTATGGTGGCCTGGGGTCTGAGGCAATGGTAGAATACGGGTTTGCCAGTGCTTGAGAGAAGCATCACCCTTACTGTTATTGTGAACATTATGTTTGTATTATAATTGGTATGTGTTGTTACTGACTGATTATGTTGAGTTTCCTCATTTTATCCTGTTATAAACAAGAAATAATTATTGTCATTATTATTATTACACTGGCTGGATGATTTGTTTGGATTATTAAACTATGATGACGGCGAATCCATCGGACATTCTTTGACCACGATGATTTGCATGAAACTTTGATCTTATTTATCATCTTGAGATGTATTTAACAATAAAGCATGCTTTATCTATCTACCTACATGCTCCAGATAAATGTTATATGTAACAGTTCTTACTCTTTGAATACCACATTTAAACGTCGAACTCGCTGTTCATAATCAGCCCCTACTCGATTATGAACAGAGATTGAAAAAACCTACCCCACAAAGTTTTAAGAAAGTAAAATAAAGATTTTCGAGGGTTTTCCACGTGAACTAGGTCCACATGATGTCTACATGAACTAGGTACTGGAGACAGCTGTCAGCATGTAAAATTGTGGAAATTCGTTCATGACTACTCCACTTGGCTCTACCTCATCAAAGCAAGCGATCCTTGTCAGATTTAGATTCCAGTCAATATTGACTTTGTCGTGGAAACCTCTACTCAATAAAAATTTAGGTATTAGGTGCTTAGTTAGATTCTTTCGTGACATTTCCCATTCTGTTGAAATTAATTTGCATTACTAGTCTAGGTTTTATCGACCTATTCGTAGGGATGAGTATAAAGCTGGGTTCACATGAGCGCGGTCAACGCGGTTGTGCGACGAGGCCGTTACGCGTTCGGGACGCGGCGGGTGTCTAGAGGTTCACATGGTCGCGGTTGCGCGACAGCTTTTCGACTTCTATTCTATTTTCCCGCGCTTCAGTTGAAATCCTATTATGTTTTGAATCCTAGCTGGTTTGAATCCTATCATTTTTATTTTCACATTGTGATTCAATTCAGCTCGTCCGAACTCTATGAATCACTATAAAATCACCAATGTACCTCTTCATCAAGGGTGACTGGGGGTACATCAAGTAGGTACATTTTTTCTGTTCCTACGATGTTCCATTTCATTTTTAAATGCATCAAAGATACAAAGAATTTTACTGAATCGAGATAGATACCGTTACCTACCAACTCCAAAAATCGGAATTCTGATAGCTTCATTTTATTTGTAATCATTATTATCAATGTGAATTATGATGTAGAATATTCCTATGAAAAGCGTAATTATTTATAATTCCGTTGTAGGTGCTAATTATGCAAAAAAAATCTTGGAAACCACCCCAAGTTGTTGAAATTCTCATCAATTTGAGTATCCATTACATAAATTAATCACAGATCATATTTATTAGATAGGTGTACGCTTTATTTCATTACGATGCATTCATCAAATGTCTACAAGAGACCAAAATAAACGAAAATTATAAAAATCAGTAAAGTAAAAAATACTCGTCGACCATTAACTTAAAATCCCACAGCTCTCTTCTCTTCTTAACTAATTCAATTACAATTTCACTAAAACTTTGATTCATTTTGGATCAAGCTTCCGGAAAAATCACAACACACCAGTTGATACCCGTGCTGGAACAAGTGGTGATAACAAGTCGTGATAACCAAAATTGTAAACAAAGGGCGCGCGGTTACGCGTCGAATATCAGAATTTTTGAAACGCCACAGTCCACTCCAAAAGTACTCAGGCGGCTGAGGCACCGCCAATCAAATGGCCGAACGCGTAACCGCCTCGTCGCACAACCGCGTTGACCGCGCTCATGTGAACCCAGCGATTGGATAACATAAATTATTGATAAACTGTAGATTATTTTATGGCAACCGTCTGAGTACTGGTTTGAAAAGCACATGAAATAAAGAAAGAAATTGACTACGAAAGCCAATGACCTCAATCTTCCACCGTTACAAGGAGTTTGGCCTGCTTCTTTCGCATTTACGTGCTGTAGAACAAGTAACGTGCCTCATTGTGAAAACACTAAAAAAATTTTGGAAAAGCCAACATGTCTGGTGAAGTGGGTAGAGTTACCTATGCGTGGTTCACGAAGTGGGAAACTGAAGAGATGAGTCCGCGAGAAAGGTAATTTTGTTTGGAAGAACTAAACTTGTTCCTTTCTCGTTATCGCTGAACATTCGTCGCGCCATTGCGATGCCACGTAGAAGAGATACCGCGGGGAAGAAATGTCGCGAGTGTTCGTGACGCTTGAATGCCTTGACCAACGCAATTTGCGCCGGCTTGCGGATTTCTACAACCGTTCGTTTTCAACGAAGGACCATTACGAGGTAAATAATAACGAATTATCTTCGGGCCATTCTACATTAAGTAAAATATTCCCCTGGCCCAGGAGAAATACCGACCAGAAAAAAATACCAAAGAACGAAGACTGGAAATGACTAGGAAGACACTCAACCACAGTGATTCTACATTTCCGGTGCAAATAATGTGTATTCATTACTAGAAAGCTGATTGGTTTTACAGTCGTTTAGGCACTTTCATCGTGACAGGAAATGAAGAACGGTTTTAAATGGCACATGCTTCATCGACTAAACCCAATTATCCTTTATGAATACAAAATTGGCAAGTAGCTACCGATCGGAAAGCAAAAACAAAATTGTTTGGTGCTTCGAATCACAATAACCGTCCGTTTTCCCTTCATCGATCAGCTAGAAATCGGTTGTCACCGAAAATTGATTTAAGGCAACCGGCATTTTCCAAAACGGTAGGAGAAAGCGGGAATAATCGTTGAAGTTTTTGCTAGAAGAAGAAACAAATAATAAAGTACAATGCTCACGGTAAGCGGAAAATAGCTACTTGCATTATTTATTACTTTACTAATCATAGGGGAAACAAAAAAGTGTTGTCTTACTGCTTAACCAAGTACCTTTCAACTTACCCTAGCCTGATTTGTCAACCATAATCCTGGATGTCCAAATTGCTAATGGTTAACTTGAGAGTCCCTTAGCTACAGTCATAGTTTATACTATGGCGATATAATTTATCGTATCTTTTACATGATATAACTACACCATCATTACGATTTTGCGAAAACGCAGAGTGAAAAGTTATAAAGCCAGGAATATTAACCAAAGTATTCGAAGAGGAATTGAACGTTTCAGGAATTGAATCCAAAAGTGTGGTTTAGTTCGCTATGACTCTTGCTAGCCCAAAACTTCAAATTTCTGTTTATTCTACCTATATGATGGAAACCTTGTTGACATTTTCATGTCTTTGCTTTGGCACATAAACCGAAAAATCGTCACGAAAACTAAGCAAGTCTTGCTCACGCGACCAATAAATAAAATAGACTCACTGTGTACAGAACAATCAACTGTTTTCTTATTTTGATGCTTGGGTACATGAACTAACAACCTTACTTCACTACCTTCTTGTGTAGTGGTTGACATGAAAATGTCCCAATGTGTTGCAGACTCGTATGCAAGCATTTCCGTTTATAACCAACGATTTTGCTTCTCGGTGAAAGCAACCGTTGTTTTCTTTCAATCAAGTAAATCTCTCCTCCCAGATATTGAAGCCCCATCATTGCTCCCATCAAAACTACATCACGCGTCGGTATCAGGTGGACGATGGTGAAGGATCAACAAGCAGTTTCCATCAATTTAAGATAGTTTGAATTGCTTTTTGGTTTATTATTCTCAATAATAAACCTTTGGAATCGCGGAGAATTTGACCTCAAATTTGGATTCAGCACCATTGAAACACTTGAAAAACTCTATACTCCAACTTTTTGCCCATAGATACTATAACATGTGATAGAAAAATTAAATGGAGAGATCTCAAGTTTGAAAAAAATGCAGAACTCCATGAACACACACACATTATGCTGTGGGCGTGTGTGTAGTATTTTATAGTATCCTAGGCCTAGAGACGTTCGAGACCACACAGGATCTACGGTGGAATGTCTTGTTCCAAGGCCAGCAACTTAATACGTCACAACAACTTACTACGTCAAATCATTCAAATCTTCATTCTGAATCTTCAAAAACCAAACTGAATAAACGGGTTTTCCCATATTTCTCTAGCAATTATTGTTCGAGTTTGAAGATTCTAGCTGCAGTCCTTCAGTTTTTCAATTCTCTAGTACTAATGAATTTCTAAAATCCTTTAAAATTTCAAATTTAGCTACATTTTATGGGAAAAACATAAGCGAATGTGGTATTTCAGTAAACTTTTTTTTCAAAAGAGCATGGGCCAGGAATAACGGTAATTGGGTCTGTTCGTCGAGAAAATGTTTAGAAGAAATTAGGGAAGCTAGTAAAAGTTGAAGATTTGAATGATGTGACGTAGTAAGTTGTTGTGACGTATTAACTTGCTGACCTTATATCGAGACATTCCATTAATCCCGTGCAGTCTCGAACGCCTCGTGGCCTTGGATACTACAAAATACTACGCACACATAGTGTGTGCGTGTTCATGGAGACCCGCCTTTTTTTCAAACGTGTCTCTTTATTTAATTTTTCTACCACATATTATAGTATCAATGGGCAAAAAGTTATTCTTGGGCATTACAATAGAATTTTCTGCTATATTAAATTTACTTATGTGAATCCTCGCGTTACTATCCGTCACCAGGGGGTGTTGAGAAACTGAGAGGAAAATATCACCAGCCAGAGATTTTTGGGAATTAGGTGAATGGCTCTTTCGTACATAATTCCCCAAGAAGTGTGCGTAGATATTTTCATGTTGATCTGTTGGGATACATGATTTGTGAGAAATGATCTCTCATGTTGAGTATGAATGTTATTCATCATCTATGAGTGATAGTTTCATGCATGTTTAATTTATTGTACGTCGATACCTATCATCATAGATTGCACGTAATCGAATCTTTGAATGAATCTCTGTATTTCCTCATCACAAAAGTAATAATGGTAATTGGTTATAATTTGAAATATTGGCCTCTTAAATGTTTTTTGCTCACTGAGGAAGCAATTTTTAGTAAGTACTGAATGGAGGGTCGTATCAACTATACTGATTTTTAATTACTTAACTCACCACCAATTTTTCCCGTTCCTGACATAATAGGTCGGATCGAGTAAATGAAAGTAGTTTCCATTTTGCATCCACATTGACTTTCCCTTTCACCAGGATTGGTCCTATCCCAGACGATGGCTCATACAACCTGTACGAGTACGAGAAGATTGTACTACTGTGCTCCATGCCCCCTTCTTCGCCACTAAACACCTCCAGTATAAGCTGAGTATAAGTCCCTGATTCTGAGAGAGCTAAAAGTAATCATGCAAAGCAATCCAAACATATACTTACCTGTTTTCCTGTTCATTATCTACTTCACAGACCCCAAATCGAAGACGTGAATTCTACTTACTTATCTGCAGGGTGTAACTCGAGTAGTTCACGACCTTCCTCCCTAATACTAATACTAATTTTCGACAATAAGTGCCTCTTGACATTTTTTGGCATCCCCACTCAAAATGCCTTTTTTTTACATTGAAATTTTTTCTCGTGTTTTTGATCTTTGCTTAATAAATCTACCATAACTCCCTCAATTCAAGAGTTAGCTCAAATATAAAAATCCGTTGGAAAGAGCGATAAATTTGCAATCTTTTGAAGCCCAATACGGCGTACGGCGGACGGACGGAAATTTTTTTATTCGATTTTCGTATTCTACGTACCTTGAAACGTAAACCAACAAATTTTGAGTGGGGGTTAAAATTTTTTTTCTTGCTCGATTCCAAAGGCTATAAAATTAATGAAAATAATAAACCAAAAGTGGAATTGAGATGTGCAAACGACGTATGAAAAGCGAAACTCGTCAAAATCTTGAAATCGCTTGTTTTTTCAGTCGCCAAGTAACCATATTAATTCTTGACGCAGAATTGTGAAACTTCCCTAAAAAGTGCAGCAAAATCTCAACTTTGCAACCGTGTAGACAAAAAAAATGTTTAAATCGAATTTAAGGGAGAAATTTCTGTTTGAACGGGAAAAACGTGCATTTTTTTCAACGAAATCGACGGTTAGACGGGAGAACTTGGCTTCAGAGAGGCCGCGGCGGTGAAGACCCAGGAGTCCTCCCGTCAAACCGTCGATTTCGTAGAAAAAATTCAAGTGCAAACAGAAATTTCCCCTTTAAATTCGATAGTAAAATATTTTTTGATTACGCCGTTGGAAAGCTGAGATTTTGACGTACTTTTTAGGGAAGTTTCACAATTCTGCGTCGAGAATTGATATGGTAACCAGGCGACTGAAAAAAACAAGATTTCAAGATTTTAACGAGTTTCGCTTTTCATACGTCGTTTGCACATCTCAACTCAAATTTAAAAAATGTTATTGGACATCATAATGATTGCAAATTTAACGGTCTTCCCACATATTTTTTATATTTGAGCTAACTCTTGAATTGAGGGAGTTTTGATAGATTTATTAAGCACAGATCAAAAACACGAAAAAACCGCTGCAAAATATTACCCAAAGGTTCATTATTTTTCTATATAGATCAATTGTCTGCAAAAAACACGGCTTTGCCATTGTTATCACCAAGCAACATGAAGAAAAACATCGATCGCATTTCGGTCAGCTAAAATTTGAACCCTCTTTTGCTCTTAGGCCTCTTTTGCGATTCACACTCGTGTTTCTGATTTATCGTAAATCCAACCCTTAAATTCTCGTACGGAGCGAACGGTTTGTCCTATAGGGCTCCGCGTGGTCTCAAAATATTCTAAAAATTCTATACTATCTTAAATTGATGGAAAGCAATACCTTCATATCAACATTTTTTTAGTTAGGGCGTTTTTAGAATTTAAACCCTTATTTTTCAACCCTTAGAAGTGACCTAAATTAACCAAAATCTTCGGGGCATAACTAGACCCTAAATGGAGCCTACATACCAAATTTCATCAAAATCGGTAAATGCTAACTGAGGAAAGTGCCGCGTACGGACGGGCGATTTTTGGATTCTACGTACCTTGAAACGTAAACCAACAAATTTTGAGGTGGGTTAAAAAAAAAAAAATTCTTGGTCGATTCCAAAGGTTTGTTATTGAAAATAATATACCGAAATTTCAAAGTGAAAAAGAGGAATTTTGAGTGGGGATACCAAAAAATGTCAAGAGGCACTTTTTGTCGAAAATTAGTAGTACGAGTAGAACACGTGGGAGTAAGGTCGTGAACTACTCGTGTTACACCCTGTATATTTTTACGAGTGTGTACTATAAACTTATACCTCAATTGATTTTACTAATTTCAATGTACCACTTACGTGTTTGCCTGTTCTCTACTATTTACTCTTGTATCAACTTTTGATACTCTAAAAATTATTTGAGTACCTAATTGGGCTTTTCCGTGCTTGAATAAACAAAACTACTGCTCTCAACTATCTAGTCCATAAGTTGGTAGGAATTGATGCAATACCAGTCTTTCAAAACCCAGTCCCAATTCAATAATTTGGTGCGTCGCATTCATGATTGCTTCGAAGTGAGCAACCTCAGTCTAATTTCCCAAAGGTCACCTTGATTCATCCTTGTTTCGAATTCATTTGAGCTATCCAACATTCATCGTAGGTCTCGGTCGACCCTCAGAAACCATCTCAGAGACAGTTTCCCACGGTCTCCTTGGAGTGATGAAGGCGGAAGAGAGGGAAAGGCAAACGGAAATACCAACCTGAAACCTTCCTTCGCCCAACCTGCCCCCGCACTCCGTCGCCTCCACCAGTGAAAGGGACGTTGGAACAAAAGGATCGTTGACAAAGTGCGAGTTAGCGTCACAAACACTCCTCCTTCTTCTCCGGTCCCATTTCTCAAGAAGGTAAACGAGACCTCCGCTAACCGAATGTCAGGAATCGGTTTAACCTTGGCGTTGACCTATTATTTGTTTTCCTTCAGAACAGTGTTTTACTGCTTTGCCCACTGATCGAAAGACGGTTTCAAGTTGCCTGGCACTCCTACAGGAATTGTCAATAATTTCTGTGGACTCGATGACGATAAAATGAAGGATACTCATACTAAGGGGGTCTCAGTCGTTCGTTCCTCGTTCCGGGTTAGTATTTCCCTAAATTTCAGGCGCCCAACCTTTAAAAGTTCTACTTAAATTTGAATTTTTTCTCTTTTGCAAAAGAAGCCTAATCTCCGTTCAAATTTTGGCTGCCCGAAATGCGATCGATGTTTTTCTTCATGTTGGTTGGTGGTGACAATGGCAAAGCCGCGTTCTTTTCAGACGAGTGATCTATATAGAAAAATAATAAACCTTTGTGTAATAATTTGCAGCATTTTCTCTGGGAATTATTGTTCGATTTTGATGATTCCAGCGACAATCTTTTAGTTTTTCAATTCCCTAGACTGCTGCACTAATGAATTTCAAAAATACTTTAAAATTTTAAATCTAGGTACAACTTTTAAAGTTTGAACGCCTGCAATATTGGGAAATACTGACCCGGAACGAGGAACGAACGGCGACCGACAGGGCACTCTCAACTCAAAACAATGTTTGAAGGATTGAACTCTATTTTTATCAGTTATTTGGTCCAAGTAAATAATAAATTCACCAAAATTGGACGCCTTAAAAATTTTGCGCTTCGTATTTTGATTACCACGCTTGTTAATGTCAATTAGATTAAAATGCTAATATTTTTCTTTCAAAAAATTAAAAAAACATTGTACTAAAAATTAATTTGATAACGCCTGCCAAATCGGTGTAGCACATAGCTTCCTCGCGTCCATGACCCAATTGTATAGAAGACTTGACCACTAAGTACCTCGCACCACCCTCAAAGAAGACCATCTACACGTCAACGCGCAATCTTTGAAAATTTCATCGAATTCGGGAGCGAAATGTAGACCTTATGACAGTTGGTTATGCTATTTCGACGTTTTTACAATACACTTGACAATAGTTTGCTTGGTTTGGTACAGGCAGGTTGGTTTGCAAGTTTGTGGTAATATCATCTTTTTCATTTCGACTATTGTCCATTTTTCGGCTGCAAAAATTGTTTGGCTGCTGCTCTGGCTAAATTTACGAAGTCAGTTGATTCCGGTGAAGCCCTTGCGGAAAGCTTGATGCAGTTTAGAACGTGTGTTTGATGGTTCTGAGCCGAACCTATCTTCGTGTAAATTCTAATCTTCCCTTTGGAAGACTGCTCATGACGTCCGCGACGCCAGGAACGGCAGTCGGACGAGAATCCAACCTGAAAAGGTTGTTTACTTTACTTTACTTTTTTACTATCTTCTTGTTGTGGGGAGGAAGTTGTTTTGAGAGTTCAATTATGAAAAGCTTTCTCATGCTCACGCGTCAAGGGGCCTGTAAACTGCTACGTAATTTTCGTCACACGCACTGCCGAGAGGTGATTTTGCTGCACTGCAGCTTGTGTTTATAGACTTGTGTCTCGACTTGATATTTAGTGTTATTGTCACCAGTTACAAAAAACAACTTATGTTCATACGGACGTGCATTGCAAATTCAGAAAATTTGAACCGCTCGGGTGACAAAGCCACCAGAGGTGACTGAGGTAACCGACAGATTATAAGGCTATTTCTGCCAATCTTTGATTCTGGGCTTCACTCTTTACCATTCTTTAAAAGAATATTTAGTCCACCTCAGGAACTGCAATCACTAATTTTTAATTTTGTTTCATGATTCTTCCTCAATGTCACGCGTTTTGATAACATTCGTCTAGTTAGATTTTTTTTAAATGTTCACCCAAGTTTAGATTAGCTGGAATAGGTTTGATGCGATACTAGTCCCATCTTTTAATCAGAGTAATACCTGTAGTGACCCTCTTTCCCGTTAGCCTATCAACTATTACGTTTTGGAACTATTTCTTTTTGGTAGTAGGTACTGACACCGTCATGGTGGGTGGGGCCCGGGGACGGTCGGGACGCCGCCATGGTGGACGCCGGTCGGGCAGAGGTAGGTTCCCCTCTCACTCCAGCAATTTGTTTATTTTTTGATAAATATATTATGTGCCTACGAGTATATGTACGAGTAATTGACTATTCTCACTGCAATTCATTGTTACGACAAACACATTTATTGATTGATTGACTGACTGGAAAAAGAGATTCTGCTGTAGTGTCATTTTGTAGATCGGTGAATTATTTCTCTAGTAGACTATTCAGCTGAGTATTTCTATCAATATCCAGTACTTGCATTTGACCGTACAAATAGTCGGAGTTCTCAGAATCCGACTAGTTGATTTATCAACTACTATTTGTAACTGCCTGTGACAGGAGAGAGGCAAGTTACAATGAATCTAGGATTCATAGAAATTAATTCATCCATATCCATACCCACATTTCTTCGAACGATTGAAGTTTATCAATCTAGATCCACAGCTCACGTGTTCCCTCTGACTTATGAGGTGTGTCGTGTTGTAAATCACATTTCCACTCCTAATCGCGTTCACTCCGCAGGTCGCAATAAAATTAAAACCAGGTTGTGACTCATTGGCCCACATTTAGCGCGTTCCCTTTCCCTGAAGCCTGGCCTGGAGGACCAAGAAAGTGGTCTGCTTGCACCTTTCTCTTCACCCACGGCTTCAGGCGCCTCTGGTGGCATTTCCAGGTTCACTCTGTGGCAACTCGTTCTGCCCACACAACCAAGTCCTGCTCAATACCGACCGATACTGCACCTATTTGCTATCAGTTACCACCGCGGTGTGCAATACGATCTTGCTTAATTTTAGATCTAAGACTACACGATTGAAGATAGGCAACTCCTTGAGCAATTGTGGTTTCAAGTACCGTACAGAAATTCTTACTCTTTAGAGAAAATCGGAATTTTTGGTGTATTATTTTCAATAATGAACCTTTGGAATCGACCAAGAAAAGAATGTGTTAACATCCCCTCAAAATTTGTTGATTTACGTTTCAAGGTACGTAGAATCCAAAAATCGAATAAAAATGTGGCCGTCCTTCCGCCGTACGCCGTACTTTCCCCACTTAGCATTGACCGATTTCGATGAAATTTGGTATGTAGGCTCCATTTGGGGTATAGTTGTGCCCAGAAGATTATGGTTGATGTAGGTCACTTCTAAGGGTCGAAAAAAAAGAATTTTGAAATGATGAAAATGCCCTAACTCAAAAAATGTTGATATGAAGGTATTGTTTTCCATCAATTTAAGGTGTTCTGTACTCCTGCTGTTGTCATTTTCTTGGTTGTTGTGGAGAAAGAAGCAGAGGACGTCAATATAGTCTCTTCAACATTTATTTGGCCAAATAAATGTTGAAAAGAGTATATTGACGTCCTCTGCTTCTTTCTCCACAACAACCAAGAAAATCAATTTAAGGTAGTATAGAATTTTTAGAATTTTTTGAGACCACGTGGAGCCCTGTAGGACAAACCGTTCGCTCCCTACGAGAATTTAAGGGTTTTACGTACGATAAATCAGAAACACGAGTGTGAATCGCAAAAGAGGCCTAATCTCTGTTCAAATGCGACCGATTTTTTTCTTCATGTCGGATGGTTGGTGGCTTTGCAGACGAGAGATCTATATAGAAAAATGTAAACCATTGTGTAATAATTTGAAGCGTTTTCAAAATGCAATGCAAAATATATTTTTCAGATACTTGACCAAATTAATCATTTTCCATTTCTAGTTTTGGAACTTCTCGACAAAACTTCAGTTTTGGATAAAAGTGTCATAAAATTTGGAAATGTTTTCATTTGACACGGAGAAGGTTTCATGGAAAGCAAACTCTATAGCCACTCTGGTGTTTTATCAACATATAATTCTTCCCAAGTGGGGTCCATTGGACCCCAATTATCTAAATTGTTTAAATGCGCTAATCGAGATTGCTTATAGTAGGAAATGCCTCATTTAGTACTGAGCAACACAAAATAGCAGAACTGAGCAGGCACCATTTCCCTTCAGCAGTGGAGCACTTGTTGGTCCCAGTTTGGAAGACACTAAGAGATACGTTGCCTACATAAATAACAGAAATTTTTTTTGCAGAATCATCGAAAGTTTCTCTTTCTGGTGACTTTTCTTAATCAGGAAAATCTTCAAATCAAAGTTCTGATTTAACAAATCAAATATTATTGATTCAAATCCTGAACATGAAAATTAGTTTTAAGCGTTTCAAAAACCTGTTCTTGTAGACATATTTCGACAATGTGGCAGTATGATTTGGAAAGCTAAGCAGGAGGTTTGTTGTCCTCTTATGTTGATCAAGATCAAGAATACAGTGTTGATTCCATCACAGTGTCTACTGCAGAGATGCCTGATTGAAACAGATGCTCACTTTTCTCCTGCTCTTTTCGTTGCAAATTTATTCCTGCTTGACTCGATTAATCCTCTACCGTAAACGTCGGCAAATCTCTCGATTTGAACGGAATGCGGCACCTTAGTTCCAGTCGGTGGCCGTGAAAAGACCAGAGTCAATTACATAGAGCGCAGCTAACAAGATGAATATAGGGTTTCTCGTCACTCACACGAGCTGTCACAGGTGGGGGAGAAGAGGGTTTTCTGCGTTAGAGAAAGGTGAGGATTAATTGATTATTAAAAATAGCATGAGCACTTATCATCCTTCAACTTATTGAAATATCGTAATTAAAGTACCAAAAATGCTTCGTTATAGATCTCCACAAACTTAACAATGTGTGTCTAAATAAAAATGAACATTACATTACAATCTCGATTACAAATCGAGATGGGCTTGAAAATTGTGAATTCAATTATGGTTAACGTGATGTACCCTGCGCATTCCTGCAGACTAGAGAAGATAAGGGTCCATTTCAGCCATAATTTAACCATCTACCCGCATCTATGTCATTTAATTCAGCACACCTCAGTAATAAGCAGGCTCAGTAATAATATGAGACCTCCTAGCTTCATGTCTGTTCAAAAATCCTTGTTTATTAAATGTATGGGGTTAGTACTCTCTCGACGGCCTGAAGATGATGTCCTTACATCGAAATCGCTCGCCTCCTGTACTCGACTTGCTGGTTACAACGATAATAATTGTCTCCTTGTTAATGTTCAAACACACAGGCTCTCTTTTCTTATTGGCTAAGTTTAGGTATTAATGAACGTAGGATGGAAAAGAAGTAAGAAAATTGTAAATTCTTTCATGAATTTTGGGCGAGTTGAATTGTATCACTGCAGGACTGATGGAACCCACAAGTTGAATCCTGAAGCCTTTTTTTCTACCACCTAATAGTTTAATTTCGCTTAACCTTGGAGGGGAATTGAGGAGTTTGATTCCAAAAGGTACTAAAGACCATTTTTATCGAAATAGCGTTAACACTTTCTTTCCCTGGGTTTTAGGGGGGTAGGCAGTTCTTCACAATAATGCGTTCGTTTTGGAGCAAAAGATAATCTATTCCCTTGAAAAACGAGGGTGAATATTCCGTTTAATTTCGAAAGGTACTATATCCAGCACATTGGCGTTCCCTTATCCGTTTTGTTTCAAAAAGTACTATATCCATTTCGTTTGACTCCAAAAAGTACTATATCCATAAATCTGGAATTTCAAATCACGTTCAAAGTTATTTTAAACTTTGAATTTACCACTTTAATTTACCTTTTTTCCAAAAATATTTATTATAATTTAGAATTTTTTTTTTAAATAACATCTTCGGTTTATAGGACGTTTTTCAGGTTTTTCGCGTTTTTCTCACGTTTGACCAAAATGTATAATATACATATTATATGTATAATTAATGTATAATATGTATATTACACGTATAATATACATATTATATACATTTTTTGAGCTAGTGGAAAGAACTTTTACAATTATACAATCACCATGAAATTCTTATGCTATAAAGAAAACGTACATGGAGTTTCATTCCAAAAGGTTATACTATATTATATAGTACCTTTTGGAATCAAACTCCTCAATTGGGGACTTACGTTTTCTTTATCGCATGTGAATTTCATGGTGATTGTATAATTGTAAAAGTTCTTGCCACTAGCTCAAAAGTTTTAGGTGGGTTTCTCCCAATCTCGATCAAATTTTCAGGATTGGGATCTGTCCTAGATGATCCCCAATCAATTACTTTGCATTAAGATTAATTGAGCACGAGCAGAAGTAAATATCTTCAAAACTCAATTCCTCACTACAGTCGACTTCGCTCAAACCTATCGACTTGACTATGCAAGGTGATTGGATCACCTACACATTATTTAAGATGTGGATATGAGAAAATTGCGCGCCTTACTCAATCAGTAGGTTTTATCATTAGTTGATATGATTATTATCCAGTAGTATTGATTCTACAAAACCTGTCTAAGACATAATTTTGCTTGTCAAGTCTCCTGTTTACCTAAGTTTCTGATCTAGGACTCAAGGAAGTTATATTCACATCATAATGTTGTAGTCGATGTTTCTGTTTAGGATCTATGATAGCATCAATTATGCCACACACGACTTGAGGTCAATGTTAGAAGTTGATGTCTTTCAATAGCCTGCAGTTCCCAGAGCTGAGGTACGCTGGCGTTACGGACTCCGGAACTAATCCAGTTGAAACGTACAACAGTACCTGCCTGCACTCGCGGGAATGGAACGCAACTCGTTGGGTAACCTGGACTTGATGGCCTCCTGAGCTTTCTTTCCACAAACTATAGAAAAGAGAGGAAGCTAAGGTGTGACTTTCGTGAGACTGTTTTTTAAAAACATCATCATTCCGGAGAGAATTACCTGGACCTATCTCTCGTGGAACTTATCTCTTATGATGCAACCGCATAACAACGACTCCATGAACTCTCACCTAGCTTACCCACCGCTGATCCTGCTTCCAGTCCCAGCTTCAATTTATACTGTGGGCAGCCGGGAAATGAAAATAAATGTATCTGCACACTCATCAGCTAAACAATGAATCTGAATCAATGCTTCATTAGGAGTAAATCTGCTGTCTATTATGTGGGAGTAAGCATTACAGTAGCCATTACTTTAATCTATTTCTTTCGGAAGGTTCCTTTCGGGAAATATCTACCACTAGTGTCTCGCTGAAGATAAAAGTGATACGTATGTGTTAGGTTGGTAAGGAACTACCTTGAACGAGATATATTGTTCGATAAGCCTGATAACCAGACAGTCTATTGATTTTATCCGATTTGATTTTATCAGAATAAATGCAAGTAAACAAGCCCAGCGTTTTAGTTTTTCAGAGAACAGATAACTTTTTTTAGGTTACCCTTCACCACAATTTATTAACAAGGAAGAAACTAATGGATGGGCAACTAATAGAAGAGGCGCAATAGGGGCATTGAGAGTTCTTCTTTTAAATTCGTCATGAGCGCGAACCACGTCTTTATTCCAATATTCAATATTCCTGAGCAACGGGAGCGTCCCGTTTGGAAAATTGATTTGGAATAATTGATATTGTTATTGTGGTTAATGGATAATTGATATTGTTATTGTGGTCAATATTCAATATTCCTGAGCAACGGGAGCGTCCCGTTTGGAAATTGATTTGGAATAATTGATAGTGTTATTGTGGTTAATGGATTTTTTTAGCCGTGTATGGTGTGCAAAAAAGATAGTTCAATTTATAGCGATCGATCTTACTTGACTGGTTCTGTAATATCGAAGTAAAATGATGGGGAAGACACTCCATATTTGAATTCAAACTTTGTAAAGTACAAATTCGGGTTTAAAAGTCAATTCTTAGGCTCCTATCAATGCTACTATCAAGGCAACCATTTTGAATGAACGCTCCATTTCCCTACTTTTCAAGGAAGTATATCACTTTTTGGAGCAAAAAATACGTGGTTGGTTTCCTAATTTTAATCAGACTCTCCAATTTTCGGTCATTTTAAATTCAAATAATTGTAGGACGTATTATTGTTGAGAAATAAAATATTCGATACCTTCGGTATCGCCTTTTCAACGGTGGAGTTAAACCTCTGAACACGCGATGTTCCGCTCCAACACCTCCGAAACAGCCTCTCATAGTCGGTACCTAGTTGGAACTATAGTAATTTCCCCGTACTCGGTGTGAAGCCGTTGTGCTCAGCAACCTGCTAGTTTTCAACGGACGAAAGTCGATTATACGTTTTCGGAAAAGTTACCTAAGAAGGTGCTAAACGTACCACTCAAGGCTGAACCCACAATTCGGGTCTTTATAGTTTCGAGGCATCATGAAGAGAGCAATATTCGTGAGACTAAGATGTTCTGTTTATCAACCCACGGCATGCAGTAACTGTCAAGTATCGGGAATGGAATATGGAATGGAATGGAATATTAGACCACGAGAAGCTCATTGGTCGGCGGCTTTTTAAGGAGATGTGTTACATTCAGTTGACCCCTGGAGCATGTAACTATCGTACTGATGTAAATGGCCTGAGCTCTATTTAGGCTAGCATTCTGCAGGAAGTGAAGAAGATGAAAGAATGAAACAAATTTCTGTGTCTACCAGTGGATTGTGATTAGTTTCGTTTTGTTTACAGAGTTTTATTGTTATTTATACGCCTAAAAATTGTAAAATTTATTGCTTTGTTATTGTTGAAAGCCTGATGCTATTATTTATTTTAAAAGGTGAGTTTTTGGGGTTGCTTTTTACGCTTTGTTAACATATCCTGTTAAGTTTAAAAGTTGATATCATTTTAAGTAGTCGAAGGCACTTTGGGATATTACTGATGTAGTAGTTATGACTATAGAGCGTGTGATCTTGTGATTAAAGAGTTGTGTGGAACTTTTTTAGATTTTTAGTTTTCAATTTTAATGATGAGTTTTGGTTTTTAGTTTTGACAAAGTTGGAAACAATGAGAGTATGAGTTGGTGGATTCACTCTCCTCACATGTAGCTGCTTTGAGTGAGTTAATTGTTTTGTTCTTGTTTCGTATCCATTTGTTGATTCATTAGTAACAAAATTTGTATATCTGTATTGATCTCAATAGGTAATTTGATTGAACGTGTTATGACTAGTGTATTTCTGTTTCTTCCAGCTTCTGTTGCCTGAGTGTGCGTGTTGTATTTTTCAGGCCCTGATGAAGGAAATAAATTTTCCGAAAGCTCGGTAATAACAGCGTTTGTTGGATGATTCCATTCCCGATACTTGACAGTTTGTTTATTCGTGAGACTATCTGCACCAAAACCAGCTGATTGTACCCTGTATTATTTATACTCTTGTTACTTGACCTAAGGTGTGAAGGGGATATAGCATCTCTTATCAGAGAAACACACTAGAGGATCTCAGTCGGTAGCCGTTGCTTCTTCGTCCTGGGTTAGTCTAATCTCTTACGAACTGCCCCCCCCCCCCCCCACCGGCTGAAGGAGCAACATTGTCACCCACCACCCCCAGTGCCTCCCTCATCCACCAGCATTATCATAGCTGGTCAGTTTTCATCAACAGTTTTTCCCAGTTTTCTCAGGAAATAATCATCCAATTTTCATGTTTCTTGTGGCATTTTTCCTGTTTTTATAATCTCTACACCCATGCACTTGTTTAGTTCCAAAAGTAAAAAGTTACCCAAAGTTGGAATTTTCAAGGATTTTTGAAATTCATTAGTGCATCTGAATCACCAAAAATCGACGAATAATTGCCAGTGCAAAGGGGGAAAACAGTTTATTCACTGACTGAAATCCCTTTAAAGAGAAACTTTCTTGAATCGCAGCCCAATCATGGATCATTTACACTCTGAATTATCCCTGATCAAGTGGTACCTAAACCGTTTGTGGATCTCTTGTTCCTAAATAAAACGTATTTTCCTCCAGCGTACTACCTGAATTAAAATAGAAAAGACCAAGTGCAACCTGTACAAACATTTTCTTACTCAATGCTCGAATGAATTAACTGATGACTGGGTGACTAATGAGGAACTAAATAGGTGTCGACGGCTGGGTGAAACTAGATTGATGACAACTCGGGCGGTAGAGGATGAATCATGATGAATCGTCGAGTATGAAGATGCCCAATTGATTTGATGGAGCTCGGTCACGTGACTCGTTACTTCGTACTTTCACAAATAGATTGAATAACAGAGTTGACTTACGCCTCCGGTTTCACGGTTCCCACTTACCTGAAAACAGAAGGAAACAAACTGTAGTTAGTACGCTTTAGGAAGATGGGAAAATGAATACCAACATAAAAAATTGAACAGAGGTCGCATTAGCATGATAAAAAAAACTGCTAGCTGAAGACCGCCCATCGTTTGCTTCAGTGACGACACCACTTCATTATTATACCTACAGTGAATGAAATCTCATGAGTAATTTTTTTCCTGACTACCAAAGGTGTGAAAGCTTTGTATTCATCAAGCCCGGATGTGAGTAAGACCACGGAGGAAGTGTCCACCAACCTACGTACTCGTACACCCATGCAGAGTTGGGTCTGCAATAAATTGCAGAATGCTGCTCAAAACTGCTATCCATCTCTATGAATTTTGTGGCATCTGAATGATGAAATTCGAACTAACGAATGTTTTTCTTGATCCAATGGATATTAATTTAGACGGATTTTTCTGCCTAAACTAGGTACCTTGCAGAAACGTCTAATTCTTCATTGAGCAGATAATAGGAATGTGCCACACTCCCTTCACAAACATTTCCAAGCTCTTTAAGACTGAAAATTTCTTCAGTAGAGAACCAAGTACCTCTAAATTTCTGAAAACCTTCTGCTGAGTAGGGTGGGCAGTTGGAATTCCTCATAGAGATAATAAAAATAAATTGACGAATTCGTTGATAAGCTGCCATTTTGGCACATCTTTCAGCTTATTCTCACAATGTTGCTATTACAATTAAAATGATTGCCAAGTGTTTGAAAACCAAAGGTTTGGAAGTTTTGACCAAATCTACTTTTCAGACTCCAATCTCACTTCTCATTTCCACTAAAAAAAGAAGAAGAAGAATGCCACGAATGGGTCATTTAGGCCACGAATGGGCCATTTATACATAAAAGAATAAATCAATGGAACTGAGGAGAAAGCAAACTAAATGAGTCCATCGCAACAGCTTCAGTTTCCTTGAAAATTCGCTAAAATCTATATTATAGAAAAAAATCTAAAACTAATCGGTCTTAAAGATGAAAAAAACGCTTGCATACGAGTCTGCAACGCATTGGGACATTTTCATGTCTTTACCTATTGCTTTTTACCTCACTATAGGATTTTATAACCCACCCTCCGTTGTTGTCAGAATGTGAAACGAATCATTAACATAATAACTATCTATAGCTATTTGTTGTATTTTTCAAACCTCACAATGCGTTGCTGTTGTTACATATTACGTTACAAATTGACACAATCATTAATATTAAGAGGTAGGTACCTAATTTCAATAAAATAGACGATTCCGGATTAATTATCTTCTACACTCACGATCATTAGTTTGTAAACAAAATATGAGAACAGTTATGCCCATAGCTCCGCTATTCGTATAGTCAATATGTTATGGAGAACATGAAAATGTTCGTTAAATCGAGAGCTTTCCAACGAGTGGTGAACGATTTTTGTGGGTTAAAAAGTGTAGAAAAGGAACAAACCTAACAACGGGGTCGTTGTAAGCGGAAATCATTATAAAGGCACTGTAACACAATTTCGTTACGCAATTTCGTGACAGCTTTTTGTGCTATGTGCCAGGGCAAAGACATGAAAATGTCAAAAGTAGAGAACAATTTGCTTCCGAGTCTACCAAGGTAGCAGAAGCTTTGTTTTCACTTTTGAAGGTTGAAAAAAAAAGTTCTCAAAAATCGAAATTTCCACTCGCGTTTTACGTTTTAGACCTTGCTGAAAAAACTAAACCTTAAAAAACTAATCTACCACTAACTTCTGAATAATGGGAACGTAAACGTGCTTATCGAGTTTTTCCAGTGAGACACTCTTGCTTAATCGAGTTGAATGTCACTATCCTACTTAGTGAAGTTAAGTACAAAAACTTTATATCAGACGCCTACTTTAGCTTGCACTTTCAGGTTGATAAGAGCGAACACGGGGACCCCCTCGTCTGTTACGCCACTCCTAGCACCTAATTAATGCGTTCAGCTGATTGAGTAATCGATAAGTGGTCTCTCGCAATCATCCCGCCGTGGGAATATTTATTGTTGCTACGTCCTCACAGAGTAACGAGTCATAGAAGGGACTTCCACAGATGAAGTGGGAACAGTTCCACGAAGTTCATTTTGTAACATTATCAACTTGTTCATTCCTGACCCCAATATTGGAGAATATCATTACAGTTAGGTTCCTTTTAATATACACTATAAGCTGTAGAACATAGAATTTTGCATAAAGTAACCCCTTTTTTACTTTATTAAAATTTTAGTCATTTAACTGCCAGATGAAGACAAATTAATTGGTGCTATTATGCGTTTTTTGGTACCACCATAACCATAACTAATTATTATTAATAATTGGACGGTGTTATACACAAACCACCCAGGCGCCAAGTTATTGTTTTCGAAAAAAATCTAATCAAAAAATTATCCTTTTTATCTAATCCTGCCTCTCCAGTGATAATCGGAGAGATGAAAACTCGGTATTCCACGTTTCTTGATGCGATAATCGTTTCTTGAGACTAATAAAATCCTCCCTCAGCTCATCATCTTACAGAAATCAAAACGTTGTCTAGAACTTCCGAAAAAGGATGCCACGGCGAGAGGAAACAGGGAAGGCGACGTATTATACGAGCGAAAACGATCGGATCGTTAGGAAAACACCTTAATAAACCTCAGCTGAGTTTTTCGCAAAGCGGCCAAACGACATGAGCTCTGTGCTCAATACTAACGCTTGGCCGGTTTGTGAGAATGGGAACTTCGAAAAGATGTTTTGCACAAACAGTCTATCAACCATAGTTCGTCAAAAAGTCGATACCTAGATTGCAGCACAACGCACAAATTGTGAAAGTACTCGTCGAGACGAATCGATTGATACCAAGAACTCGATTTTATACATTTTGGCGCTTGGATCTCAAATCGTCGTCAACTGAGAACAAAAACCATAGTATGAATTCATCAACAGGATTCATCGAGTTACATTTTTCTTCCACACATAAACATAGAAAAGAGAGATATCCGTGGAATATGTATGGATATTATTCTACAAGGGGTAGCAGAGCGTGGATTCTCCTTTCTCTCTTACTTGAGTGAACTACTTATCAAGAGAGCGAGAGATTTCAATATCGTCGTTCGAGGCCCAGCATGGCACATCTAACTTTTGCCAACTTTTCAGGAGAGCCAAAAAACTGTTTTGCGAGTAAGGTAATCGTGTTTTCTTTATTTTCTGAGTTCTAACTAGCCTAATTGGGGTCGCTCAACATGATTTTACAATAAATTTGGTTGTCAACGAACTACCTTCGAAATTAGCGTAGATGTGCTATGCTGCCCAGATTTCGTCCCCTAGATATGCTATGCTGTCGAACATTTGTGCTATTTTGCAGAGGGGTAACATGAAGTTGTCCTATGCTGCTGTACTAAAATTAAGATCTCAAATAAATTATCTATTTGGTTTCCCTCTATAAAGCCAAGGATAGAGTTTTAAACTGGCTTGCAATTCCTTTTTTTGTCAGCCCGACAAGTAGACAGGGAAGGTAGGTACCAGATGTTTATAAACTCGAAACAGTACCAATTTATCATTTATTTTATTTTATTTTATTTATTTAATTTAATTTATAATTTCTTTTATTTAAACGACAAAAAAAATTGAACCCAACAGTTCAAGTTTTACATTGACTTGAATTCCACATCTGCTACTACCAGCGTTAGTATCAGGGTAGGTATCTATTTTCCTAGTCCTAGTGAAGAAAAGCCTTGGAAAATGCAGTAGGTATATATCAGAAAAAAATTATAAATGCATGCATTCGAGTCTGCAACACATTGGGACATTTTCATGTGTGTGAAAGTAAGGTTGTTAGTTCATGTACCCAAGCATCAAAATAAGAAAACAGTTGATTGTTCTCTACGCAACACAGTGAGTCTATTTTATTTGTTGAAATCGCGTGAGCAAGTTTTCGTGACGATTTTTCAGTTTATGTGCCAAAGCAAAGACATGAAAATGTCAAAAATTCTTTAGCTAACAGAAACATTATTAAGGATCACAGAGATCTGTATAAAATCCGTTCCATAAAGCTAGACTTGAATTTCACTACAGTTTACCTGCGTTACTAGGAGTGTATATTTTCTTATGGCACTCATGTGATGTGCCTTTCTTATTTCTTACGAATTATACAGATTGGACGCTTCACAATATCAAATATATTGTTTAGCAATGCACGTATTTCATGGGACGAAGTGCAGAATGATAAAACATGAATTGTTTATTATGGGGTTTCTACTTATTACAAAACTGAGATGAGGAGTTACCAAAGTGAACTGAATTTGTTGTTATATTCCTCTGACCTTCTTGTCAAATCATATTTCTCTACTGGAAAGCGAACATGTGTTAATATAAGTCGGAAGTGAAATGATTTTATTCCTGTTATTCAACTAAAAAGCCTATTCTGATGGTGGGTTTTGATAATTATTTACTAAATGAAATTCTAGTCATTGTCTCATTACTGTGAAAATCTTGTCAATTTATGTTCATTGACTGGAATGTCTACAAATATATAAGTCGTTTTGGGTTTTAAAATTTTGCTGAAATTTAAAAAAATATAGTTGAAGTTAAATATTACCTCTTATTGGACCATGGTGTCACTAGTGTCACTGAAAACATCTTGGGAATCCCACAGCTTTCCCAAGGTGTCACCAGATTAACTAGATATCAATTGCTATTTAAAAATTAATGGACAGAGCTGAATTTTCCTAACATTTTCTGTAAGTTATTGGAAATCAAAAATTGATGTTAGGTATTATAAAATGTTTTTCATCGATTTCCTTGGAAATTTGTTTCATAACTCTATTTTGAGACAAAAAATTCTGCTGTCCATTAAATTTAAAGTTGTAATTTAATTTTGGTTAGTCCGGTGACACTTAGAGATATCTGTGGAGTTCCTGAGATGTTTTCGGTGACGCTAGTGATACCATGGCCCAATTAGGGTTGACAAGTTAAATATTATTAACTTCAACTATATTTTTTAAACCTTCAGTAAAATTTCAGAACCCGAAAAGACTTATATATTTGTAGATATTCCAGTCAGTGAACATGAATTGACAAGATTTTCACAGTAATGAGACAATGACTAGTATTAAATACTAGTGAAATGAAATTTTCATTTAGCAGATAATTATCAAAATCTACCATCAGAATAGGCTTTCGAGTTTAATAAAAGGAATAAAATCGCTTCACTTCTGACTTACTACTTTTTAGTTTTGGAAAATGATTACGCCGATTTTCTTCATTGAGAAAACATTAACAATTATTTTTGGGAAAGTACTTTGGTAGGCCTAAGTTCTGCCTCACAGGAACTCTGCGAGAACTTCGTTTCTTCTTTCTTCCTGCAAAGGCTTTGTTCACGAAAATAAGTTTTGTTCGAAATAAAATACAAAACAGCAATGCACATCTAACAAAGCTTCATCCTAGCAGCATAGCACATTTGCAGTTCAAACTTATTTATCTTATTTTCTTAACTAATGCCGATGATTTATGCTTTTCTTTTTGTTATTAATCAAGATTGAATCTTCATTAAGCATTACTAAAAGGAAAAAAACCGCTATATACTTAAAATTATTGCAATAAACTCAATAAACTTGCCTCGCTTCCTGGCATATACGATTTTTCCATGCTTTCTGTGCAGATGTGCCTTGCTGTTGGGTGGTTTTAGATATGCTATGCTGACTAATTCGCAAATACTACCGCTACGAGCGGCCAGATCGAAAAACTGTTAGCGCCAATCGCTCGGGCGTGAAATTTTGAATAAGAAACCGTTCTTAACTCGATTTCGCCAAAATGTCAGATGTGCCATGCTGGGCCTCGAACGACGATATATTTCAGGGCGTCGTCGACCCGATATAGTCGAAACTTCCATTTCAAACTTGAGGGGAATGAAGAACTACGAGAAGAAAACACTGGGTACATTGATATTTATTTATTTAAATGTAAGAGGTCTAAAATAATGCAGTACAACAGTCATATATTACAAAACATTATAGTGTTGAAAAAACCAACGAGATTAAATTAGGTCAGGTAGAATATCGAGGTAGGATGAAAAAATAATAATAATTTGAACCTGATCATCATGAAAATAGCCCAGTGGGTGGAGGGCCCCCACCCACCGGCTACCCAGACCATTAGCACCCTCACACCTAAGAAAACTCAAATTTGAGAATTTATACTTATACTGCATAAAAAATAACCACAAGATGAGAATAGTTTTGATCCAACCTGGGCCATCTAAATAAGGTAGGTATATGTGAGTTAGAGACGGTTTTTGCGCTGTGGTAACTGTTGTAAACTAAAAACCACGAAATTTTGGCACTTTTCATTTTTTGCTTCCGAGTCTACCAAGGTAGCGGAAGCTTTGTTTTCACTTTTCAAGGACGAAAAAAAAAGTTCTCCAAAATCAAAATTTTCACTCGCGTTTTGCGTTTTAGACCTTTTTGAACAATTTTGGTTCCGTGTCTGTCCGTCTGTCATGAATTCCTTGTAACGCGCATAACTATACGAAGTTATTGTCCGATTTCAATGAAATTTTCAGGGATTGTGCGGGTTGGTGTGTAGACGGTCCCCTATGAAAATCATCATCCTCGGACTGATAGAAGCGACTGCGCATGCGCAAACGTGAATTCCTTGTAACGGCCATAACTTCTACATTTTTCATCCGATTTCGATGAAATTCTCAGGGATGTTACAGATTAGTATTTAGATGGTCCCCTATGAAAATCATCACCTTCGGACTGATAGTTTTTCTTGGTCGATTCCAAAAGTTCATTATTGGAAGTAAGAAACCAAAAGGCAGCTTAAGTGCTTCTTGTTTTTGAGTTTAGATCGACTGAGAGCAGACCAGAAGTGGATGTTGGAACAGAAACTGTTTAGCGGAGTTCTCTCGTGGTAGATCGTGCTGATAGTTTGTGATAGTACTGCTGCTCGTATATTTCCTTCTCTCCTCATTTGGGCTTCGTTTTCAGCACACAATGTGCGCCTCAGGAAATAGATGTACTGCGGGTAAAGTTCATCAGCTTTTTGCGAGTGAGAAAAGCATTCTGATGTACGTTGATGATGATTCTTCCTCACGACTACCCTGCCGTTCCATAACCTACGTAGTACCTACCTATGCAACTGCGGTTGTCAGATTTCTGGCTCGAGCCATCCAATTCCTTTCGGACCATCAGCCTTCCGTGGTTAACTGGAGCGTTTCCCGTTGATCGACTGCTAAAGCGCCGCTCGTAATCTTGGAGTCGAGGAATTGAGCCGTAAACCGGTGAAAAGATCTGGGCGGGAGCGGGAGGCAGTCGGTTTCCTTTCTCCAGAGGGGACTTACCGTTACCTGCGCTCCTTCCGGGTCTTCTTGAGGGCTGGCTGGTGCGCCGATCTACGAGAGGATACCTACTGATTCCAACGATCTTCGCACGAAATGTTGTAAGCGTCTTTGACAGTTCCGTACTAGGTTGGTCGGATAAGATTACAAGTTGCATAAAATCTTCGAGATTTGCTTTTGGAGTTCCATCGCACTAAAATAAACTGTGGGTTGGAGTTGTTGAGCTAGAATCTTAAGTGAGCAGCAACTATCCTTACTACTATTGAGTAGAATCGAGTGAGTTGTTTCAAGGAAGGAACTAAAGAGGGGGGGAGGGGGGTGTGGAATAGTAAGAACTGATAGGAGTGGAACATAGTAATAAATTCTATCTAGAGGGAAAAAGAACTGTACCTACTCCTGAAGGTCCCTTCAAGCCTGGGCTAGGATGGCGAAAAAGTATCGATTCTTTAAAAAATCGATTCTTTTGAAAAAAATATTGATATTTTTAGATTTTTTCCCCCCGGAAGAGTCGGAGAATCGATTAAAAATTCAAGAATCGGTCCGATTCTTTTCATTAGCTGATTAAGGGAAATAAATTATAGTCAAAAACCGCAATGTAGTAGGAAAATTTATGAAGATCATTGTTTATTACAACCTAATGATCACAAAATGAGAAACACCACCTCAACCTATCCTGATAATTCATGACGTCATTCCCTTATCCCCACGGAAGGTTCATGAAGAAAAATTAGTTAATGTACAGCTTTTTCGTGACATAAATTGTCAAAAAAACATCAAGTTTCAAATCCAACTACCTGTATCTTTCATATTAATAGAATTTAAGTGATCTTTTTATACGTAGGCATTAAAAGCTAGCTCCAGCTTTTGGTAATTACGTAAGTATAACTTTTGCTTGAAAAGTATCGATTCTTGAAAAAAAATATAATTTACTACTTTATACTTCTTCTCTAAAAGATCGATTCGATTTGAATCGATTCATTTTGAAGAATCTGACATCCCGTCTGGGCTAGCCTCAAACCTCGACTGTACCTTATATGAGTTGGTGATAGAAAAAGTCGTATAGATACGATCTCGATGAGATCGACAGCATAATTTAGCAAGTCATAAGGAGCTACTCGTAGCTCTACCCATCACCAGCTAGCACACATATGAAATCCAAAATAAAACTCTGCAAATTATAACACAAAGGTTTATTTTTTTAAATCACAAATGTTTATTGTTTAGATCACCCGTCTGCATATAAGGCGGCTTGTCCATCAATATAGCAAAACATGGCTATCCGAGAATTGTAGGTGCTTTCATTACGAATTTTGATATTGGTTGCTAAGGATGCTCAACTGAGTACAACACAAAACTCTATTCAAAGAAATGAACTTTTCGAATTTCTTGAACAATTTTGGTTTCGCGTCTGTCTGTCATACAGTACTGTCTGTCAGTAAATCCTTGTAATGCCCAAAACTATTCGAAGTTGTTGTCCGAATTCGACGAAATTTCCAGGGATTATGGATTAGGGTGCAGATGGCCCCATAAAGCAAACGCCCCCGGAAATATAGAAGCCGCTCCGCGTGCGCGCAAACGTAAAACCCTTGTAACAACCATAACTTCAACCTTTTCCATCTGAATTTTTCGATGAATTTTTCAGGTATTATGGGTCGGTAGTCGGTTGTAATTGGTCCCATATGAGGGTAGTTCCAGATACTTAGAAATTGATCAGATCGTCTAGACAATCTAGTAATGTGCTTTAATACTATTATCAGACACTTCCTACATGTATATAAACATGTTGTCAGTTAAATTCTGACAACATATAAATGTACCTTAGGTAACTATTGTATAATAATTACAAAAAGAATGGATGTACATGTTATTTTTCTCTATTGGTTTCTGGACACCCCATAGTTTATTGCGACACGATTCATCAGTACTTGGGTACTTTTGCACAAGAGTGATATCGTGAAGTCGCCTAATCACAATACCTGTCATCAAACTTTCGCAAAAGAACGTGCTAAGATGCAACAAACAGTTCGAGCTACTGCAGAAGAGAATCGCCCGTTGTCGTGTTTACCCGTGTCGTAAGTTGAAGCGGAAAAACAAAAAGTGAAGGGTCGGACCAGTCGGTGATACAACAAAAGAAATGAAATCGTGAGTTGGACGTTTGAAAAAGCGACGAGAGATGGTTCTGCTAAATGCCGCTGCGATTTCAAGAGATTCGCGACTGTCAGGTCAAGTGCAGCAAAACGTACGTAGGCTGCGTGCTGGCAACTTTCACTTTTGGAAGGGTTCCTACTAGTGCAGCGTGTTCAATTAAATAAGTAGGTAGAAGCCACAGCGCACCCACGTTTGAGGAAAACAGGTTCAAGCTACATTCGATACTCTTCTGCCGAAAGGGATGACATATTATATTCCTCGTACGGCTAATGTCTACTGATACTCATCCATAATTTCTTCATCTTATGGATCTGCTTCCATGGGATTTACAGAGAAAATACTCTTAAACAGCAAATCTTAAAACCCCAATCTTAAGAGGACCCGAAATGCAAAAAATTGAAGAAAAAATTTGTTGTTTGGTTTTTTTTATATGTTTTTTTCAATCTATATGTATCACAGCATACTTACAGAAAATTTCATACAAATAAACCATAAAGTGAAATCTCGACGCAAACATGGTTATGGCTCTCTTCTTGGTTATGGCCGATCAAAAGCTAGGCGACATTGGCTTTTCAAACCAAAGTTGACTGAACACCCCACAGTCACGACATCAGGCAACAGAAGAAAAAAATGGAATAGATTTTTCAAGTTCACATTGTAAGAAAATGTAAACTCATCATAGTTCGCTAAATTATCCTTCAATTTCTCTCGAAATGATGAGGAATTGGAGAAACAGGAAGCATAGCTACTATCACCTCATCAACCTAAAGAAGATAGGCAAACTAACAACGGACATCTGCCGCTTCTGCGACATGGAAACGGAAGATGCCGAACACATCATGTGCCACCGTGAAGCACTGGGTCGAGCTAGATACACAATCCTCGGAAGTGATGCCTTAGCTCCTGACACCATCTCTAAGGTGGCATACACCGATCTTCTCTGCTTTGCCAAAAAGTGGGGAGAAGGGGTGTTCAGTAAACCCTTCTTAGTGGGCTAACATAGACTGGAGGCACTCCACAATAGATCTTGTTGGTCGCAGTGGAAGGAGTTTGTATATCAACTCATCTAAGACCTCCTACTCTATATAAAAAAAAATTTAAAAAAATCACCTCATCACTGGAACTGGATGTGACGTGTGATTTTGACGTTTCTCGGACACAAAACACAATGTGTTTTGTCATGTTTGTTTTAAGAAAACGGTTTTTGAACGGGGCATAGTTGTAAAAAAGCGACCAAAAGAGATAAAATGTCAGGAAAATACCACCAAACACACTTACTTCTCAACAACGCAGTAACTTCATCAACGCAATACAAAACTGTTTCAAAAACCAAAAGTAACACAAAAATGAACACCAATAACCTTCGAAACCTTCGTCGCCGTCTTTTCGGTGTTTTCACTGGTTATATACATCCATGCAATGAAAATAGACTCATCGAAGTGAAGTGTTTGATCTCCGTTTTTACTAAATTTCTCGTCCTGTAAAACCATGCTTTCTCGAATTCAGGAACCTTTTTCTCAGAAACTATGAAGGATATCGGGATACGGGTTTTTGACATTTCATATCTTTACTTTGGCCTATAAACGAAAAAACGTCACGAGAATTGTTCACGAAAATTTTAAATGATATCCACTTACAACGAAGTTACCGAATTTTATCTCTGTCATTCGTGTTCGTAGAAACATCGTTCACCATTCGTTGGAAAGCCCTAAATTTATGCATAAATTATATACTGTTTCCAATTGTAGGTGTGTTCCCAATAAATAAATTGAGCGCAACATATTTTTAGAAAACGGGTTCAGATGAGGCGGTATCTCAGTAAAGAGTAAGTAAAAAAAAATGAGATTATGGCGAAAGGATCATGAAAATCGGTTGAGCAGAACCCAAGAAAAAGGTACCTGAAGATAACTCTGTATAGTGCGGGAGGGGGTGGTTCTGGGTCATCTTAAAGAACAAAATCTTAAAACCCGAATCAGCACACTTCCTCTCGAAGGCACTTGATAATAAGATCATTATTCAGATTGGTTTTGAACAGAACGTAATGCTAAATTAAAACGATTTTCATGAGATCGATATGGACGTATACAGCAACGAACAGAATCGTGTTCGTCAAGTATTCTTCCTCTAGAGAAGATCGCCATATCAACGTTGAGTTTAGCCGAGTATACACAGAGTATGAGAGTATTTTTTACACACAAAAAAACAAGGGTAAACGTGGCAATCGCATGAGTATCCCAAAATTTGCAACCGCGAAAACCCAGGGCTACTGAAGATGTCGTGTGCTGAAAACCGTGAATTTCTGCACTTTTTTTCAGATTTTCAACTCAATTTCTTTTCAATTATAGTTTTGTATTTCATGATGGTCGCTCTTCCACTGGCACCATTGTACCACCATCGTCGTTGCAATACTGTCTGCTTGAGTGTAGATAAAATTTTCTGGAGATGATTGAATAGCAAAATTACATATTTTTCAAAAATTCTAGTCGGTAGAATAAGCAAACTTGAATAGCTTTTTTGGAATTACGCAACTTCTCGTAAAGAGAATGTACAGCTCGAAAAGGAGGTAGCAAACTAAAAACATTGATGATGATGAATGAACCAACTTTTTCAGATTGTATCACTGGCATTCTGTATGGAAACATTACTCAATAATTATAAAATATGACGATATAAACTATTCAAAGTTTGAAATGTATCACCTAGAAATCTACCGATATTAGCTACCCCAGTGACCATCACGTGAAGGTGCTGAGATGATCAATCTGGTTATCAAAGGTTAGACTGAGTAAAGGAGACTGTTGTGAAACCTCATCTTCGGCCAAAGGTGACCCTTAAACCCGAGTTGGTGTTTTTATCCTCGATATTAATGTAGGCCTGCTACTTGTGGCGATTGTGTCGATGGACCACAGAGGTAGCGTCCCGGCTTACTCGTGGTGATTGTGACGATTGTGGCGACACACCAGTTGTAAGCGGGATTTGCGTTCGACAGGGTTAAGGTTTCGTTCCGCGGCGTAGTTGGTAGCAGCACGAGGTTGTGACGCCACGTGCCGATCCCAAGTTCACCGGATGACACAAAACCTAACGTGGCGAGCTCAGGTGGGAAGGGGAAGACAAACAAATATCGAAACAATAGTTAATTTTACAAGGGTAGCGTGTGGTATTTACCTGTGACGAGGCGGTGAAGCGGCCAGTCGAATTCCTCGGGATGATGCAATCTGAAATGTTAGCCTTAAGGGCGTCCTACTGAGAAAATGGCGTCCGCCAAATGCGACGCTGCCAAAGGGGCCTACGAAGGCGTCTGAGGGACGCTTCGGAAAAGATGGCGGAGTGTGACGCGTCACCAAGCTCCGGTTTTTCACACTGAGGAACCAGGTAAAATGAGAAAAGATATTCAAATGCAGATTTACAACAATAAAAGGTAAGTTTATTAAATATGCAAGTGGTTTTCTGACTAGGCACACCGAAGGGTGTGTCGAAAAGAAGCCTGACGGGCGCAACAACACAAGTAAGTATGGCACAAGATTCAATGTTCAATAGGATAGATTTTCAGATAATGTTTCAAATGTACAAAATAATAACTCCAATTTGACTTTATGTTTCAGGTTTCCAGAGTATATCAGTTCAACGTTCCAGGTTTTCAACTAAGGTGAGTATGGTAAGTATAGGTTAACTTTGTGTTTCAGGTACGAATTTAGCATTAAGTTACAACTCTCAAATTTACGACTTTTGTCCAATTGTTTCAGAATTACTTCTACGCACTGTCCTAACTGCATTGGCCAATGGTTAGAAGGTAAGTTATAGTTTTCACTCACACGTGTCAGGGCCCTGAGGTATCCTTCCAGGTGTGATGTGGCGGTTGTGGTGGTTGTGGCGACGGACGTCCAGGGAATCCAAGTTCTCTTCCTCCAGATCAATTCGGCGCGACACGGCAATTTCCGATGGTCAGGGATCTTACGAAAAAAGCGTGTGAAGGTATTTACGGGGGCGGTTGACTCTAGCAGTTTTAAGTTCACGGGCAGCAGGGCTCTCAATGACTTGTACTGAATATCAAGGGGGGTCTGCTTGTGGAGGGGGCTGCTCGTTGGTTTTGTTCCGGATGGTCCCCCTCCGCTCCCTCGACGGACGGGCGCCTGCCAGGTGGAGACTTCTGATTGGCTCCCCCCGCCGAGGGAGGGACGCTCTGGCTGGAGACGGCGTCTTCATGCTGAGGGGGGGGTGACGTCACCTTCCGAGCTGACCACGGACCCGAATCTGACAATCATCGCCGCGGGTGGCTATGACAAATTCGGATCGGAAGGGAGTTAACGAATTAACCCAGTCTCTTCACTGGAAATGTTCCCCAGTGAGTGGAGACTCACATCCCCCTTCCCTCCGGGAGCCAGCGTTGTCAAAGACGACGCTGGGTATTCCCAGAGGAGCCAAGGGACGCGCCTTCCTTATGGCCAGCTCGTAGGCGTGGCGACGACACCCGCGACAGTTGGCTGGGTCGCGTTGTGCCCGATGGTCCTCGGGGCACTCCGGCAGTGGTCGTCCCTGGCGATGGAAGTTCTTTAGACGTTGCCAGAACTCCTTACACCCTGGGCACCGGAAGACGAAGAGCTGTGGTACCTTCTTGGTGCAGACAGGGCATTGACGCTTTTTGCTGATCCTTAGCACGATCCTTGGGTGGGCCGGAGGTGGTATTGTCTTGGCCGGTGCTGCCTCGTCTTCGCTGGAGGTTGTGGGAGAGCGCCCGGGTGTCGGTGGCACGTCCCGGGTGGGTGACTCTTCGTAGGAACTGACTCTCCCACGCGCGCGCCGGGGTGGTCGAGGCGTCGTTGGCGGCGAGTGGAGTGGTGTCAAGTCCACGTACGGGTTTGGTGCTGGGCTTCTGACCTCGATGGCCTGAGGCACTGGTGACGGGGCGGGGGACGAAGCTGGAGGCGGAGCCGGGGAGCGAGCCAACTTCTCCTCAGCCTCCGCAGACCTCGCCGCAGGTGCCTCTGCAGATAGCTGGTTGATTGCCTCAGGTGTGGCGGTCTTCGCCGCAGGTGGCTCCACCACCACCTGTGCGTTGGCTGCCTTGGACTCCGCCACGGCTGCGTCCCGTTGCTGGATCAGTTGTTGTCGATCCAGCAGCCACTTGGCTTGGCGGTCCAACAACGCATCCCGCTCCTGCACGATCCTCTGGTAGATGGGAATCCACCTGTGTATCTGGAGGATCGTGAGGAGCGCCGAATTCCCTGACGTGTGGCGGCTGGTTGGGGTGTCGCCACACATTGTGAATCGCACGAAGTTGGAGAGCGTTTCCAGTACGTCGTAAGGGTCGTCGGGTGGCGCGGGCGTGTTCACGTGTCCCGGCGACTGGTCTCGAAGGTTGGCGATAAATCTTTCGGTCCGCCTCCTCATGAGTTCCACCATGGGGTCCGGTGACTGGGGACCCCCGTCTACTATCCACTCATCTAGCGGTTCTTGTGCCATCCTACAACAAACAAATAAACGCCCTACTGTAACATCCTGCCTAGGAAAAGTGACTCAGGAATTGATCTCAGGGTACTTCACACAAGTTATTCTGGCCTTGTTAGGAAGGTAGCAGAAGTAATGGTTCGGCTTGGTCTGGAGGACCTAAGTGAAGTTTGTCGGTCTGAAGGACCCAATTGAAATTGGTTGGTCTGAAGGACCCAAGCTGAATTTGTTGGTCTGAAGGACCATGTGTCGAGGTCGTGGTCAGTCTTTCCTAGTAGTCAGTCAGTTTGTCTTTCGGCCTAAGTGGAGTTGCTTATAATTTACGGAAGGGTCACGTTGGCGGAACGAATATGGCGTGGTTCCGGTTGGCGCCTCTCCTCTGAGTCGTTTCGGAGGTAGACCTTCAGGTGTCGACGGCTCTTCGGCTTTGCGTACTACTGGTTCCTGGTGAGGGCTGTTGCTGTGGCGATCGTGGTTGCTTTGGCGATCGTGTTCGCTGTGGCGATCGTGTTCGCTGTGGCGATCGTGGTCGCTGTGGCGATCGTGTCCGCTGTGGCGATCGTGTTCGCTGTGGCGAGCGTCCTCGGAATGGTTGACCGGGCGTTGTGAGTTTCCCGCTGGATTTTCGGCTGAGTTTCCCGAAGGGTAGCTGACGCTTTTATCTTCTTCACTGGTCGAGGAGCGATCTGAGTGTCGATCCGCGTCCTCGAGGTGAGTCGGTTGTGGCGAAGCAGTCCCCTGGTTCGACTTTTCCGAAAACGGTGTAGTGGGAGCGTTCTCGTGAGATTCGGTCGGCCCATCGCCACATTCCATCATGGTCGGTTTTGGAGGCGGCCATCGTAGTTCCTCATCCGAGTCTTCCATCATTTCTTCCTGTATCCCCGTTTCCGTTTCGTGAATGTTCCTTATTGTGTCTATTTCCGGGGTTTGATGGGATTTGGTATGGTCCAGGATCGTATCGTCCGGTACGCCCAGCACAAAGGCCGGTTTGAGGCGGTTAATGTGTACTACCTGACGTTTTATATCGGGTGAGTCCCTGATTTCGTAAGTAACATTCGAGTGTTTCTTTAGCACCGTCCACGGTCCACTCCATGGACTCCAGAATTTTTTCACGACACCTGGGGGCGGCTGCATGTCTTTTAGGTACACCATATCCCCTGCCTCAAAAGAGCGTAGAGAGCGGCGGGCGTTGATGGCTTCCGTCCGTTTCTTCCAGGCTTCGTGTAGGCACTGTGTCGTGGCGTCACGGGCCATTCGGAGATTCTTCAACAAGGAGGACTCAGGTAAGGGTGTTCGAAGTCCTTGAAAGGTGTCGTTCGGAAGGCGTATTTCCCTCCCAAAGGTAAGAAAATTTGGAGTAAATCCAGTACTCTTATGGGGGCTGGATCGATACGCTGCGAGTGCTACGGGCAACATGGTTTCCCAGTCCTTAGTTTTCTTGGTAATTTTCGCCAAAATGTTGGTCAAGGTTCGGTGGAAACGCTCGCACACCCCATTTCCTTCCGGGTGGTACGCGGTCGTGAAGATCTGCCGTATGCCCCATTGGGCACAAAGTTCGCGTGTCGATCCGGCGGTGAAGGCGGTTCCACGGTCTGAAACAAGTCTCTCGGGTACACCGTGTCTCGGTATAAATTCCTTCGCTAAAATTTGCGCGACAGTAGAGGTGGTACAATTGGTGGTAACGTATGCTTCAGCATACTTAGTAAAATGGTCGATTACGGTGAGGAGGTATTTGGATTTTCCATTCGTCACGATGGGCCCCACGAAATCGATACCGACGATGTGTCCGGGTCTCTCGGGGAGGAGCGGCTTCTGAATCGGACTTTTCAGATTCGTCGGGGTGTTGCGACGTAAACACGTTTCACAACGTTGTACCTGCTCTTTGACGTCTCTCGATAGTCCGGGCCAGTTTCCTAGTCGTCTCACCACCTTTTCCGTTACGTCGGCTCCGGGGTGTCCCGCCCACTCATTCTTATGGCATCGGTCAATCAACCATTCACGAAGTGAACTCGGGATGAGGGGCACCCATTCGTGTCTACCATCGTGTCGCACTCTCATTTCCCACACTCCGTTAGCTTTTCGCAATCCTTCTTTACCGCGACTCAAAACCATCGATTGGACCCAATCATCGAGATCCTGTGCAGCGATCATCAGCTCGCGCGGGAAATCGAGATTTACAACGGCTATATCCATTCGACTCAATCCGTCCGCATGTTTCATCTGAGTTCCGGGTCTGTATCGGGGAACGAAGTCGTATTCAGCAAGCCTGAGAACCCACCTCCCGATTCGCGATGTCGGGTCGCGGAGGTGCATCGCGGCCGTGAGTGCCATGTGGTCCGTTTGAAGTTCAAAGGTCTGACCTAAAAGATATTCTTGAAAATGGCGGACCGCCCACACAACGGCGAGTAACTCTCTCTCCGTGACGGAATATCTGGTTTCGGCCGGATTTAGTTTTCGACTTGCATACGCCACGGGCCTCTCTTCCCCTTCAAAGTTCTGCGAAAGGACAGCCCCCAAAGCGGAGCCGGAAGCGTCGGTGGCCAACACAAAGGGTTTATTCAGGTCAGGAAAGGCGAGTACGGGTTCCTCGGTCAACTTGACCTTGAGTTCGTCGAACGCTTGTTGTTGTTTACTTGTCCACTCGAAGGGTCGGTTCTTCTGGAGGAGGTCGGTCAAGGGTACCGAGAGCTCCGAGTATCGAGGTATGAACCTCCGGTAAAACCCAGCCAGCCCCAAAAACGACTGCAGTTTCAACGCCGAGGTAGGTACGGGAAATTCCTTAATGGCCTTGACCTTCTCGGGCTCGGTAAGGATTCCGTCGGGCGTGATGCGGTGACCTAGAAAGCGAACCTCGTTTTTCAAAAACTCGCACTTCGACAAGTTCACTTGCAGGCGGGCCTCGGTCAATCGATCGAAAACCTGAGTCAATTTCTGGAGGTGTTCCTCTCGAGTGGCGGAAAATACTATGATGTCATCCAGGTAAACGAGACAATGATCTCCGAGGATTCCATCGAGGGTATCATTCATGACTCGCTGAAATGTAGCGGGCGCATTCTTCAGTCCAAACGGCATCTTTTCGTAATGAAAATGACGTCCTAAAACTGAAAAGGCCGTTTTCTCCCTTGACTCGGGGTGAACTGGTATCTGGTGATAACCCGATATTAAGTCGATGGTTGTGAACCATTTACACTGACCTAACATCGCAAGGGTCTCCTGTAATCGGGGAAGAGGATAAGCGTCTCCTTTGGTGATTTTATTGAGCTGTCGGAAATCCGTGCAAAATCGCCAAAGCTGCTTTTCTCCCGGCGGCGTTTTCTTTTTGACGAGTAGTACCGGCGCACACCACGGGCTAGTAGACGGGCTAATTACCCCATTTGACAGCATGTCCTTGATTTGAGTTTCAACGACGTCGCGGAGGGCGTGGGGAACCGGGTAGGGTTTTTGTTGTGTAACGGTGGGTTGAGTAGTAACTATCTCATGGAATACGTTCAATCGACATCCCTCCCCCGTAGGTGGCTTAAATAAGTCCCGAAATTTACACAACAATTCACTAGTTGGTTCCGCGTCCGAAGTTGTGAGATGTCGCAGTTTCTCTTGCAAGGTCACGTCGAACTCGGGTAACGGGGTTTCCCATTGGTCGGTCGGTAGCTCCCCCCACTCCTCTTCTTCCAGACCGTCTGGCGTGGCGCCGGGACATACTTCTTTTTCATAGTTTTGAATCGGGGGAATAATAGAACAAATCTCGGCGCAGGCCTTTTCTTCTCTAAGGGATACGTTAGAACTCGTTTCATCAGGGGTATCGACTATATCGGGATATGGTTCAACACATGGGTCGGCTGTGGCGAACTGGGTCGGGCTGTGCCGATCCGCTGTGTCGAACTGTGTCGCACTGTGCCGATCCGCCATATCGAACTGTGTCGCACTGTGCCGATCCACCGTGTCGAACTGTGTCGCACTGTGCCGATCCACCGTGTCGAACTGTGTCGCGTTGTGACGATCCTCTGTGACGAACTGTGTCGCACTGTGTCGATCCACCGTGTCGACATAAGTCCGATGGTAGTCGTGGAGCATCCGATCGAGGCATTTTTCGAGGGAGGTTTTCCCATCAAAGTCCGGCGCGGGATCAGTGCTGTCGCTTGCGTCGTCAACTTCCTGGAACTCGGTAGGCGTAGTGGGGGTTGCACAATGTCGTGAGATTGGTGTGCTGAAATGTACTTTCGGAGGAAGTGGAAGGTTTTGGGCCGGACCCTTCGTCAGGTTCTTGTAGTGGGGTGTATCGTCGTACCGCTCAACGGGTGTATCGATAGGGACAGAAACGCCCCTGAACTGCCGATTCCAAAACTTCAGGCTTCCGGCGCCATCTTGATTTGTGGCGAAATTTGCCCGCACCTCCGAAGCGTCGTCCGGTTCTTGGTAATCCACGCACGATGGTTTTTGCGTGGCGGAGGCAGTTGTTGCCGCCGAAGGGGTGCTAGGGAGAGGAGCGTTGTGATCATGACTTTCATTTTGATCCACGAACGTCCCAAATTCCCGCCCCTCGGGCCGCAACACTACCCCCACGCTGTAGATTTCCTCGGGTGTGTCGACCGGCGTATATGGGCGGATGACGCCTTTAGGGGTGCGGAATTTCATTTCCGGTCCCGTTGTAAATGTGATGGGTACCCTTCGAAGTACGTCGAGCCCCAAAAGATCAAGCGTAGCGCTTCTCCTTGCGAATACTAAGAATGTGTGTTCAAATACACATTCGCCGATCCTTGTGACGACGCGCTGTTCTCCGGAGAAATGTAGGGGCATTCCATCAGCTCCCCACGCGATCGCTCGGGTTGGGAGAATTGGAATTCCCTTTACGGGTGTTGAAAGTACCGAAAGCGTAGCTCCGGTGTCCAGGGTCATCTCTCGTTCCTCCGGGCCCAGTCCCACGGTGATTTTCATCGTCCGCGACATTGGAGCTTCCACGGCGGGAACATGTGCCTCCTCGATTGGCTTTTTGTAACGGGCGACCTCCATTGAATGTGCCGGCGCCATGACAGGTTGCGACACGGGGAGGAGACGTTTCTTTTTGTAACAATCCTCCTCCAGATGTTCTCGGACGCCACAGAAGTCACAAAATATGGTCTTGTTCGGGCTGAATGGACAACTTACGGGAAAATGTGTTTTGTCCGCGCAAAACATACACGGATATCGCGGGGTTGGTTTCTCGGCGCTTCGGCGCTCGCTGGGCTTATCTTGGCGGTGGTCCTCCTCCCTGTGTCGATTATGACGCTGTAGGGGTTCGTCTTTTCGCGGGCATCGAGCGGCGAAATGTTCAGGACTTCCGCAGTTGTAACATCGGCGGTCGTTGGTAATGGCCGCCAAGTCCCAACGTTCGTCTGTGTCGATTGTGTCGTCTAGGGTTTCCTCCAATTCCTCCGCCTTGCTCAGCGCGTCCTGGATCGATCTGGGGCGATTTGTGATGAGCAGTGCGCTCATGTTTTTGCTGACACCACGTATAAAAGCGCTCAGGGTTTTTCTTTCTACCCAGTCGTGGCGTTCGTGACGTCGGAGTTGTCCTCCTTCTTCCATGACGGCACACCGGGCGAGGCTGCGGACTCGGTCGGCAAATTGGCGGAGCGTTTCTGTGGCGTTCCGCTTGACTGTCCACAGGAGGGCGGCGGCGTGTTGTGGATTTTCCTTTTGGAACCACTTGATCATGTCGTCACGGACGATCTCGTAGACGTTGTCTACGTCGAGCGTATCATCCCGATCGATAAGGAATTGCTTAGCGGTTCCCCGCGCTTTTGTGCGGAGTAAACGGTATCGTTGTCGCGAGGTCAAACCCGTGGTCACCATATCAAAATTCGCAAAAAACGACACAACACTTAATGCACCGGTCGCGTCTGGGTCCCACGACTCTACTTCGAGGAATACCGAGCGCGGTATGCCCTCCCTATCGGCTTCGTGTGTTACGTTATTATATCGCTGAAGGAGAATGTTCATCTCCTTCATTGTCTGAGTCATTGTTTCTACAGCTTCCGTGCCGGAGGACGATTGGGTCTCGGTCCCCCTGTCGCTAGGTGTCGGATTATTGAGGAACATGGTAGCGATTGATACTAACTACCACCTAGGCACGAAGAAGTCTGTCGGCGTGAATCGGTCTAAGTCGAGAAAAATACAACTACGAGAAGAGACGTCTTCTCGCGTCGTTTCGTGCGGAAGGCTGCTTCTAATGTCACTTTTCCTGTATAATAAATGGATGTACAGCCTACCTATTTTTATTTTTACCTGTCTCAGTGTGTTTTATTTTTGAAGTTTGTTTCGATAGACTCTAAATTTAAAACTGAGCTCGTGTCGAACGGCCTACGAGTTTGAGTGGGCTCGTGTGAGGCTTACTCACACCGGGATCCACTCCGCTGCCACCAAATTTGTAGGCCTGCTACTTGTGGCGATTGTGTCGATGGACCACAGAGGTAGCGTCCCGGCTTACTCGTGGTGATTGTGACGATTGTGGCGACACACCAGTTGTAAGCGGGATTTGCGTTCGACAGGGTTAAGGTTTCGTTCCGCGGCGTAGTTGGTAGCAGCACGAGGTTGTGACGCCACGTGCCGATCCCAAGTTCACCGGATGACACAAAACCTAACGTGGCGAGCTCAGGTGGGAAGGGGAAGACAAACAAATATCGAAACAATAGTTAATTTTACAAGGGTAGCGTGTGGTATTTACCTGTGACGAGGCGGTGAAGCGGCCAGTCGAATTCCTCGGGATGATGCAATCTGAAATGTTAGCCTTAAGGGCGTCCTACTGAGAAAATGGCGTCCGCCAAATGCGACGCTGCCGAAGGGGCCTACGAAGGCGTCTGAGGGACGCTTCGGAAAAGATGGCGGAGTGTGACGCGTCACCAAGCTCCGGTTTTTCACACTGAGGAACCAGGTAAAATGAGAAAAGATATTCAAATGCAGATTTACAACAATAAAAGGTAAGTTTATTAAATATGCAAGTGGTTTTCTGACTAGGCACACCGAAGGGTGTGTCGAAAAGAAGCCTGACGGGCGCAACAACACAAGTAAGTATGGCACAAGATTCAATGTTCAATAGGATAGATTTTCAGATAATGTTTCAAATGTACAAAATAATAACTCCAATTTGACTTTATGTTTCAGGTTTCCAGAGTATATCAGTTCAACGTTCCAGGTTTTCAACTAAGGTGAGTATGGTAAGTATAGGTTAACTTTGTGTTTCAGGTACGAATTTAGCATTAAGTTACAACTCTCAAATTTACGACTTTTGTCCAATTGTTTCAGAATTACTTCTACGCACTGTCCTAACTGCATTGGCCAATGGTTAGAAGGTAAGTTATAGTTTTCACTCACACGTGTCAGGGCCCTGAGGTATCCTTCCAGGTGTGATGTGGCGGTTGTGGTGGTTGTGGCGACGGACGTCCAGGGAATCCAAGTTCTCTTCCTCCAGATCAATTCGGCGCGACACGGCAATTTCCGATGGTCAGGGATCTTACGAAAAAAGCGTGTGAAGGTATTTACGGGGGCGGTTGACTCTAGCAGTTTTAAGTTCACGGGCAGCAGGGCTCTCAATGACTTGTACTGAATATCAAGGGGGGTCTGCTTGTGGAGGGGGCTGCTCGTTGGTTTTGTTCCGGATGGTCCCCCTCCGCTCCCTCGACGGACGGGCGCCTGCCAGGTGGAGACTTCTGATTGGCTCCCCCCGCCGAGGGAGGGACGCTCTGGCTGGAGACGGCGTCTTCATGCTGAGGGGGGGGTGACGTCACCTTCCGAGCTGACCACGGACCCGAATCTGACAATCATCGCCGCGGGTGGCTATGACAAATTCGGATCGGAAGGGAGTTAACGAATTAACCCAGTCTCTTCACTGGAAATGTTCCCCAGTGAGTGGAGACTCACATTAATTATTTATCATATTTAAACCCGATATGGTTGTTTTCTCCTTCATCTTCCACAACGAAAATGACAATGAATCTCCCATTTTTAATCACTGAATTTAATTAACGAATGTGAACAATATGAACTGTTTGACGAATGATCCATGGCCATGGGGAGGCTGGAATCAAGTGAATTTTTTTGTTTTATTATTTCTTTCTCAGAGTGGCATTAATTCTACCCAACAAATTCATCGTCAACTTGCATCAATAGCCACTCCGCATGCGAGAACGTACATCCTTCAATTCTTGTAGCAATATGCAATAACTTCCCCATCATCAATTTCATTTCAGTTTTCATTGTGGCGATAGTTTATCACTTTATCTGGGTTGAGGGTGAGGAATATTTTAGGCCAATCCTCTTGTGCTTACGTCCGAGCGCTTTCGTTTAATACAACATCTTCAGGGTTATTTTGGCGATGTAGTTGTCAGTTATAATTGTTTTTGTTATATGCTGTAGTTGTTGTTTTGTACATGGTTTCTTCTTTTCCTTTCTCAATCATCGTACGATTTTTGTTATGCACCTAATTCGGTGCATAACAAAGATTTCAAAAGATTTCAAAAGTGATTATTGTAGGCATTTTTTATTCCGTAATTGTCTCCAGATCTCAATTTTTAGATACTGATTACTTTCACTACCTACGACTGCAAAAAATCAAGTGCAATGGGTACTATCCAATATTTCGAAGAAGCCTGATGTAAAATAGGTACTCGAATTGTCAGTGACACTAATTCCCCTCAGACATCAAAGATTAAAAATAATAATTTAAAAAAAATACAGCTAACGACACTGACTCATCATCCAGTATCAATACTGAAGAAAAAACTTGGACAGTAAAAGAGAGTGAGGATTAGTAAATGAAACAAAAAAAGTTAGAGGTCGGATAAGGAGAAAGAAGCCGCAGCTGGATGGAAGTAGAGCGGAGGATGCGGCTGAGGTGGCCAGGTGAGGTGCTGGCGACAAAGGAAGGAAGAAGAACTCAAGGCCGACCACCGTCTGGTATCATCGCCGGCTGTTCTCCTCGTATTAGCAAATGGATGATACTTTCCTACGAAATAACGTAACTTTGCGATACGAATTGGTAACTAAAAAATGAACACAAATACCTACAGGTAGTTCTTTGTTCACAAAGGTTCATCAAAATCCCTGAGCTGATCAATATAAACATTGTTTAAATATATACAGTATAAACACTATCCTCGTATGCTCCTGTATAACAAAAAAGCTCACTCACTACTACCCTAACCTGCCAAAATTTGGGTGACATGCAATGTCATTTTTATGCCTTGAAAAACCTCCCAACGGACCAGATTCTCCACAATACAGCTTTGAACGTCCAAGAAGCACATCAGAGAACGTTTCGAAGAGTCTGCCGGTGGAACTGTTCTTGTACAGAGGTGTCTATGAGCTGTAGAATGGATCACTTTGACCGATCACTGGGGAGTGTCATGTATCAGGTTCCCACATAAAGTTGACCATATCAAAAGGCAATCTTGATGCCCCCAAGACAAGAACCTGAATCAGTTATGATCTCTTAGATAATTATCATCCATTTCTGATAAATTGTACCCTGGTTTCTGGAGGAATCGGATGCTTAACCTAAAATACTACATCCTAAATACCCTCACACCCAGATAATGTCCCCAAATTCGTGAAGTATTTTGTATCCAATAGAACCATTAATCCATCAATTATTGATGGATTATATAATATTCATCAATACTCAATGAATTAATGTTGACATTCAAGCCAAATTAGAAAAGTTTCAAAAAAATAAATAAATAAATAAACTCAAAATTTTCAAGAAAAAAATGTTGAAACCCGTTTTGAAACATTGTAAACAATTCCTGAATTTGTTTCCATTTTTCAATAAAAATGGGTGAGTGTGTGTAGACGATAACTAGAGCAATATTTTTTAGCACAGATTCCAAGTTAAGCCAAAGTGTTTATATAACTACTTAACGAAAAGACGAGTTAGCCTAGAATTTTGGACTACTCTAGGGAGTCAAAAAAATTGCGTTTTAATCATACTAATACTGTAGATATGTTGTATTCGGAATCTGTACAAAAATGTGCCAAAGCAGACATGAAAATGTCTAAAATTCAATCACTACATGGAGTCAATTCCGTTAGTTATCACCTCTGGTACTAGGGAAGGATATCCATACCCGATATTTAAAATATCAATATTTTCGTACCGATACTCGATATTTTAGTATCAATGCTGCACTATCCGATATTTTTGAATGTCGATACTTTGGATCCGATAATTCTAAATATAGAATATCGATACATTTCTCGCAGACAATTCAACGTAATGGCTAAAAAAACTTGTAACATGTTTAATAATGTATTCACAGTTATTAATAATTAACGGTATGTTGGGTAAATACACTCAGCTTGGACTCTTGATAGTGAGAAATGGATAAACATTGTTGGGAAAAATATGTTCCTTGAGAATAATGGATTTATGTAGACATTTAGTGACACTAAAGTATCGATACTCAAACCAAACGATACATGGGATATTAATACTCAAATACAATACAAAATCGATACAAAATATCGATACTTTTCTATCTGGTATTCGACTAAGTGACCGCTCGGCGATTTTCTCAAGAGCGATCCCTCGTTTTACATAACAGCAACGGATGACTGTAACAATCGAGGTGACTACATCGGGAAAGCCTGACGTGAAACAACGACTTCCGGGTATCGGTGAGGTCTGAGAACCTTGGTACTCCACCTGTGGCCGGTCGAGCACCTCACCAACCACAAATTGACGGCAGTTGGGAACTTCAACTGACCCGCAATATTGTACTTATTAGCTGTACAAGAGCGCATATTATGAGTGAGTCACTCAGAATGACAACATTTTAGTTGGGCTGATGATGTTTCTTGTACGATTAACTCGTACCTACTTGTAATTTGTCATTTCAAATTTAAGGAGCCTACGCCATTTTTCCACTCCAAAAAAAAATCGTCAATTTTAGGATTGTGGGGCACAATTATGCTGAATTAATCCATCCAGCAATTTATTTTAATGTTGCTGAGAATTGGAAACAAATTGTTTGACCAATGTATTTCACTTTCATCTATCCACATCCTTGTTCAGGTGTGTATTTATTGGAATTATTTTAGAAAACTTGACCTACAAGGTTGTTTGTAACAATAAAAGGGGCTATTATAGCTTGTAGTGTACATACAGGGTATCCCGAAACCAATCTACAAAACGTCAGGAATTGCTTCTACAACTTATTTGCAACCTCTTGCAAGTGTGTGAAAAAAATAGATATATACATTTTTTTTACTCCTCTTAAAATGCCACTTTTTTCACTTTGTAATAAGGTAAAAAATAAAACGTTTTTTCGCAGTCAAACACAGTTTTCCTCTCTTTAAATTCCACAGTAAACCTGAAACATGGGTTACCGTTGGACTTCTGATGAAATGGAGCATATTAAAATTTCTGTTTTTTCTTCGAGGAATTTGGTGATTTTTTCCTACTAAAACCCTTTTTTTTCAGAGGCTCTCATAAGCTTGAAATTTTCAAGCTTATGAGAGCCTCTGAAAAAAAAGGGTTTTAGTAGGAAAAAATCACCAAATTCCTCGAAGAAAAAACAGAAATTGACAAACCTTCAAGTTTTAGGTAGAAAGATAATTCTAAACCGTTTTTCTGAACTGGTCAGGATCTCATCACACGGGAAATTTATAACTCTCTTTCCAACGGAGCAATCAGATTTGAATTTGCATGGGAAATGAGGGAGTTATGTCCATTCTAGAGCTGAAAGGTCAAAAACACGAAAAAAGTGGCATTTTAATAAAAAAAATTGCTAGGAGGAAAGAGTTGATGCAAATTAGTTCCTAGTAGAATCGATTCGTATTGTTGGTTGGTTTCGGGACTCCCTGTATACCTAGTTACTGCAATTCATTCAAAATCGTGGGTGGGAAACGTCAAGTGATTTAAAAATGCTAGGTGAAGAGCAGCTGTGGAAGGGTAGCTGGTGGCCCGAATTTCTTCCTAGTCTTAACAAGACTCATCACTTCATCAGAGAGGCGCTCTATTAGGTACTTGAGGCCCGCGTGACGAAATTAGTTGACTACCTACTCTACCTCCAATCATCTTCAACTGCGTATAAATCAGCTTGTTTTAATACCAAAATGCGGCTTACTATTCTATTTGTGGTTCACTTGTGCTGATGTTCTTTTTTCGTCAGCTTCTTTGTTCAACCTCAATTCTTCCTAATTGTTTTCCTCTCAATGTAATTTTTGTTTGTTTTCCATATCCGATTACAATCTCGTCCAGCCACCTAAAATTTAGACAATCCAAATTACAAGACACAGTTAACCATAGTTGGATTTTCAGAGTAGGGAACGCAAACTCCTCATTATAGTTAGACAACTTCTTTGACGACTGCAGACCAGTGGTGGAAAAATATTAGGTCGCTCATCAACAACTTGCAGGGTTTTGGTTCGAAGATGCAGTTTGTGTGATGAGTTTCTCTTCATCATCTACGGTCTCCGACCGAAACTCGATGCAACGGTGGAGCAATCAATCTTTCCCAAATTCTGCAACTAGTCATTCCCATCCTGACCTTTCTAGACGAAACCTGACGTGCGGTGATGTACAACTTCAGCTCAACATGCAATTGTGTGGGAATGAGAACGCCGTGCCCACGCTGCATCATCCATCCACCTTGCAAAAATACTGCGCATTATCAGGATTCTTTCTTGGAAATTTGTAGAGACTACATTATTCTTCCTTCTCAGAAACAAATTCTTAGTCATATTCGTGCATGTAAACAATATGTTGGGATGATTGAATTGGTCAGGCGACTTCAAATGGTGAAAATTGGCCTATTACTTTTTCACCCGTTCATCACACTCCATTGTATGCTAATGTTATTATTGTCACGACCTCTATCTTTCATTTGATTTCTATTTACTATTGAGCTTGTCGTAATGATGCAACCTGTAGATATTTCATTGACCTCGTTTGTTCGTGTAACAATCGAGTAGTTAAACAGGTACTTACCAAGTATACTAACTTAATGGATTGCTCATATAATTGACATGAAGAAAGATGAACTCAAACTCCCTGAACTGCTGTTTCCCCACTTTCTGCATACTAGTCTTGCAGCAAGTCGATACACTTTTTGAGCTGCGTACTTTCGCGTTGTATGGTTGATTTGGCGGTAATTTTTCTTTTACCCTGAACCTTCCTGAGTAACCTCCTTTTTCATTTATTGCTCTCTCATTCTCCAGACAAAATGCGGGTGGAACATTTGATTTTGGGGCACCCTATTTTTTCACCTTATCTATCGTCGTTAGCAAGGAAGCAAAGCCATATTTTACTTAGTTAACCCGTAGGCGAAGCACTATTCCACATAACTTTGAGACTAAAGTATCTTAGGTTGGGCATAGGATTGTGGTTTGGTTCCATAACTAGATACCAATTTTTGGAAACAAATACCACTACCTGATGTTTCCCCGTACTACCTGACACCAATGGACCATAGTAACACTAGTGTCACCGAAAACATCTCAGGAACTTCACAGATGTCCCAAAGTGTCACCGGAGGAACCAAAATTAAATTACAATTTTACAGTTAATGGACAGCAGGATTTTCTGTGGGCTATTGAAAGTTTCAAAATAGAGTTAAGTATGACAAAAATCTGAGGAAATCGATGAAAAATTTTAGAAAATTGTTGTCAATACATCATTTTTTTAATTTTTAAATAACTTACAAAAATTGTTTAAAAAATTCAACTTTGAACATCAATTTTTAAATTGCAATTTAAATTTAGTTAATCTGGTGACACCTTGGAACAGCTGTAGAATGCCCAAGATGTTTTCGGTGACACTTGTGACACCATGGACGAATTAGGGTTAAAATTATTGTACTACCCACATAGTGTTACAGATGGAAACCTGAAAACAATAAAATAAATAAATAAATAAAATTGATCTTTCTCTTCAAGTATTAGGTACCCTTTGTCATTTAAAAAGTTTAAAAAAACGCATTGTGGAATTAGAAAATTCATCAAAATTTAATGATGGTTGATTTTATAGCCAATATAGTTTGTGTGTATTAAATTATGTTCTAAACCTTCCTGAGTAACCTCCTTTTAACATGTTTAATGTTTTAGGGCTGGGGGTCATTCTGTGAATTCCGACACGCAAATCTGCAACGCTTTTTAGGACGTCCCACAGTAAGACTTGGGCGTCCTTATGCGATCGATCTGGGGTAAAGTTGGACAACACTCAACAGAAAAAAAAATAACCACACAGTAATCCGTTTTAGACCATTCTGAATCCAAATCCGCGAAAAAAACCATAGGTGTATGTCTGTGTGTGTGTGTGTATGTGTGTATGTGTGTGTGTATGTGTGTGTGTAACAAAATCTTGTGTACTCTGCACAGGCCTTAGTTCTCAACCGATTTTCCTGGTTCTTTTTTTGTTCGTCGCGGAAAACTATCTAGTTGTGCACTACGTCGCCGGAATTTCGAATTTTGCCTTTTAAGGGGAGGAAAGGGGGGGTTAATGCTCGAAAAACGTGCGTTTTTGGGCATAATCTTGTGTACTCTGCCCAGGCCTTAGTTCTCAAACGATTTTCGTGGTTCTTTTTTAGTTTGACGCGAAATACTATCTAGTTGTGCACTACGGCGCCGGAATTTTGGATTTTGCTTTTTAAGAGGGGGAAAGGGGGGGTTAATGATTAAAAAACGTGCGTTTGCGTGCGTAATCTTGTAAACTCTGCCCAGGCCTCAATTTCCAACCGATTTGCGTGTTTCTTTTTTTGTTTGACTCAAATAACTTCCGAGTTGTACATGATTTCACCAGAGTACCAAAATTCGCAAGGGGAGGGGGCGAGTGGGGGGATAGTATTCACAAAATATCCGATTTTTCAATATTTCGGTTCCTTTACTGCTTACTAATTGTACCCAAGCTTTGAAATTGAGGAAAAATTCTCATTATACCTCCGGATTTTCATGAATTATTCTCTGTTCCACCATGGAACTAATAGTGGCGCCACCATGGTGCCATGATGCCATAAACCGCTTATTTCGTGTTTTTTTTTTTTTTTTTTTTTGTGTTTCACCTTGAATACGGATGAGAACTTTGACGGACTGCAAACCAAAACTAACAGATGAAAGTTCAATATTACGACGTATTTCCGCTTTGGTGCCAGACTGGCACCATTGTTGGCGTTGGGTGGTGGTGTGGTGGGGGGGGGGGGGTGAACTCGAATTCGCATGTTGGGTATCGTAGATCATGGATTTCAAAATGCTCTTCAAATTCGAGGCTCCCACGCCGCCAGAAATGTTATGGTGGATAAGGGTGAGGTGGGGGGGGGGGGGGTCACTATTTCTTGTCTAAGGTAATAAATAAATTACATCCACTGAAACAGTTTTATCGCTTACCAACTGGTTAAACTGATCTAATGCTTATCCAATGGGACGTCCCCTGGAATGCATGCATTACTAAACAATATGTTTTTTCTTAGTTACCACGGACCGATTTCTTAGTTACCACGTTATATCGGCTCCATTTGGGGTCTAGTTGTACCAAGATGGTCACTGATCAGCTGAGTGAGCTCCAAGGCCATTTTCTCTCCTGTTGAACGCAGGAAGCTGAAATTTGAGAAGCAGGGTCAATGGAGAATGCTGAAGGCGCCTGAGTGGTCACTGATCAGCTGAGTGATCGGCAATCTAATTTCTCCCTTGCGAGGGAAAAACATTAAACATGATTTAATGTTTTTCCCTCGCAAGGGAGAAATTGAATCTTCGATTTGTATACATTTCTATTTCCATATTAAGCTTTTTTCATTTATTGCTCTATCATTCCCCAGACGGATTTTAACACTGTTCTTGTGAATCGTCTTGTCCGTATTCCGCGGTTTTTAGAGTGAGTGAATTTGAGCTCATGTGATAAGTCGTATATGGTGTCATGGTTGGTTCAAGAGGTTAAGGAAGGCAGAACATCGACTCAAGAAGGAAGGACCTCAATCTCAACTGAAGACTCTCAAGTGACTGCTTTTGTTTACAAGTGCTTTTCAATCGTCGTTAGCCGATTCGTAAGATGACAGAGATGTGTCACAATTCATTTGGGTCATATCAGTAGATTCTGAACAAGAAATTGGAGATGAGAAGGGTTGCAGCCAAGTTAGTCCCACGACTGATGACAGAGCATCAAAAGGAGCATCCCATGGTGGTTTGTCAGGAGCTCTTGGAAATGGCCAATCCCAATCAGAACTGCATGGGCAACATCCCCCTTACTTCTGGCAGTTCCCCAAACTAAAATATCCGAAGAAAGGACTGCGATTTCAGATGTAAAGAGGATAAAACAAAAAAGCAGGAGTAGCCTAATAGTATCTCAGAAGATGAGTTTTCAGGTGCATGACCAATGAAAATACTACTGGGAAAAGTGTGTACTTTAGAGAGGAAATATCCGGATAATGTCGTAAACAGTTTAAATAAAGCGTTTTAGAAAAATTCCTAGAACTTTTTGATCAGATCTAGTATTCTAACACCAAAATTTTGAGAACTTTTTCAGGCGCCTTCAGCATTCTCCATTGACCCTGCTTCTCAAATTTCAGCTTCCTGCGTTCAACAGGAGAGAAAATGGCCTTGGAGCTCACTCAGCTGATCAGTGACCATCTTGGTACAACTAGACCCCAAATGGAGCCGATATAACGTGGTAACTAAGAAATCGGTCCGTGGTAACTAAGAAAAAAAAGCGTTGCAGATTTGCGTGTCGGAATTCACAGAATGACCCCCAGCCCTAAAACATTAAACATGTTAAAATTCCCAGAACTTTTTGATCAGATCTAGTATTCTAACACCAAAATTTTGAGAACTTTTTGAACAATTTTGGGTTTGTGCGTATATCTGCGGTGGTTGGATTTTGAAGGGATAGATGGAATTTGCCGGCCAAATCCCTTTGAACGTTCTCTTAACAAAATGTAATAATTCGACAGTGAACTTGCAAAACCATGTAAGTCCGATTTTTTCAAAAATAAGGTTATTAGCTATTTGGATAGAATGAGACCCCTTGATCCATCAAACGGAGCCAAACTGGCAAAAACTCGACTATATCTTCTCTATGCGTCAAAAGCAACAAATATGAACCAACGTGTTAGGTCCACTTTGAAGCAAGTTTTTCTCGTTTCCTGTAAAATTTCTGGAAAACGACTTTAGCTATTTGGATAGAATGAGACCCCCTTGATCCATCAAACGGAGCCAAACTGGCAAAAACTCGACTATCTCTTCTCTATGCGTCAAAAGCAACAAATATGAACCAACGTGTTAAGTCCACTTTGAAGCAAGTTTTTCTCGTTTCCTGTAAAATTTCTGGAAAACGACTTACATGGTTTTGCAAGTTCACTGTCGAATTATAATAAAGTATGTAAAATGGGTTGTACCAATCCCTCTATAGGAAGTGTCTGATGAACGAGGCCTTGTTGAATGTGTAGTAGGAAGAATAGCTCTCGACTTGTTTTACCTATTTCAGTCGTAGGAACCCCCCGCGGTCGAACCATACCTGACGAGGGTCCGCCCAAATCATGTCAATAGAACCTCCGAATTCATTCTGGACTCAACCTTGAGCGTTACGTGGGCACTACAAGAGGAACTTCCATGAACTCCAAAATTTTATGGAGATAGGATCATGAAGTCGGCAAGAAAAATTCACGTTTGTACCACCAACGTAGATGTACGAGATTGTACTAAAAATCTATCGAGGTGAAGTAATGGGTATTTAATTAATTAGGTAGTTAGGTTCTTAGTTATTATTCGCCAGAAAATTTGTTCAGTAGTATTTTTTAAGAACTCCTTACCCAGTTACCATACAACTGTCCCTCATATCTAACAGATTGGCACTTCAGAGTTTCCAACAAGAAGACGAGTACCCTAACACCAGGAAATAAAAGCAGGAAGCATGCTAGGACCATTGTACTACATACTGTGCAATAGGGACCTTCTCCAAATTATCAGGAACCATCACAGCAACATTTGGCCAAACAACAGTCCTAGCAGTATGTGCTAGGATATTGGAAGCCTCGAGAAAATTACAGGAATCCGTCAAAAACATTCATCGCTGGACCAAAAACGCTGCAAATTATTACACAATGGTTTATTATTTTTATTTTTCTATATAGATCACTCGTCTGCAAAGCCACCAACCATCCATCATGAAGAAAAACATCGATCGCATTTCGGTCAGCTATAATTTGAACGGAGATTAGACCTCTTTTGCGATTCACACTCGTGTTTCTGATTTATCGTACGTCCAACCCTTAAATTCTTGTAGTGAGCGATCAGTTTGTCCTACAGAGTTCCGGGTGGTCTCAAAAAAACCTAAAAATTCTATAAAATCTTAAATTGAAGGAAAAACAATACCTTTATATAGAAATTTTTTGAGTTAGGGCGTTTTCAAAATTTATTTTGGAACCCTTAGAAGTGACCTACATCAACCAAAATCATCGGGGCACAACTAGACCCCAAATTGAGCCTACATACCAAATTTCATCAAAATCGGTCAATGCTAAGTGGCAAAAGTGCCGCGTACGGCGGACGGACGGCCAAATTTTTATTCGATGTTTGGATTCTACGTACCTTGAAACGTAAACCATCAAATTTTGAGGGGGTGTTAAAAAATTTTTTTTTTCTTGGTCGATTCCAAAGGTTCATTATTGAAAATAATAAACCAAAAACGGAGAAAAAACTCAACAAAGCTAAGCCAGCGCACATAAATTTTACTTAAGATGGTTAACCCTACGTATAGAAATAAACTCCAATACATATAGTGCCATTCAAATGAAGATACTGCTCAATACTCCATGTTGAAAGAAACTTCACTAGGGGAGTGGGGGGCACATTTGACATAGGGGCACATTTGACAATGGCTGTTTGTCACACAAGATTTCAATTTTACCGCGATTTCGTGTTTTTGTGTTGTGAAGAAGAAGAACCATTCCAGGTGAAAACCGTGCAGGTTACAAATCATCTAGTCAGCTCATGGCGGTTTGAGTGTTTGGATCCCTCAAAAATAAGTATTTTTTCATTTTGTTTTTCGTTGATTACCGAGTGGATTCAGTTTTTTTTTCAAATGTAGCTCATCCAGTTTGTCAGTCGTATATGTCTCCATGCAAGTGTTTTCCTTGGATTCTTGAAAACAATTCATCATTCGAGGTTGGCTTGGGTTTTACTGTAATGGCTACCCTAGGGATAGTTTTGACAGTTTTGACAGTTTTGCTAGGGGAACATTTGACATATATTTTTATATACCTATGAAGGTTGTCAATGCTATGTTGATGTAGGATTTTGGATACCTACTCGACCTGACGTTTTTCAATAAACATCTTTGTTTTGATCATTATTTTTTGTTACTTCAATTCCTACATCCATAAAACTTGGTGTTCCTTGTAGAAAGAAGAGTGGGTACTCATTTAATTGAAATTGTGTTGGTAGTGTTGATTGTTACAGGCTGCAGGGTCTATAGTTGTTCTGTCTGACTCAACATTATTGCCTGATAATGATTTGCCAGACGTTCCATGGTTTTTTGGTAAGATTAGTTTAGAATTATGGTACTTTCCGTGAACTGTCAAAAGTGCCCCTTTCTCATGCCAATTGTGCCCCACCGGTGGGGCACAATTGTCATTTCCTAAGCATTTTGAGAATTTACAAAAAGAAATACTTGGCAAGCAGATTGAAAAAGGAACGAGATGTATGTGGGTAGCAAAAATACCGTAGTTAACGATAGAAGGAAGAAATTCAAGACCTCTCGTTCTTTCAACCTTGTAGGATGGAAAATGCGAAAAAGTGTCAAATGTGCCCCCCACTCCCCTATTAGGTGACATCTATTAGAGGATTTACTTCATTTCTACAATTTAGAATTAATCCTATTATCAAGTAGGAACACACAATTAGAAATCGACAACAAATTATGAAGAAAAAATTGATTATTTCGAAATATTCTTGTGATTTTTTTGTTCTAGGATCACTAACCATGATGGAGCAGACAAATCGCTGTTTAATAGGGCGTGTAGTCTTGAATGCAACAGAAAGCCACAAGTCTCCTCTAGAAGGGAGGAACTGCAACAGGAGTACCGATAACTGTCAAGTTAGTCGTTATCACGAATGATTTGGTTCAGTGGTTCAGTCTCTGCTTCAGAAGCAGTTAGATCCGCCGGGATCTTCTTCGAGGAAAAACGTCACCGGGAAGGAATGAAGGGAAAGAAAACGAAAGGTGACACTGGAGGTCACGAAATGAGAGATGTGAAAGTGCTGCTTTCCCTATCCCTACTCTGTGCTTGCCAGATTGATGTTTATCGGGTCAACGAGGGAAGATGCCCATCTCGACCTCAGGATGAAGATAACTATCGCGAGATCACGTCTCTACGAGGGAGGAGATAAGGAACAAAGGGTTCCGCCAGCACAGTTCAAACATCCGTAACGAGTACCTACTTATACCTTCTCGATGGTTATCAGTTTTTGGCAACGGATGCGTGATAAATGATAACAAATGTGTTGTGACGCTGTGTGCCGAAGGAACCGTGAACAAGAAAAATTTTCAGGAAACACTCCTTATCAAAAGCTAGGAGGTACGAAAATAATAATGATAAGATACCTAATGTTATAAAATAATGAGTAAGTAGGTAAGGTAAAAGCACCAATGGTGGAATGAGCACCAGTGGTGGAACGTTGACCAGAGAAATGGGCATAATAAGGTTTTAACGACAATTTTGAGGTTCCTTCAGCCTCCAGTATGATCAACTATTATTAATGGTCATGTGAAAAAAGAAGGAATTATTTCTTGCCTGAATGAGCGACAGCCGGACAAGAAAAGTGACAGTCAGTCAGAACGTGGCAGCTGAAGCTCCATTTGTTGGTGAAATTGACAAGGTACGTTCCTCCGAAATTAGTGTTTATTGCTGATTGTGTTCTTTCATTGTGGTTTCATTTGGTTCCAACATTGTTTATTATGTTAGTTCTGCATGTTCTTGAGTTTTAAACGTCTCCATAATTAGTTTTTTTTAATATATCAACCATTCCACTATTGGCACATCATTTTCGTCGAGAGTACCAGTGGAGGAACGGTCATTCCACTATTGGAACTCAACTATTTTTTTGTGATTAAAGATTTTTGTATCTAATTGTTATTTGTAAATTCATCAAACGACTCCAACATATTCAAATATCTCGTATCTACACCGTAGCCAATAGTGGAATGGGGTTGATAATATCAACAATACCATATTATGGTATTCCAAGACCAAGAACATCAGATGTAGATTCTACATTCCACCATTGGATCAATGCAGTATTTGGTTGCTCTCAAATGTTTCTGCTGTCGGTTCATGTCATCCGTAATTTTTCAAAAATTTACCAGACCTTCCAAAGGACCTGAAAAGGATCTGCTAAAAATTACTTAGGTAGGTACTTATTAGTACCAAGGATCGTGTGTTCACTCCTCATCTTTTGAAATGTTGGTTTTTCTTCATCTTCATTTGTGTTTGCTTAATTTTGATTTCATTGTTATTTAGTTACATCTCAATATGCCGAACCCGAGCTTTCGGAGCTACTCGATGGAACACATTGAAAATAAACAACCATGAGCCCATCCTCCTAGATCCCACACGATTGTTCAATATTGTATTATTGTATACGATTGTATTATTCGAATTGAATATTTTAAAATGTGGTCAATTTATTATTTATTGAATATACCTATAACTACTACCTACCTAATGCCCAATTCATATTGTTAATAAAAATGATTAAGTACCTACATAAGTATTTATAACGGGGAAAATTTTGAAGACGAGTTGAAATTTTGGCATCGTTCCACGACTGGAGAAAAAAAATTCCAACTTAGGAACACCCACAATTTTCAGCGTTCTACTAATGGTACAAAACAAGAAGCTGAGGAAAACGGATTATTATAACGAAAAACTACTTTTAAAACAATTTTCAGAGTAAAGGGGAAGATTTGCTGGAGCTATTGGCGTCTTCATAAGTTTTTGATCTGAAAAATTTAGAAAAATACCACGAGAACCGAGTACAATTGAATTGCTAAGGACCTTAAGCATTCCACCATTGGTGCTTTTACCTTACCTACAGTTTGGTATGTAAATTATCCTACTAAGTTTTGAAGTCTTGAAGATCCAAGCTAGAAAAGGGTCACAGATGACAGAAGCTTAGTTATATGATTACTTCATTTCATTAACAGATTCATCACATCAGACACATTTTTTTGTCCTATGCCGCGAAAATTTTGGTTGAAAGAGGTGAAAAATGGGGATGAAATGGCCATGGACGAAATAGGTGCATTCTCGCTGTCGTAGGGTGTAAGTACCATGATACTGTTAGGATTTAGACACGTGTTGATTTACTAAGCTGCAAGTCGTAAACAGCAAATGAAAATATCAGTTTCGGTTTGAATTGCTATGAGCGCAACAATACTAATTGTGACCTTGTTTCCAGAGGAAGACCGAATTTGTTTTCCCCCAGCAGCCAAGAATGAGTTTAAAGTGGATCATCAAAAGAACCGTTTTTTTCTAATTCACGATATAACAAGATAAAAACACCTTTCTACTGTGAATCCAGCCGACATACACACGTAAGTTCCTACGTCACGGTTTCATTGATATCCAACTCCCAAAACTCTTCTTTTGTTGGTGATTCATTATTTATAACTGATAATAAACTGAAACATGAAATTATGCAATCTACTTGGTGGTTCGAGCGCGTAAAAACAAGGTACATACTCTTACAACAGCCTAACTATGAAAGTGAGTCGTGCGTGCAGTGGCCAGTGAACTGGAGCTTGATAGGAGGGCTCGCCAAGGTTGTTTCTCCCACCTGTGGCGCTGGGCTTTTTTTCAATGCTTTGTAGTTCCTATCCTAGTGGATACTGAACACTATTATATCGAGCCAGAGTCCACTATTTCACCGTCATCACTTTCAAACACCAGAGAATGTCGGGAAATAATGCCACAGTTACAACATCTACCTACCTGAAAAGTTTTTGACTCGTTTCATTTGAGTTGGTACAATAATTAATTCAATTCAATAAACAAGACAAAATGGAACAATAATATTGTGTAGCCGAAACAAGGGTTGACCGTAGAAACGGAACCAAAGTTGCTCTGGAAGCTGTGAAACGCAAAATTTTGGGGTACCCTATTGGTTTATTATTTTCAATAATGAACCTTTGGAATCGACCAAGAAAAAAAAAATTTTAACACCCCCTCAAAATTTGATGGTTTACGTTTCAAGGTACGTAGAATCCAAACATCGAATAAAAATTTGGCCGTCCGTCCGCCGTACGCCGTACTTTTGCCACTTAGCATTGACCGATTTTGATGAAATTTGGTATGTAGGCTCCTTCTGGGGTCTAGTTCTGCCCCAAAGATTTTGGTTGAGGTAGGTCACTTCTAAGGGTTCCAAAATCAATTTTGAAATTTTGAAAACGCCCTAACTCAAAAAATTTTGATATAAAGGTATTGTTTTTCCTTCCATTTAAGATTCTATAGAATTTTTAGAATTTTTTGAGACCACCCGGACCTCTGTAGGACAAACCGTTCGCTCACTACGAGAATTTAAAGTTTGGACGTACCCTAAATCAGCAACACGAGTGTGAATCGCAAAAGAGGCCTAATCTCCGTTCAAATTAAAGCTGACCGAAATGCGATCGATGTTTTCTTCATGTTGGATGGTTGGTGGCTTTGCAGACGAGTGATCTATATAGAAAAATAAAAAATAATAAACCATTGTGTAATAATTTGCAGCGTTTTTGCTTCCGAGTCTACCAAGGTAGCGGAAGCTTTGCTTTCACTTTTCAAGGTTGAAAAAATGTTCTCTAAAATCAAAATTTCCACTCGCGTTTTACGTTTCAGACCTTCCTGAACAATTTAAGTTCCATGTCTGTCTGTCTGTCTGAGTTTCTGTCATGAAATCCTTGTAACGCTCATAACTATATGAAGTTATTGTCCGATTTCGATGAAATTTTCAGGGATTGTGTGGGTTGGCGAGTAGACGGTCCCCTATGAAAATCATCATAGTAGCCCGGACTGATAGTAGCCGCTGCGCATGCGCAAACGTGAATTCCTTGTAACAGCCATAACTTCCACGTTTTTCATCCGATTTCGATGTGATTTTGAGGGATCATGCGGATTTGGGTGTAGATGGTCCCAAAATTGACAGTAGCCACTTCGCATGCGCAAACGTGAATGCCTTGTACCACCCATAACTTCCACATTTTCCCTCTGATTTCGATGAAATTTTCCGGGATCATGCGGATTGGGGTGTAGATGGTCCCTTATGAGGATAGTGCAAGGTACTTAGAGACTGATGTTTTGAGATTAACCACTCTGCGTCGGATAATCTACACAATCAGGTTATGGTTACGAGAAAGCTATGTGCCACACCCACTTGGCAGACGTTCTTCAACTTATCTATCGTCGTTAGCAATGAAGCGAAACCATAGTTTTACTTAGTTACCCCATACCCGAAGCACCATTCCACATAACTACGAGACCAGAGTATTCGTATAATCTCGTAAAATTGCTCTTTACCCATAGAGCATAGGCTTTAGTCTCTAGGGTTGTGATTTGGTTCCATTACCTACCTGATATTTCCCCGTACCTCTGACGCCATTAGAATTATATTCTACCGACATAAGTAGGTTTCTGGTTTTGCTCCTTCTTATCTTACAGATAGAAAACTGAAAAAATAAAATAAAATAAATAGGTAAATAAATAAATACATAAAATTGATCTTTCTCTTCAAGTCTTAGGTACTCTTTATTGTTTATAAAAGCTTGAAAAAACGCATTGGTGAATTAAAAAAATTCATCAAAATTTAGTCTATATTTATAGGGATTGATGGTTGAGTAAGTGTTGGTTGATTTTATAACCAATAAAGTTTGTATGTTGTAAATTAAGTTTTCAGTAGAACAAGGTTGCTCACTCTAAGTGTTAAATTTACGCAACCAGAACTTATTACTAGGATTATACGGTATCCTGTTTTGAAAATAATTAGATAATAATATACCTGCAAGAAATATGTTCTAGAAATCTACGTCAAGATTGTGGGTTATCATGAATAGGAAAGCATCTTTTTTGGTTCTCCAAACCTGTTGGAGAGTTTTACGACTTTCAGTCGTACGGTCTCACTCAACAAAAGAATAATTACTAAAAACAATAAGCCTATAATTTAGAAAAACAATAAGCCGAGTGATTGGCTCAAGTCAAAGTTTGTAATACTGCCAAAAAAACCAAAAATAATATTGTAAGGAATTTTGAACAATCAGTCCAATCTGTTGAAGATATTTTATACAATTATCCACTTCTGAATTTACAAGAAACCTGGGGACTCACTTTCTAACTGCACAAATGTCGAATCCAGACAGTGTCTATGTCGTTTGAATTAGAATAATCACAAAGGTAAATAGTTAGTAATCCAATCCTAGTACCGAGGATGGTGCGGGAACCATCGAACCAGGGGATAACGGCCGTGGTAATAAAGACCAGGACGTGACTTTTGCACTCATGAGGGCACCGACCTTGAGTCTGGCAACCTCCGTGGTAAGAGCCAACTAGACGACAATATCGTCCTGCCCGACCCAGGAACTACACTGACGGCCTTCACCTTCCTGATACGTCCTCTCCAATCTGGCACTCGGCATGGGCACGTACGTCATTCGTTCCGTGCACTGAGGGAGACCTTTTAGATCTCAGTTTGTAATAGCCAGGATTTGCTTGTCGTTTCTAGAATATTTATCCCAAAGTAGAGAAGACTTCTCCATCGCTGGCCAGAGGCTCTCGTTTATCTTTCAAAATCCCTTGACTCTTCTGTACAAAATAAAGATAGGTTCCGAGACACAAATTTTTGTAATTGGTTAAGTTTTGTTTCCAATTTCAGCACACTTCATCAACAGAAATTATATACACACAACTGCGTGTCTTGAGTAGGAATGGGAATCGATACTCAATATTTCAAAATATCGATACTTTCGTATTAATACTCGATATTTTAGTATCGATACTGCACTACCCGATATTTTTGGATATCAATACTTTTGATCCGATATTTCTAAATATCGAATATCGATACAGTTCTCACGGAAAATTCAACATAATGGCTAAAAAAAATGAAGAAGGTAGAGAGGCTTTTGGGTCATTAATCCTTGGTTGCACAAATGACGTTTATATCATGGGGAAAAGCACACTGCTGCTGGCGGTCCTTGAATCAGTCGGAGTTTCGGGGAGGATGCTCAGCTGGTTCGGGTCATATCTCCAGTCAAGATCTCTGCGAACGAGGGGTCCGAATAGAGAGCTGTCGGAGACCAGAGACATGGAAGAGAGTGTGCCTCAAGGCTCGGTCTTATCTGCCAGGCTCTTCTCTATATTTGTTGACCAGCTGCCTAGACTTTTTGAACATTGCCAGTGTATGCTAAATGCCAATGATTTGCAATTTTATTTAAGCGTGCCAATCTCTGGTCTTCGTGAGGCTATTGCCACTGTAAATGCCGAATTGGTGGTACTGGAGGAATGGTGCAGGTTACATGGCATGAAGATCAATGCCTCCAAGTCCAATGCCATGATCCTGGGCAACAGTCGTCTAATTTCGCATGCCGATCTTGAGGGGATAGGTGTGGTTAGTGTAGGTAGTAACACGATTCCGTTCATCTCGAAAATGAAGAATTTGGGCCTCCAAATCTCAAACTCATTGTCCTGGTCGTCGCACGTAACCACTATCTGTCACCGTGTGTACGGATCACTCTATCAGCTCCGAAGACTGGCAATTGATATGCCTTTTGGAGTGCGGTTGCGCTTGGCCGAGAGCCTCCTCTTGCACAATTTTGATTATGCCCTCCTTGCATTCTGTGATATGACAGATGAGGAAGTTTGTAGGATGCAGAGAGCCTTGAATGCTATTGTTAGGTTTGTTTACAGGCTAAAGATTGATGAGCATGTAACGCCGTACTATAAGAAGTTAGGCTGGCTCAAGATTGAAGAAAGAATAAAACTATCAGCAGCATCACTACTATTTAAGACCATTAAATTCGATAACCCGAGGTACTTGAGGGAAAAATTTGTGATGCAAAGTACGGTTCATGGGCATGGGACTAGGAGGGATATATTACAGATCCCTCTACATAAAACTGTATTCTTCGGTGGATCCTTTTGCGTGAAAGGAGTGAAAATTTTCAATGAAAATAGGGATATTTTTGATTTTGAAGAGAGCGTAGGAAGTTTCAGAAAGAAGTATAAAGTTAGTTTGCAAAATAAATATGATGTATCAGCGTAGGTAGGATACTTTTTCCTTATTCATAAAAAGTATTTATATATTGGAGACAAAAGTGACAATTTAATTTGTATACCATTATTTTATTATGTTGTACTTTTGATTTTAAACTTTGGTTAAGTTTTTTATTGTTAATGCATTGTATTGTAATTGAGGTAATGCATTGTATTGTTAACGTTGTATTAATTGTTCCTGGGGACAGGGAAGAGAGGGCATTAAGGCCCTACTGTACCCCAGGTGTTTAAATAAACAATTCAATCAATCAATCTGCTTGGACTCTTGATATTGAAAAATGAACTAACATTGTTGAAAAAATTATTTTTCTTGAGAATATTGGATAATATTGATAGTTTGTGACACAAACTGTGTAAAAGTAGGTATCGATACTCGATATTTTAAAATATCGATTCTCATGCCTAACGATACTTGGAATATCGATACTCGGATACAATACAATATCGATACAAAACATCGATACTTTTATAACGTTACTCATCCCCCTAGTCTTGAGAACCCATAAATAAGATCTTCAAAAAACCCGCAAGAGAACCAAAAATAAGATCTTCTAATGGAAACAATAAATGGACCTTCCATACCTGTAGAATACCTGTATGAAAAACAATTATAGAAATAGCTTCCTTCTAAGGGTAGTAGATAGGTACCAAACAAATAAACGTCCATCAACGGGGTAAGTGACATGGTAGGCTCGTAACGTCCTCAATAGCTTGAATAAAACTCACAAGATTGTGACCTTGATAGAATGAATACCTATTAAAATCAGACAAACTTCAACACATGTGAGCATATAAACAACACCTAAAATGAGATGGTGAAACTACGGTAAAATTGTTGTTGGACCCAAACCTAAATTCCTCTTTGCAAGAAGATGGTAATAGGGTGTGCGCCTGGGTAGGAAAAACTGGTTATTGTTATTTTTAATCTAAGGTAGACCTCATTCTGAGAATTTTGGTACCAACCGCGACCTTCTAGCGTGTGCAAATCTTTTCCTATAAATTTTTAAAGTTTCGACCGTTTATGACGTCACAGTGGGCTGGGGGTCCCGCCCAGGCGAGAGAGGCGCGTGACGACATAAACGGCCGAAACTTTAAAAATTCATAGGAAAAGATTTGCACACGCTAGAAGGTCGCGGTTGGTACCAAAATTCTCAGAATGAGGTCTACCTTAGATTAAAAATCTTAAAAAAAATCAAGGCGCACCCCCCATTGGCATTGCAACCTATTTTTCAATTTCTTTCTTTTTAAATTTTGAGGAAAGGACCTTTTATACGAAAAATAATTTCCTCTTTCTGAACTAATTGAATAAGGGAATTTGTAGTACCTACTATGAAGTCGGTAAGTACCAGCGAAAAAAAAAGATTCCATATACCAGCCCACCCTTATAGGAATAGTGCTGAGTGGCTGATACACAATGGTTTGACCAATCGAAGTCTGCACTTCCGACTCATCACTTAGTGCCGACCACAGCGTTGCCGCCACCGCAGAAAAACTGCTGCGGTCGACGAAGGAATCCGTGTCGCGCAGACTCACCGCAAATTTGAGCCGTCTGCGGAAAAAAGGCAATTTAGCAACCTGACGATACGGAAAGTGGAAGGTTACTGAACGCAGACAGGTAGAGGCGGTTGGAATATTGATATTTCGAGAAGGTAAGGTGATGTGAATGGTGAGCGCTGCGGATGGTTGCTGAAGCAGAACGCGATCCGGTTCCGTGAGGGAGCACAGAGCCTACGAGGGCATCCTGCATCGGAAACAGTCTTTGGTGGAATTGATAGGACGCCCTGGTAACTGTTTGGAAGGGTTGATAGAGATTCATCCATAAAACTTGAACAGTAGGCTTCCACTGTCCGTTTATCCTTGAAACCAACTTCGATCACAACAGCTCCACCATTCTCATATGTATTCTGAGTACAATAAAACTTTCACATTGAAAATTGGATGAACAGGCGAGGGAGGAGAAAAACTTGAACTACGTTTGAGTTCATTTTGAAGCGCAACGTGGCGGCTGTTTCTGGAACTATTCCCGGGATGAGTGGCCTTAAACTGCACGCCGAATTCATTATAAAAACTCCCACCAGATTCGAAAGAATAGCAGCTGTGTATGCCATCAGCAAAAAACTAGATGGGTAATCTCCTAGAAGATATGTACTGGGAAATACGGAAACGGTGTTTCTTTCACTCGGGAGCTTTTGTCGTTGATAACTTCAGCGGAATGGACTCAGGACCCAGGAGAGCCAATCCCTCTACAAAGATATGAGGCATGGAATGTACGTACTCCAACATGGGTTGACTCTGCCAACTTATATGACATATAAGTACGCACATTGTCGTGGAGAGATGCTCTACCTGCATCCCACGGTACACAACCGTATGCTTCACTTGCATTAAGCCAAAAACTGGATTACTTCAGGAGGACATATCTTGGAGCGTGCACTCTTATCCTAATTCATAAAATCCCAACTGTATGATTGTACGTATGTCGCCCGAACGTGGGGTACCCGGGTTCGATTCCAGGCCGTGACATAAAAATGTTTTCATTTAATAAATTACATGTTCATTTACGATTTGTTTTTGCCTGCTTTTAGCAGGCTTTTCAGCTAGTCAGAACATAACTCATAAACAAATTAAGGCTAATTGTCGCGCGTTTAGTTTCCAGGCCCTTCACATAGCATCTTAAAATTACCACATTTTTTCGAAGAATTTTGATTTCACATTTGAAATCCGTAAACGCCATTTTGTAGTTTGATAACATATTTCTGGTTTATTATAATTAGGAATTTTGAAGCCTATGTTCCATTAACTGTGAGCATCACAACAACCAGCAATAAAATAAACAGGGCTAAGAATTAAAACATCAATAATTTAATAGGGTCCTGGGCGAAATTTGTGAAAAATCCCTTAAACAAGAAATTGGGGGAAGGTAGGTCAATCATGATTTGTTCATCAGAATTATAACTTTAGTGAGACTTAATTGTTAAAAATCAGTCCAAACTACCCAAACTAGAACTAGGAAAAACGAATGGAGACATCAAACAGTGGATTGGGGGTGGTTGGATTCTAGAGTATTTGATTAGAAAATTCACTCGAATCTTGACTTTTCTCAGATAGATACGTTTTCTTACCTCAGCTGGAGCCTGGGTCCCCCGCTCATGAGTTCAGCTCTACCAACCCTACAGGTTTTCCCGTAGATCTACGGGTCTACAGGAACATGGGTGAAATCTGCGGGTTTCTATCTACGGGTTTTGTGCAAATATAGGCAGAAAGCCGATTTATTGTAAATAATTTATGGTCTTCAAAAATTGTCTGCTTTCTCTTCTTCCACCTCTAATATACTCAGGAAATGTGGATTTTCAAGTCTGATGACTTGGCTGGTTGAGATCGCTAGTCGAAATTCTGTGATTCGATTCTATGCACTAGTATTTACCCACTTGAACTAACGACTGATCTAGTTTTAAGTTTAAAAAATGAAATTGTCAATGTACGATTTTAAGGATTGAAGATTGTAAAACCATTTTGAAAAAAGTTATTGTTTCGTTTAAAATTCTTGATTTGGTTCTATTCACTACTCGTGTTTTTCCAAAATCCAATAAGGTAAAAGGAATGGTACCATTATTTTCTGTGATTCCCACTCAAATCTCTTCATTACTTACGATAGGTACTCCTATATTGTTGTTTGAGACTGGGTTAGTAGGTATGCGACTGAGTTGAAGGTAGGTACTTACCTAGTTCTAGGTGCAATGGCTGTTACCACACTAAAATATTTAAAAATATTTGGAAAAGCTCTTCTCAATTTAACACAATGATCCCAGAAGGTGTGAATTTTTTCTTTTATAGACCACGTGTATGTGTGTGTAGATTCCTACGGGATTTGAGATATAAATCTACGGGTTTCTATGGGTTTTTAGGACTCCGACCTACGGGTTTTCTACACGATCGGGTTGGTAACCCTGCATGAGTTGGTCAGTGAATATCCAAGATATTACCAAGCCATCGACCAACTGAATTCCAGATTCACCGGTATTTCTATCAATTACTCCATTTCGAACTCCTCCTTCCTCTCAGAGCAGAACAAGGTAGGTCAATATTTGGAAACAAACTACACTGAGATAATTCGAACCGATAACTTCAAACATTAAATATACTATTACTTGCATGCAAAGATTGAAAAAGTACCTAATTCGTAGGAATCCTCGTTCGTGCCACTCATCAACAGATAATGTCCAAAAATTTAAAGCTTTATGATTTCGTTGAGAACGACAATTTTGATGATAATAATTTTTGGATTCAGGTAATTTGAAATAAAAAACTAATTGTGGGTTCTTTTGGTTTATTATTTTCAATAATGAACCTTTGGAATCGACCAAGAAAAAAAAATTTTTAACACCCCCTCAAAATTTGATGGTTTACGTTTCAAGGCACGTAGAATCCAAATATCGAATAAAAATTTGGCCGTCCGTCCGCCGTACGCCGTCCGCCGTACGCGGCACTTTTGCCACTTAGCATTGACCGATTTTTATGAAATTTGGTATGTAGGCTCCATTTGGGGTCTAGTTGTGCCCCGAAGCTTTTGGTTGATGTAGGTCACTTCTAAGGGTTCCAAAATCAATTTTGAAATTTTGAAAACGCCCTAACTCAAAAAATTTCGATATAAAGGTATTGTTTTTCCTTCAATTTAAGATTCTATAGAATTTTTAGAATTTTTTGAGACCGCGCGGAGCTCTGTAGTACAAACCGTTCGCTCCCTACGAAAATTTAAGGGTTTATATTGAAATATATATATATAAATCAAAACACGAGTGTGAATCGCAAAAGAGGCTTAATCTCCGTTCAAATTAGAGCTGACCGAAATGCGATCGATGGTTGGTGATTTTGATTTTTAACACAGAATGTGTTTTTGCGATGACCTACCGAAAAAAAATCGTCACGAAAAAGCGACAGAAAAAACATCTGGTGATATGTTTATTGGTTGTCATGTTAATGTCAACTCCACATTTATTATTGTTGTTTTTTATTTAACGGATGACTAGTATCGCAAAAACACATTCTGTGTTCCTATGATTTCATACAGAGTATGGAAAAAGAAATAAACCGGGGGGTGCAGGGGGGCGGAGCCCCCCGCCGAGGCGCAAAGCGCCGAGTTTTTTTTTCCCCCTTCATATTGGATGGTTGGTGATTTTGTAGACGAGTGATCTGTGAAAGAAAAATAATAAACCATTGTGTAATAATTTGCAGCGTTTTTATGTAGGGAGCGGGGTAAGGCATATAAACCTGAAACGACTAGGAAGCATCTGCGCACGCATTTTCACAGGACCTCCTTTTCCAGAACTTCCTCGCCTCCGATTCACACATATCTCAACCAGAATGGAGGTTTTTCTCCGCACAATATAATATAACAATTTCACTGGAACCTTGAAAGTGGAACATAAAGGAACGTTACAAGGAAGAATCTCCCATCGGATTTTTTTGTTTTTCTGGCTCGTTAGGTGAAAATGAAAGCCACTCGCGAGCCACATTGTCGAGGGTTTGTCTTTGAAGATTATCTGCATAATACTCGTAATATAAGATATTAATAAAGCCAATCTCTAACGGTTGAAGCACATCGGCAAGTCCCTCTAAAAATCTAATTTTTCTTTAGCCCAGCAAGAACTGGATAAATTGTATTCGTACTTAGGAGCCACTAAGAACTGAAAATCATTGCAGCAATAGTCAGAGCTCCTTCAGAAAGAGAAAGGTTCCAAATAGGCAAGACCACTGAAGAAATCAGACATAAAAACAATTAGTAATAAGCCTGTAATTAATTAGCTGCATTAAGAAACCAACACTATTCATTATTCAATAAATTAAAAACTTCAAGACTCACAACAAGATATTAAAAGTAAATAAAATAACTTCAATGAGAATGTTGCACCTATCGTTTTGAGTACTCATGAGCTCAATATGAAGTCTGTTTTTCTCTTAGCAAAGTTATATTCATGACAAGAGAACATTTTTCCAACTTTGAAAAAAATCATGGGGTACTCTTTAAAACGATTTAATGCTAAACGATTCCTTAATCGATAGTGAAATAACTAGGTTGTTATTTTATTGCCGAGAAATCAAAGAGATTTGCTCATTTTCAAGTTTTCTTATCCCTCTCGCGCTGTATGGCATGTAATACACAATTATTTTTTTATTTCTGGTTCGCCTAGATAGAAGTTTTTGGAATCAGAATAATCTTCCAGCTTAGGAAATGTAGCAAAAGAAAAAATAATAATAATAATGAAAATTCTGAAAAATTAATATAATGTGAATGTACGATTAAATTCTTATGGTATCATTCTCATGAATCTTGCATTCTGGTGGTACTTCTTTTCAATATAGGTAATATTGAATACCTAAAATATTAAATACCTTCAAATTTTGAAGGTCACACTGATCATTACTCATCGCCCGGGAACCAATTTCCAAAAAGTAAACTTCACTTTTGATTATTCTAGGCCAGCGACGAGCGTAAGAAGCAAATGGACTGAATTGAACTCGTCGAGTGATATCAGCACGAAATCAATTTGTCAAACTGCGGACCAACAGATCGAGGTAGCAGCTCACAAGGCTGGCGGCATCTGAAAATGATTGAAGTCAGAGCGAAAGGGAGTAATCAGGAGCGAACGACCTTCTCGAACCTCCCACCCCCAGCGCCAGCATCACGATTCCACCATTGGTGGCAGCAAAGTGGAAATCTGCCACCTAACGAGGATGAACAGCTCACGGAGGTAATTCTCAACTTTGCTGAGTGGAATTATTATTACTAATTATTACACAAAGGTTCGTCAGGTATAATAATTCTCTACTACACATCGTAGTATATCCGGCTCGCTAATTCAATTGGGTGAATATATCACCGGACTTGTTCATGCAAGTGGTTGTGATTTTCAGTTCTTCGAGATAGCAGTATAATGGGGTGGTAATCTTTGGGGTTGTTGCCACGAGGTATTGAGGTCTCGCGTGGTGGTAGCCATTTCTCAAGTAGCCAATTCCCTCTCCTATGATTTACAACATTTCTCAAGCAGTCTATTCTCTTACCAATAGTATACAGCATTTCTCAACTAGCCTATTCTCTTACCTCTAGTATGAAGCTGAAAGTTACTGAATTTAGTGAGCTACGGATGAGCTGATTGGAAAAATTCGGATCAGGGCAGGTTTCATTTCGATACCTTAAAGAGCAAAGGCGCTATGTCCATCCATCTTCCACATTTTTTATTTTTTTATAATTTCAGAAAAACTCAAAGTCAACTACTATTTACCTTCTTGAAGATTATAGCTCGAAAACTTCTTGAAGAAATTAAAGAGTTTAGTGTAATGAGCCATTATTTTAGGAATTGTGCACTAATGAAAACTTTTTTTTGCGTTTTTCTCAAAATTCTATTTGTTGGACATTTATTCCCCGCGCAACGCACGGGTAAAATTTGATTCTGACGCCGGGATCCCTCTTTAAAGAAAATAATGAGCAAGATGCAATGATTCCCATCGAAATCGGCCCAGCCGTTTGAAAATTGAGCACAACTGCTCACAGTTAGCACTTTGAGCTTAATCAGAATCAATTTTTGTTTGGATCGGTAGAGCTCTTTGGCACCAATCGGTTCCTAATACAGACAAACCATCTTCCAGGCAACTCAGGGTAAATCAAGCGATTATATCGTAATAAATTGACCGTTTCAGGAAAATCAAGTTTGTTGAATTAACGCATGAGCAAAATGCGACGTATTGTATTAAGGGATGATGCAAGTAATACCTGACTTTAATCACAATCAGAATATTTTTGTAAAGTTTTTTAGGACATCTTTCTTTTTTTTCCCAAACACTTAGGATCTAATTATTGATCAAAATGCAATAGAATATGATATTATAATTATTAATTATATGATAATATAAGAATACAATTAAAAACAGTCGTCTTGAAACACAAACCCGGAAAGCATCAGAATGAGGACGATTTTGGACAATTCGGAAGTGATAAATCGAGGTTTTGAGGGATCCACGTTTACGCTTGCACACGCGCTACCGTTAGCCTACTCATAGGGGACAGTCACGGGAATAGGGAATAACCTTGTCTCCGGTGCTCTGTGGGAATTACCCACACAATCGAAACCGGCACAATTTTCAAACGGTTTGGCTAAATAAAAATATTTGTCCTAAGACTGACCAAAATCAAAATAGGTGCAAAATTCAAGTGGCAATTTTGAAAATGTGTTGACCTACTGCAGTGAGGATGCAAAATGTAACTTTACATTTCACGTTTTCACGCAAGGATACGGTAAACTTGAACCTTGATCTTGAAGTTGATAGATGAAATGGTACCAAATTTCATCCATTTTGAACATAGTAGGTGCAAGACAATTTAATCCTCAGTCGATGACTGAACTGCTGTTTAAATAGAGAATTTAGTTTTAAGCTGTAGTACAATTTCTTAAACCACGCTCATAATTTATAATGAAGCTAAACTCTGAATAAACAACGGTCAGTGAAGGTGGGATTGTGAATGTATGACCCTTCTTAAATTCTCTGTTTGCAGGGTTTTTCGAAATTTAGCCTAGAATCCCTTTATTTTTGATTAATTTGTTAATTAGGTACTCAAAATGAATGAAAAAAATTTCCAAACATAATTAACCAAAAATTTTATCTATCAAAACCTGCAGAACGGCCTTCGTAGATTTCAAATCCAAGTTTCCAGTCATGAGAAAAATTTTACGATTTAATGGTAATTCAAAATGTGATAATTTCAAGACGCTACTTGGCGGCGGATTTGGGAACTAAAACTGTGTCTACTGGGAATACTGGAAGTATTTGTATAAATATTGTGTTTAATTGCGGTTGGATTTTTGTAACTACGGCACTTGTATTCATTCATTCTGCCAAGAGACTTGGCTTTCATTTTTCTTTCACTTTCATGAATGATATTCGAGTTCCTCACTCCACCGCATACTCTGATTTAGTTTAGTTGGGTTCAGTTTAGCAGTTTTAAAATTCCAATAACTATAATGAATAACTAAACACTTCTCTGCAGTGATGCGATCCTCAGAGCGCTCTTCAAGGCTCCCAAAAACCAGTTTTCTACACGATATTAATAGATCCATTACGTCGGTGTTATTATCATGTTGAAACGGTTTTCGAGAATAAAAAACCATTTGCTCGTGTTTCCTGGCGGTAATGACAGGTGGAGGCCCAACCAATTTCCGAAAGACTCTCACTGCGCTACACTCCCCTCCGGATGCTGAAGAAGGAAGCTTTCCTTTCCGAAACGTCCGTCTCGAGGGAAATCACACCTTTTTCCACCGAGCCTGTTCTAATTCTGAACAATCGTATTCACGTTCAACAATGATGAACGCGAGAGTGACATTTCGAACGCGGTCTGTTCCGATCTGTTAAACCTCTTTAGTTTCTGTCAGACAGAACTGAGCTTTCTATGTGAGTAAGCACTTGGACTGAGGTATTGTTTTACGTCCTAACTTTGCTTCCTCGTTATCGAAGATGGGGGAATATGTGTATTCGTGAAGCAGGTCATAACAATTTCCACTCTCACCATTTCGAACGACTGAGGTACTCAATCCTTGTCCCGAGCTTAACTAATCGAAATCGTGGACCCATTTCGATGAAATTCGCAAGGTTGGTACGGGTCACTCTGTAGACAGTTTCCTACGGATTTCGTCAACATCGGAGTAACATAAACGTGTGCGCACACTCAAACACGATTCTACTTACAAACCCCTAGTCTAGTCTCCAGAAGAACGTACAACAGTATGTCCTGATCCGATCTATAGGAGCCACGGTACACAAGAAGCTGTTTCTTATTTCTTTATTTACGGGCGAGCCCAATATACATTCTAAAAAAAAAGTAGGTCATTCTAACGGGGAGAGAAATTCGGTCCAACAAAAGTTACATATGAGAATTAAGATTTTTATGTTTAATTATAGCTGAATGGGGAGGAGGTGATAAGTGTCTTTAGTGATGTGAGAGGGGAGTTGAAAAAGTCAAAGTCGGGGTTCAATGACAAGAAGAGGTTGGCACTGCGAGGAATTCTGTTCAGGGGTTGGTTTCGTTGATAGTTTTTTTTTTTATTTTTATTTTTTTTAATTGGCATCGTACATTAATACATGTTGCCATGCAAGGCACAATGGTAAATTTAAAGATAGTTAAAGAATGGATCTAACTATTCTATACATATAACACTGTACTATTTGACAGGACTCAAAACAAAAATTAAATATGAACCTTCAGGGTTTGAAAAAATTCGAAAATATGTTTGTATACATCTAAATTACATACTAAATCTAGGTAATTGAACGGATGTGCCAGGGAGGGAGAAATATTATTAAAAAGAACCATCCTCTCCTCGCTATATGCTGGGCAAATCATCACCATATGCTGGAGAGTTCCCTCTTCTTCCCCACACGCTTGACATATTGAAGTGTCAGCAACACCAATCATATTTTTAAAAGATGAACAAACTCCATGATTTGAGCGAAGTCTATTTAATAAGACAATCATCCCTCGGCTCGTAAAATCCTTGAACCAACGTACTGAAGGGGGCATGGGGTGAATGTTTTTATAAAAGGATCCGTTTTCTGATGTCTTGTACGAATCCCTCCATTTGTTTCGGTAGTGCATATTGATGTGAGAAAACAAATCTTCCTTTGGTATTTTCAAATCAATACTGGTGCCGTTAATCCCCCCTTCTCTTGCTAACTATCCACCCTCTCATTATACCCTATTCCACAATGACCCTTAATCCAGATAAAGTGGACTGATATACCGATTTCACTCAGTTCTAATAATTTTGTCAATAAATAGCCTATCAATGGATTGCGGGCTCTTCTTATCCCACCTTTTAACAGTCTGAGGGTACTAAGTGAATCGGAAAACAGCGCCACTTCCAACATTCCGTCATCTCTACGTTCGGAACAGATATACTCCAAAGCCAACAGGATAGCTATGACTTCGGCTGTGAAACTAGAGCACAGAGATGCTAATTTAAACATCCTGTGGTGTGAGTTCGTCACGTCCAAGAAGGCACAACCAACAGAATCTCTATCTTTAGATCCATCTGTAAAAACTATCAGATTCCCAATCCAACGATTATCCAAATATTCCAAAAACTCACTATTTACCATATTTGTCGATATACTCGTTGGTTTGGAATAACTCACCATATTCACCGGAAACATTACCGCATCGTAATCGTATTCAAACTGCGATGGACGAGGAGCTGCCCACATTGCACTCAGGTCGCAATAATCCTGAGTAAAGCTCTGTACAACAGGAGGGGTTACCTTACGTCTCCATTCCCACTTAGTCAATACATTTATACTCAAATCTGCGACGTCATTTAGAGCTGTTGACTCCTGAGCTTTTAATCGCAATATGTACCGATCCGAAAGCATCTGTCTCCGTAAGTCTAGAGGAAGTTCCCCAGCCTCGGCCAACAAAACATCAATAGGCGTTGTTTTCAGAAAACCCAAACAAATTCTCATGCATTTATACTGTAATCTTGAAACTTTAATGAGATTAGAATGACAGGCCTGACCATAAAAAACACAACCAAAATCAATTATTGCACGAATGGTGGCCCTATAAAACATCAATGCCGTAGTTGGATGTGCTCCCCACCTACTATGAACTACCATTCTCAATATGTTCAGGTACTTTTCACTCTTATTAACGACATGGTCTATATGATTTTTCCATGTGAGGGTTTTATTTAACCATAAACCTAGGAACTTCACCTCATTACGGACCGGAAATAGACAATTTGCCAAAACCACAGACTCCCTCAAGTCAAGTTTTCTTTTTCTTGTGAACGGGACCAAAACCGATTTTTCTATGGATAAAAATAGACCTTTCCTTAACGACCAAGTTTGGAGAGTCTCAACAAATTGACCCAGATGATTGAGACCATCTTGTAGATCATCACACTCGACATACACGCACACATCGTCTGCATATTGCAATATGTGGACGTCATCGGGCAAAATATTTTCCAAATCAGAAACGTATAAGGCGTACAATAATGGACTCAAAATGCCCCCCTGTGGGAGACCTTGGTAAACGGTTCTAGGCCCATAAATATTATCGTTTATTCTGAGAACTACTTCTCTTTTAGAAATCAAACCCAGTACATTGCGAACAAACACCTCAGGCAAGTTTGAGTTGAGCATACACTGGGAAAGAACATCAAAATGAACGCAGTCATAAGCACGGGAAAAATCTAGAAATAAACCCAGAGTTATGCGACGATTTGATAAAGAGTTATGTATACTACATACGAGTTTGGTCATACAATCATACACCGAACGGTTAGCTCGAAAACCGTATTGACTTTCAGGAAGAATATCCTTAGTCTCGACCCACCATTCCAAACGATTCTTCACCAAGCGTTCAAAAGTTTTAAGAGTGCAAGAAGACAATGAGATCAATCGGTAGGAAGTCCAGTCAGTCGCACTTTTACCGAGTTTCAACTATGGAATAAGTTCCATAGTTGATAGTTCGTCGAGGAAAATGGCACGTGGAACAGTGAAGACGAGCGAGTGGCGATGCGTGGGGCAAGAAAGTTGATCTTCGCGAGGAGTGACGGGCAGTCGATGGTATTATTGAGGAGTTTATACATCAGAGTGAGGTCAGCTATACTGCGTCTTTTCTTGAGGGCTTCTAGGTTGCATCTCTGTCTCAAGTATACGTAGTCGACGTCGGCTGATGTAATGCCCAGTTTGTATGCGACAAAACGTAGGAATTTATTTTGGACTAGCTCGAGCCGATACATATGCACCGCATACATTGGAGACCAGACTACACAAGCATACTCGAGGATAGGGAGAACCAGGGCCTTATATAGGGTCACGATAGCTGGAATACTCGTGAATTCCCTGGTATTCCTCTTCAAGAAATCAAGAGTGCGCATAGCTCTACCAGCGAGGACCTCTATGTGCTGGGAGAAGGACAGCCGTTCATCGCAGTACACCCCTAAATCCAACATACCACATGATCTATGCAGGGGCGCATTTCCTAGAACGTAGTTGAAAACTACTGGCTGAACCGTTCGGTGAAAAGTGACCACTGAGCATTTAGCAGGATTTAGATAGAGGTGGCTGTTAACTGTTTAGTGTGGATTGTCATGCAGATGTTGGCACATTTGGACACAGTATTGCACTCAGTTTTCTAAATAAATTATTTATACCATCGACAAGTGTGCGAGTGAGAGAGAAGATTCCAATCTCAGCTGTAGGTTGACAGATTTTCAATTTTGGTCTATTATTTTCAATAATAAAATCGAATAAAAAATTTTCCGGCCGTCCGCGGCATTTTCCTTAGTTCCCATGGAGCGATTTTGATGAAATGTGGTATATGGGCTCCATTTGGGGTCTAGTTGTTGAGGGTTGAAATTTTCAAATCGCCCTAGCTCAAAAAATTTCGATATTAAGGTGTCGTTTTTAAACCAATTTAAGATAGTACTGAATTTTTACAATTTTTTGAGACCGCATAGAGCTCTGCAGGACGAACCGTTCGTTCCCTACGAGAATTTAAGGGTTGGACTTACAGTAAATCAGAAACTCGAGTGTGAATCGCAAGAGAGGCCAAATCTTCGTTCAAATTTTAGCTGACCAAATTGCGATTGTTGTTCGTTTCTTCGAGTTGTTCTCAGTTTTGGGTCCTTAGAAACCAGTAATCATACTTCCTAATAATTGGGGTAACCTCAACTCCTTGTTTCTTCGAACTGAGTGTGAAGCGTTTATTTCTTCCAAATAAACTTGATTGTGAAGTAGGTATATCTACGGTTGGTAGATGGTGACAATGGGAAAGCCGTGTTCTTTGCAGACGAGTGATCTATATAGAAAAATAATAAACCTTTGTGTAATAATTTGCAGCGTTTCAAATTGATTTGAGTTTATCTCATTCAAACAAACATTGCTATAATTCCTAATTTCGTCGAGATTTCCATGAATAAATCAAATTTTTTGATAAAAATATCTCCAGTCTATAGATACGAGTATATTTATAAATCGAAGCCTGAAAATCGGGCACATGAAAATATTGAGTAGCCAAAGCGGTTGTTACTCTTTATTATAATATTATATTGAAATTAAAAGGCGAGTGGCTCAGTAGTAGTGACTTAGCCAATAATAGACATGGGAGGAAGGTTGATCTCTAAGCAGGCAGATTTATCAATAAAACTTGCTTCACCAAGCAACTATAGGAACTTCCTGCTGTTCTTAGATTTTGATCCGTCTTCGAAGATTATCTACATTCTTGTTCAAAGTTGTTAGTTGACAGAACTTTGAGAGTAACCACCAGCATCCCTCCAACTTTGAGTGAAATCTTACCTAGTCATCTTAAATAGCAAAAATCACCACCAAAATCGGTATCAACACTTGCTGTCCAAGCCAAAATTTCATTTTCGATAACTAATTCTACTACCAACTATCATTTTCTACCATTTTATTGGTTTTATTACATACGTATTATTATTTAAAAATTGTAATACTTATAAAGCTCGTAAAAATTTGCGAAATTACAATTTTTGCGTTGTTGATTTTGTTAGTTTGATTCTGCATCGATTGGACCAATAATGAAGAGATGAAATATTGTGTTGCAACCTGACAAATTTGAGAACTTTTTTATGTGATGACAGATTGTCCTACCGTAATTCAGCTTCGTGGTCGGTGGGAGTGTATATCTACGTTATCAGTTGCTCTACTTGCGGGGCAGGGAAACGATCGGCCGGCCGATAAAATTTCAACAATGGTATTTTTTCCTCGTTCGAACTGGAAGGTGGTCATGGTGGCCTCTGGGGGCAGCTTTTTTTTCATACCGCATTTTCACGGTCTAGTGAGTAGGTACCCCACCAAGGGTTCTCTGACTCACAATGGAGAGTTAGCTTCTATCGCCTATCTTGCATTACAATGCATTCGACTCTTGCATCACCTCCTGGAGCTCAACTTTCTCTATTAACCCCTTACCTCTGTCACCACACCACTCCTAACCTCGCCATAATTCCTCATTCATGAGCATAAACATTCAGCCTCATCGGGACTTCCGCTTTTATGAACATTCCCACAATGTGTCAAGATGCCAAACAACTAACGGAAATTGTTGCTACATGTCTACATTTTATACTGTACACGTACAGTGATCAAAATAGGTCTCAGAGGGTTCTGGGTTTGTGATTAGACCACGGGTCAGTAAATGTAAATGTTGAACTTTTGATGGTTGAACATTTTTACTTTGCTTACCCAGAATCCACGAAAGTGGCCAGAAAAGCTATGCGGGATGTGCTGCAAAAATTGAACCGCAAATTGATTGCAGTTCAGTAAGGCCTAGATATTCTGAAATTCCTGGAGGCTCTTAGCATTTGGTATGATCCCCATTTTGGAGATAACAGCGAGAATGATGACGACGAGCTGTAATTTCCACCAAATATGTATTACGATGGATTATAATGACCGACACCTATAATAATAACTTTCAAATTTTGTAAGAAGGCATCATGATACAATGATGGTCATGGGCGCCAACATCATTTTACAGTAGAATTTATAGCTTATTGCTTATTTATCCTCAAGAGGCACAACAACCAACTCACTTCTACAAGGACATTGGCCCAGCCTGATTCGTTTGCTCGCCCTAAGAATTCGCGACATCAGTCGGTGACATTCGATGTTCCAACCCTGCCAAGGCAGGATCCAGTGCCTGAGGAGTGTACGACACCAGGAGCACACCCTTCAGATGGAGCCGCTACTGCTGGGAGTGACCAGGACCAGGAAGGTCTGATCGCTGTTTGGGTCGTTCTCTACCTTCGTGATTACACAAATAGAGGTGTCTTAAGGCTAAATGTCACGATGTTTTGGTGTGATTCTGAAATAAGAGATGGCAGCACCATCGGGGCCAAATTTCGTTTACTCCTCATTTGAGAACGGATCGAGATATTTTAGTTCCGCAAACGGATTTCTCTTCAAGATCACCGTAGAATTCCGGGTAATTGGTTTAGAAAGTGTGCAAAAATTTTTTGCACACAGTTCCAACAAAAATTTGTTCAAATTTTGAACATTTTTAAAAAGTGGCCTTATAGCCACTTGCAGAATCTTCATCCGTTTGCAGATTTTTTCTAACTTGATCATAGCCGTTTCTCGTAGAAACGAGAATTTTTTTATATGGAGCGGGGGCGAGGGGGGCGATCATGGGCTTCAAGTAGTATGTCAAGGGTTGATTTTCCTTACAACAACGATTGCTTTTCAACTTTAATTTCTAAATAAGTGGGGGAGACTGTCGTGTATTTATGTTACATTTTATCTCAACAGAGCCCTCTTGCTCTTCAAGCGGTCGCTCGTGTGCTGCTCCCTATTTTCGCTGTGAGCAACTACTACTTCCAATAAACCAGTTCTTATCAAGCGTGCTTATTCAATCTTTTACCACTAAAATACATAATATCACCCAAATGAGAAACATCATTTCCAAGTAGTTATTCCATGGTCTTTCACTTTTCATCCGACAGCGTGGCCAATCTTTGCTTTTTGGGCCAGAACTAAGTTTTTGGCCCAAACCCATTGCATTCCCAAGTGAGTGGCCCAAACTCATAAAAAGGGCTCCATAATCGAAATGTGCTTTCGCATTTTCCTTTTCTAGACCTTTTTATTTTGGTATTACATGGATATGTCTGGCACTGGACATGAAAAAGTTCTAACTCGCTTTAATGTACGAATTAAACTACTACGAGGTTGTGGAAATCCATTTCAATAAAAACGGTGTTAAGAAGAACGTAGTCTATTTTCACGAAAGTAATAAGTTACAATCGATTTCGACGGTTAGGTCATCATCAGTAACAAACAAGAACTTCCGAGTAAGAAGAAGGGTTCTTGTTTGTTACTTACGATACCTAACCATCGCGCTTGTATAATTTTACTGACTAGGTACAATTTCGATTTCGCCCAAATTAGGAGGCTATGTTCTTAGATGTTTTCCTTCGGATCATACGTAATCGTATATCATGGACGCCGAGAAGCTATGTGCCACACCCAGTCGGCTGGCATTTCTTTCCCCGTTACTCAACATACTAAACCTAACTGCATTATTCAACAATTTGTTCAATTCTTACTTTCGAAGAGAAAACGCCGTTCCTAAGTTTGCAATTTTCTTACGTATCTTTTACGGCAACGAGTCACAAAATCACCCATCAGAATTCAGCAATTTTGCGCAATGAAGATATCAACTGTCGTGAATGGTATTGGAAGTAGCTACGCAACACACGGTCTCCTTTCACTTTTACCTAATCGTCTTCAACAAATCAAATAAAGGTGAGGTACCTTCGAGAGAAAGGCTGTGGGATGTAGCACTGGAAAGGTCGCATCGATCATGAAAACTAAGATATCAGAAGTCACGAAAGACAGGAGTGGTACTACGGGCAACTATGCAACTTGTTTATAAAAATAAGAACAACCTCTTCAGGTCCCGTAAGGAAACAATCCTTGACGAAAGGACCTATAACTATTTTTTTTTTTCAAGAATGTAGTAGAATTATGATTATTTTACTTTCCTCAACCACTCTAATATCGTCCAGAACGTACCAAAATGAGTATTCGTCGCTTTTTCAAAATTATACTTCTTGGCTCTTCCAGGATGATTCATACACTCACACAAGGGTCGTACCTCTACTCACCTTGGGTCATACCTTTTATCCTTCCCATACGTAAAGTTCAGGGTGAGTCAAGTATTGAATTTTCAAAATCAAATTCAAAAAATTTTAAAAATGTTTTCATAAATTATCATTTTTTAGGTTTTAAATTTGGAAAGTCAATTGTTGTGAAAATAAGTACGATTGTTAATGAAAATCATTATTCTTCTGCTACAAAACGTCAACTTCATGATGTAAATTCTAATTAAACTTATTACTGTAGGAAAGATGTGACCATGGAGTAGTTTTTCCGTTGATTGAAGTCATTCGCCATTATATTGAAGAAGGTTTACCTGATAGTAGTTTCTTTTTCTCTCAGTTGCCCCATGAAGATTATAAAATTGGGTGTAGTCAGTGCTATTGTAAGTTCCACCAACGGAGATTGGGGCTCACGTCAGAGGATGGATAATCCGTTCAGGTAGGGTCCACCCAGCCCCTGGCTGATGTGTCCAGAAGAGGACTTTGAACCATGTTGTTCGTTGGTTTCCCGGAACCACCTAGAAACTGGCAAATCCCAGAAATCCGTTCCTTCCACAACATGAAGAGGGGGATTAGGCTGTTTTCCGAATCTTCCTAGAACTATTTCAATGGCCAGAACCCTTATCCCAGGAATCCCATGAGGGCAGGAGAAGCACATTTCTCAGAAGGATACTAAACTCACAAGCCTCCCTCCAGCAGCCACTTGGCCAAACTTCTTCACCAGTCACCACACTGTTGCTATTCTGCACAGGTGGTTGCCCAGATAGGCCACAGGCACAAATAACCAGTTGAGCCTACTGTCCTTTTTATACGGAAAGGGAGGCAAATATGTCTTTACCGACCAAACGCCTTAATGAATGACAATCTAGACAAGAACTCACCAACGAGATCAATATGCTTGGATCTAAATTTGCCTCTCCACGTCAATTTGAATTAAAGGAATTTGAAAAAATTTGAATTTAACCACATATATTTGTATTTTTTCCATATGTTCATCTGCCCTTACATTTTTGTTACAAATTGTTGCATATTTGGAGGTTACAACAATCATAATGTACTTATTTAAATGTGCCTCCCCATGTAGGGAGGGGGTGAATACAAGGTATTTTTGTAAGAAATAACAGCTAATTCTATAATTTACTCATACTTTCCCTGATCATTGCATATTTGGGTTTTTTGCATAATTAACTCCATATTTTGCCTCCGAGTCTACCAAGGTTGCGGAAGCTTTGTTTTCACTTTTAAGAAGGAAAAAATATATATTCTGCAAAATCAAATTTTCCACTCGCGTTTTACGTTTTAGACATGCCTGAACAATTTTGGTTCCGTGTCTGTCTGTCTGTGTGTCTCTCTGTCTGTCATGAAATCCTTGCCACAGCTATAACTTCTACATTTCTTATCTGATTTCGATGAAATTTTCAGGAATTATGCGAGTCAGGAGATGGTCCCCCATGAAAATCATGGCCCCCAAAATGAAAGTATTTTGTGCGCATGCGCAAACGTAAAATCCTTGTAATAGCCATAAGTTCTACAAGTTTCCAACAATATTCAGAGATTGTGCGGATTGACATTATATTGATTGTTATGATAGTGGTAGGTACTTGAGATTGATGTTTCGAGATTAACTACTATGCATCAGATCATCTATACAATCGGGTTATGGATACGAGGAAGCTATGTGCCACACCCACTTGGCAGACGTTTTAGGATTGAAGTGCATATTATGTTACATATTCCCTGTTGATGAAATTATTCAAGTACCAATAACAAGATCTATTTTGTACTTCTACTACGTACGATATTATTGATATTAGTCGTACATTAGGTATCTTTCAAGAAGAACGTTGAAATTTAGGTTCACCAGTCTGAAACACCCTTTAGGTGGATCTAAACCTTGGCTTGTTTCTTCTGTTTTCCCCCGTTTGAATCTTGCAAATGGCTCATTTTTTAACCACAAACAATAGTGTTGGTTAAAACAAACAGGAGAACTCTGGTGTCTCACAGGTTCACTGTCTCATTTTTTACCTACACAAACCCGCCTAGTTGGTCCAACTCTGCCAGAATGCCATTACAGACAATTTCCTCCGGGGATGACGAAGCTGGCAGACTCCCAAGGTTATTCGAATTACTAATGAATTACGGAATAAAGGGTAAATATGGTGGGGGAGCCACCAGCAAGCTGGTGTGACCGATTCTGCTGACATTCGAAAACTCCCTTCTAACAACGTTCGCGTGATATGCCAGGGCACAAAGGTTAAACCATGAACCATGTTTTTCACATCTTATTATTTTTATTTTAGTGACGGTAAATTTAATCCACGTTCATTACTTTCAAGATTGTGTACGATTGCTTTCTACTGTGTTCGACAAGAACCTTTGCTGACTAATAATAAATTGGATCAATGAATATTCATCGAAGGAGAAACTTCAGACCCGGAAGGAAACAGCGATCAAAATCTCTGGAGTCAAAGTGTTATTAGGATTCGTTTTTATGATGCCGAAATTTATCTCAAATAGTCACATAGTTTGGCAAGAAAAAGGGGTTATGCTTCCCAAAAAATCCACTATTTTCCGCCAATTCTCTATCCGTCAAAAAGCTTCAGAATGGCCAGAACGAGTTAAACCTTCAAGTAATTTTCTGCAATGTATGCCGTTCGAAGAGAGAGGGAATTTTCATGAAAACAGACCTGTTTTGCCAAATCCTGAAAAGGAAAAACAACTAAAAGACAATGTGGGCCATCAAATGAAAGATTTTTCTATCGATACATCAATTATAACGCGTTGTGTATTGAGAAAGGCCATTTTGGTAACTTGAAGACGGAAAAACCGAAGAAATCTGAAAAATTTTAAATAATACATTAAACCACCTAAACGGGGTTAAACGACCTAATCGGTTGGTAGGGTTAAACGACCTAATGACTGCCCAACATTGCGAACAATAAAATGGAAAACAGTCATTCCTAATCAAGAAAAACCCTCTACGTTTGGTGAGGGTGTAGTTTGTTCATTGTAGGGACTTTATAAAAGAAAAAAAAACTAAGATATTGCAAGTCAGCTATCTTTACTGTCCATCTGACTTCTGAAAATAATATCTCATCCCTAATAAAAATGATTTTTGTTCCCACAGAGCGAACAGCTGCCCCAAAGCACAACTGTCATGATTTTTCGTCTGACATGGTCAAATTATACCAAAAAAGATAAAACTATGATGACTATAGGTATGATTAAGGAGTGTAACAGATGCTGATTACAATAACTACAAATTCCCTCAAATTCTTTACTATTTTCTAAAATCACTAGTTTTGCTATTGAACGGCCAAGTACACGAACTAAACAGTTACGTTTGAGTTTTCTAAAAACGTTACCTATTTTTGAATTGCTGTGTATTCGTTTCTATTCAACCAACAAACATCAAGTTGGTCTCAAAATGTAGCAAATTTAGGCTACTTTTAAAGTTAATGGACATAAATTATAGAAATTACGACAGTTTGAAAGTTGAAATAATACACTGAAAAAGTACAACGGTTTTAGCGTACTTTGTCAGAAGCACAGTGTTCTCGGGGTAGCAAATTTGGAAATAAACTACCCTTAACCCTAGAGTAGCAGACTTCCCTGACACACAGATATTAGTGGACAACGTAAAAATGACGTGTGAAACTGAAAAAATATTTTCAACACAAAATGGTCATATATTTTTCATTTATTCAACAAAAACGAACATAAACTCATTCTTCTTAAGATTTACCTTTATATGTTGCGTATATAAAATAATGTTTTCTAAAGAGAAGCTATGAATACCTGAATTACATCACATAAATGTTCTTATATCACATCCAAAACTCGATTTTTACTCTGAATAATATAATATATTATTATCTCAAATTTTCATTCATTTTCTCTTTCAAAATATTTCAAGCATAATATATTCATTTCAAAACATTTTATGCTTGAAATATTTTGAAAGAGAAATGAATGAAAATTTGAGAAAAAAGAGAAATCTCTTGCTATTTTGAGATGTGGAGAAAAGATGTGCTTCATTCTCGAATTTTTCATAATATAAATGTTATAGAAAAACAATGCAAATTATTTCACAAAGGTTTATTATTTTCCTGTATAGATCACCCTTCTGTTGGGAGGGATCTCCCATAGGTAGCTACTACCTACCAGGGCATTTTTGAAAATTTCAACCCCAACTACCAACCAAAGGGAAACGAAGGGTAGACGTTTCAAAAATGCCTTAGTAGGTAGTAGGTACCTATCGATAGCAGGGAGGAACTCCAAATAATTTTCAACAAATAGTAGACTACGTATCTTTGACGTGTAGGCGTTGTGGAAAACCAAGATCCTGACGGCAGAAGTCGAGATGAGGTCTTGACACCACAAAGGTCATTTCACTGCTAGGTACCGATAGCACTGGAGGAGGCCCAGTTAAGAAGGCCGAGAGGGGGGATTGTAGTGGTCTCATTTCCCCACTCATTACGTAATTTTTACGTAGTCCATCACTCTAGGGTTAAGTGTCCTAACAACATTATATAGTAAATAAATTGTAGATTCCTGCGCATTTGCAATTTTTAATGTAAATTGACTGAGTTGATAAAGTTGACACAACACGTTTTCAAGTCATGTTTTCGTTAGGAATCAAAAAGTAAGCTTCTCAATTCAACAAAATACGAGTATTATACCTAAATTTCATAAATATATATTCAGCGCGAATATTCCATGTTATTTTAGAGATTCCTCCAACGAATTTTTGAATGAATATTCAGTGATCCAATTACTGCTGAAGGAAGCCTAGGCGGTGTCGAAACAGCGGGAATTAATATCTACCTTCGCACTCTGCCATTACGCCGATCTTTTTGATGCGAGTGTTGCCGAGAAAACGTGGATTGAATCTTAATTCTCCTCCGCGAAGAACTACAAGGGACCAAGGGCATCATCAGGGTTTCGCATTTGCACGGGTGGAGAATCTTGATTAATTATTTCTCATTCCGATTCTAATTGCTTTCTGCCAAGGGTGCCGTGTAGTCAAACACCATTAATTTCTGAAATTTCAACGACAACATTTGTTCTTCAATTTCTGAAGAGGAATTTGGACAGCAGGTCCTCCAAAATCAAGATTTGTGTAGCGATCAAGATTTTGCGTGTTGGCTTGTGAATGGTCCCCTATGAAAATCATTGTTCCCAGAATGATAGTAGCCACTGCGCATGCGCAAACGTAAAATCCTTGCAACAGTCATACCTTACATTTTCCAACAATATTCAGAGATTGTGCGGGTTGGCGTGTAGATGGTCCCCTATGAGGGTAGTGGAAGGTACTTAGAGATTGATGTTTTGAGATCCCCAATTTCAATCGGGTTATGAATAGGAGGAAGCTATGTGCCACACCCACTTGGCAGGCTTTTTTCCATTCGCTTGACACCTCATTTTCATGTTATATTAGGAGGATACGTTCACACAAAATGTAAAATGTTTATAAATATTGATAATATTATTATTTTTTGTGTAACATCTTGGTGTTCATTGTTGCGTTCACAGTTACAGGAAAATCATTGAGAACGGCCTACAGAGGCGAAAACGGTCTAGTTGAATACGTTCTCCAAAGTAGGAGAAGTCACTCACTCTCTCTCCATTTCCTCCGCATTTCCAATTCCAATGAACAGAGTGAAGTAAAACTCAATGGGCAAAGTTCGGACCCTCTGGAATTGACCATTGTGTTCTCCGAGGCGTTTTCCACACATATCCTCCACGGAAGACGTAAGATTGTCAATTCCAAGTTTAATCTAGTATTATGCAACCCAGCTTGATTGAAAATTTTCGTCAGCAGTTATTGTACAGTCGACATGCTAAAGGAGAAATGTAGGGTGGGAACGCTCACACGACTTGCCAACCTTACCATTTCAGATTACAGGCATACAGCGATATTCCGAAATAACCTGAGCACGCACGATCCAAATTCACATTTTACGAGATTGATAACCATCCTGAATCACCAAAGCGGATAGAATGTGATGAATCGAACGAATTCAATCTGTTGCTCTGACTTGCTTACAACGCAGTGAGATGGTTTTTGGTATCAAAATTGTGCTTCTTTTAAATGTCTGAATGATATCAGCATCAGAAAAAAAACGTTGCATTGTTTTGTGTGTCGAAAATTTTGGAATGACCCCCAGAACTAAGACATATCCATGTCAAAATTCTCAGGATGAGGTCTACTTTCGATTAAAAATTTAAAAAAAATCAGGCGCACCACCCATTAGAATCAAGTCTCGAAATGACGGATATTTAATAATTTCTTACTATTTGAATATTTCTTGTTTCCTTCATGTTAAGTATTTGATCTTATTGAGACACACATTTTGAATATTCCTATGCCTCCTTGTGATCTCTAGTACCCATGTCAAATCAGAAATAGAGAAGCTTCAGAAATGTAGCAAAACAAACAAGGAGGATTCATTGCTTGTTCGAACCAGATTTGAAGGGTACCTAGCTTTTCCCGTTGGTCTCCCAATCTTATACCAGGTGGTCAGTTCAGTACCTACCACAAGATACCTGATCATTTCCCAGGTCAGCTAGGTCGGAAATAGAGCTCAAAGATCACTTCAATTCTCTCCACCTTTGCCTGGCAACTGGTCAGGAATACTGATCCCCATGCATTGAGCCTCACAAATTGATCACGTTCCAAATTGGTCTACCGTAAAGCAATGTAGCAATGCAAAAGAAAGAGAATTCCCTGCTGGTTCGAATCAGATTTGATACTGCTTTCACCGTTTGCCTTCTCTCCCGCAGTAGGTTAGGTACGTAAAGAATAGCTCGCCGTCCTCCAGAGCCTTTCCATTCAAACGAATACAAAATGCGCGGAGTGATTTCCACTCGCCCGGCCCCGTCGTTTTTGTTACTGGAGAAAATACAGGCGTAAAATATAAAGGATTGCCCTAGTTGAGGGCGGTAACAACGGGACGGCTCGGATAGTGGGTGTACGCCGATCTGGTGGGGCCGAAGCATCGGGTAGCCGAGTGGGGTCAAGGGAACCAGGTAGGAAACTTGCCGAGGAAAGAATGCCGTCAGCTGGTCTGGATCTTGCATTCAAATCGCGGCCTCGATGATTTTTTTTATCTTCTTTTGTTTCTACGGAGAAAATGATCGCTGATTGTGAATTCAAAAGAGCGTTTCGTAAACAACGTACGTTTGTAGTCACGATTGAGAAATTGCATGCCTAACACCTACAGCAAGCCCTATCCACGTCTACACACCTTCTACCCAACCCGTAGCGTCCTTTTCAGATACCTTTTCTGGAATTCATCATTAATTTGTATGATAATCGATGATGAGTTTACTCTGGCACCAATTACAAGAGTAGGTGTGATTGACAAGATAGCTGTTGTAAATTTGGCACCAAAAATCCAAGCTTCCAACAACTATTGGTGTACTTGGGATCTACAGGGGTTTTCCACTGGGATCAAATCGTTCCTTTCAGTGACAAATCCTTCTACCTAAGTTTTTCGCAATTTTGAGTTAAGGAGGGATCCTCCTTTAAAATTCAGCTGGGAATCGATTGGTGAAGTTAGATTCTTCGTTCATTGAACAGAGATCGTATAAATCGGGATTTAGTTAACAGCGGATATTTACTATTGATTGCTAATCCCAGTCTTCTCGCTATAGCGTCGCAAGATAATGACGATTCTTCCTATAAGTAAGTGCGTTCTTTTTTTTTCGTTGAATTATTGTTGTTTTTGAGTTATTGTTGTTTTGCCAATGTTTGGTGAGTAATTAAAGAGTTAGATGCAATCAATGTTCTGACATTCAACCAAATACCAGCTCACCGATTATCTCACCAGCCAAACCTGGGGATGAGATATCACCTGTTGCATTGAAAGCTACAAGTAAGAAAAGATTTGTTATAACGGCTTTCATACGAGTACTTCTGAGGATTACTGATTATATTTGTGACCGGACCGTGACAGAGTTGCGCTGGATTGAATACATACCCGATGGGAGAATTTGGTACGGGTATCAGTCGAATTTTGTGGATGACCAAAAAGAACCACCTACAAGGGCTAAAAAGGTGGAACCACAGGAGCCACAATTTTGTCCCAAGTTTACCCAACCAGACCAAGCATGCCTTAGGACAAATGGAAGGACTTATAGTCCCTAAAAATGTTACTCCCTAGCGACACCCACAGCTTTTACGACATGATTCCTCATGAAGAGAATACCGGAAGAGTCTCAAAAAGAAACAAAAAAACGAAGCTTCAACTTCTTCTCAAATTTAGTGGCCATAATAATTATTATCGATATAGTTTTTATTCAAAACTTTATTATTGATTTTTTCAAGGCTTAACGTAACGTCTTTATTGTAGGAAGTGTAGGTGTTGTTCCCTTTGTGGATACCGTACAGCAGTGCATTTGATTTAGCAACGTTGAAATGATCGCATGGAGGAAGGGAAGACGAGATACTAAGAGAGACCCATTTGAAGTGCCGCTCCGTCACTGAACCCCAAGGAGTTCATCAGCACTCAGCCATCCTCGGATTGCACCTTGTGGTCGACCCCATTTCTCTGACAGCCTTTCTGCCAGTACATTTACAAAAGCTACCATTTCAGGAATTAATATTGAGACTGACTTTTAATTGATTTAAAGTTTGAAAATGCTGATTTTTTAAGAGCTGCCTTCAGCAACTAGGCATGGAACTATTTTTCCACCTTTCACTATTCCTTCTTGTTTTTTACGATTTTTCAAAAACTAAATAATAATACAACCAGTTTTGAAATAATGTACATTTATATCGAAATTGATGTACCTATCACCAATTTTCAGCACTTAACCCCACTGGTCCATGAAATTCATGATGCATTATTGGGAAAAGAGCATTAATGCAGACAAAGAAAACACCTTCACATGCAACACCAACCAAACAAAGCAAAGAATCCACTTTAACTAACACAAACATATTATGTAACAGCACCTATGCTGTTGCCGAAAGACTGTGTAACTCGCATCAATGTGTGGGTAAGGTGGTCAGAGGCACATCAACACCAAATCATTAAATTACTGGTGCCAAGAAAAGTATCAAAAGATAGTCACTTTGGTTCTGAACAAAGACAATAGAACTTTCAATTTAGCTGTGATGCTGATTTTCTCAGCCGCTTCACAATAACCCCAAAGCAAGATGCACATACACGAATTTTCCTGCCGTCTGGGCTAATTAATACTTCAAAATCAAGAAAAATTAAAATCTGATTCATTCAGCCCAACAGGAAAGCCCTTATCAATATTGCCTAGATGTAAGCTTGGTAGATAGAACGATTAGTACTGACCGAGAATGCTTTCAATGAAGGTGGACTTCCTTTTAACTTGAGTGGCAGGTCACCAATAGTAAATCCAACTCGATCACCAACAGTAGATCGAACTTGGTCATCTGTAGTAGATCCAATTTGAATTGAAAAAATTATAGATCTAGAAAAGGGTTCAATCTAATTTATGATATCGGAGGCCCATGGTTGTAAAAAAAAAAAACGGATCTGTCCTGAAGGGTCTCGCAATACAAGATTGTGATTATTATACAAAAGAAGCTTTTCCATTTACATGATTGTCATATTGTACCTACTACTGATGTATATAATTGACAATTTCTCAAGTAACTATCGCAGAATTGAAGTGGTTAGGAGGGTAATGAGAAGAGATAGTTCAAAAACATGATCCCAGGCCTGTGGGAGAGAGAGTGGCGTACTTGAACAACCGCATAATAAATACAGGCGCTACCTCTACTCTCCTCAGGACTGAAATGTTTCCGGGGAGGCTGGCCGCGCCAAGCACAGAAAGTATAATCGAACCGAGAATAGTTGCTTATCCAAAGTTCAGTAAAATTTCAATTAGGTACAGCACAGTAGCACTAAGTCTTCGGGGCTTCAGGAAAGAGGCCAGGTGTGGGGGCCTCCAGGGATCTTTGAGTACCATCTTCGGTAAGAAGAAAATTGAGTTCCGAGGACCTCTTCTCTTCCTGAAAGACTCGAGAGTTGCACGAAGAATCAATATTGAGTGCACTACACCCCCCAACCCTCCTGCACGACCTGGAAGTTTACAAATTAAAAGATTTTTTATTGCACTGTAGCTTGATCTTGATATCTTCAACATAAATTTCCTCGTCACTGTTACTCTGATTGGATATTCTATTCAAGATCTTGAGTCATGGAACGCGCCATTGTCCAAATATCAACGGAAGATCGGGCCGAACCTTGATGAATCATCTTTCAATTTTTCCTGCATCTTGAGGCACCAGGAATAGAAGGTGCAGGAGGAATGGCTGAGGCGTGTCTGAGCTGGCGGTTCTCCTCTGACATCATGAAGTCCCGCGACCCGCGATATTTCCCAACGCAACCCGCCCTGGTCGGCCTTCCTCTTTCAGGAACTATGCGGATGTTTAGACCTGCCGGATCCTTCTACATGAAATCTTTACTTATAAGGAGCGAACTTCTTGATACTTGATTTCTTAGGGGTACCTCATAGACTATCTTAGGGAGTATCCATCTATTCAAATTCCCCACACCGTGGCGACCTCTCGAAGGTTTTCGTAGGGGAGGGTCACTTCCTAGGAAGTAGGATGGGTATACGATTAGTTTCTTGGGCAAACAACTGTTGGTGGGATAATCGAAATTGAGTGAAAAATCAGAAATATTCTCATTGTAATACAGTGGATACTCGAGAGATAATGCCACATAATGATGTTTTCTAGTACGAGAGTCATCCAGAAAGTAAGTTTACAAAGTTTTTTTTTAATCAAAAATTCCTTGTATTTTATTGAAATTTACAGAATACTTCATAAATGTAATTAACTATTTTTCCTAATAACTACCGTTGAGTTTTGAAACAATTCTGGTACCTGGGCACTCATACCTTTCGTATGCCAGGGACATAGTTATCCACTGACACCTCTTTTAACCACTTCTGAACAGCTTCCTGAACCCCTTGATCGTCTGGAAATCGTTTTCCACCCTCAAACTCCTTCAATTTACTGAACAGATGGAAGTGAAGTAGTGTTGGATGAAGAGGGAGGGTGGTTGATAATGTACCGAACGAAGTCAAAAGTTCTTGGGTGACTCGAACAGTGTGGGGCCTTGGTTAGATACCCCTTCAGTGGTTCTGAACCGCTCTTCTATGGTTTTTAGTTACTTCTGTACACTAAGTAAATTGAAAGAGTTTGTGAGTGGAAAACGATATGAAGACGTTCAACAAGCTGTTCAGAACAGGTTAAAAGACTAGGCTACGGAGGTGTATGATACTGGCATACAAAAACATGTGCGCAGGCTACAGAAATGTCTCGAACTCAACGAAGACTACGTGGAAAAACAGTTTATAATATCTGTGAAGTATTCAGTAAATTTAATATACAATAATTTTTCGACGTTTTAAAAATTTGAAATTATGAAGGTTCCTAGCAACATTCTGAAACGATTCTACGAAGAAATAGCAGAGATTCTATGAAGGAAACTATTACACCACTTACTAGTACCTACTAACCGCACTTACACCTCTTACCTACTAACCGTACTTAGAGGGGGTCACTACTTAAAAAGAATAGGGCAAGTCAAGGGACTTGAAAACTATGGAATACAATTAACACAACTCAAACGCTTATTGTTAAAAAAAAAGTCAATAGGTAACTACCCAATTTGTAACTGGTGCTTCCGCTCTAAACCATATTTCCTTACGTATGTTTTTTGTTACATAAGAACCGGTATTTTAAGAGTAGGTACTTTTCATCCGTTCTCTCCCAGTAGGTCCACTCGTCAGAACCTTTCCTCGAAACAATAAAAAATTATTGGCTGTAAAAGAGCAATAAAACTCGGTAAGTTTTAAAACTTAAACCGCTCTTTTGGTTCATTATTTCCCAGAATGAGCCTTTGGAATCAACCAAGAAAAAAAATTACCCCCAAATTTTAGCTGATCGTTGTTCTTTTCATAAGTTGTACTCAGTTTTGCGTCCTTAGCAACCAGTGATCAAATTTCCAGATAAAAGCACCCATAACTCTTTTTTTCTTCTAATTAAACTTGATTGTGAAGTGAAAATATGGTTGTAGGTAATGGCAAAAGCTGTGTTCCTTGCAGGCGACTGATTACAAAGACCATAATAAACCTTTGAGTAATAAACCTGCGATTTTTGTGACACTCAACTGACAGCTTACCTCTGATATAATGAGTGTTTCTGGATAAACTCTGAATAGAGGCTCTAAGCTTCAGGTGTATAATTTGCCCCGTAAAAATGGAATAGAATTTTGGTTTTGCTCCGAAATATGCTCTCTCGTGAAAATAACTTTTTCATTCTCGTTGAAAATTTACCGAAAATTGTTGTAAAATTTAAGATACGTATTGATATTGTTATATAATTTTTATACTACCTTTATTTGTGATTAATCATTGGAACAATGGACGATAGATTTTTTCAACTTTGATAATTTTTTACTCAGTAGGGTAAATATTCACATAGAAAATTGAAGCCAAATACCGTTCTGCAGAAAACATTTTTTTAATGTTATAGTACCGTTGAGGTAGTACCAGTATCGTACTCGTTTATTTAAATGACCCCTTATTGCTGTACAAAATTTCTGGCTAACGAACTTGTCGTTTTTCTTGTTTTTTATGAACATTCTGTAAACTTACACAAATATAAATACAGGGTGTCCCAGAAGTTATGGTCCACCCTTTTTATCTCCGTTGTTTTGAGGGGTAGACAAAAACTTCAAGCGATAACACCCCTTAATTTTTTACGAGGAATTCAACTATCACACTTTCGCGCATTGCGCACCTGCGCAATCGTGCGCAACGCACACCAACATTGTTATTTCGAATGGGAACCCCTATTTTTTATTGCGGGCTCGGATTCTACACAAAATTTCATGAATTTTAGACCCCTCAACCGAGTTTTTTGGTTGCGCACAACCCGTCCAGTGAGCGCGCAAAATGCGCAACCCCTGGATTGCGCCAAAATTGAGATGGAGGTAGGCCCCAAATGTGATACATGTTTTTTTTCATTAATTTTCGACGCTGAATCACGTGGTGGTATCCATTTTCGGATTTTACTCAAATTTTTCGAAACGACGGCCGAAAAATGAGTAGTTTTTAATACAGGGTGTCCGCAAATTCGTGCACAACGCACACCAACTTTGTTATTTCAAATGGGAACCACATTTTTATTGCAGATTCGAATTCTGCGTCAAATTTCATAAACAATTCACCCCTTGAACGAATTTTTTCATCGCGCGCAACATGCTTTAGCGCTATTTTTCAACCCCGAATCAGGGCATGATATATTTTATTATTCAACTTGATTTTACGGCGTCTATTGCCGGAATAATCAATTTTTCTAATCAAAACTTATCACTTATCGGTCATTTAACTCTCAATGTGGATCGAGTAATAATTCAAAAATAATTAGTAATTGAAAATGGTTACTCAAAGAAATCGCGACTTGAATTATTTGAGAGCAAGCAGGCATTCAGGGGTTTATTCCTTGAGTTCTTGTTTACATTGTTTACTTTGGAATTAGTGGATAGCTGCCTAATACAAATGAGATACTTTGAAGCTTGTCATCCCTCCGCCAGTCAGATTCCAACGATGAAACAGGCTCAACTACCTATTTTTCAGCCACCGTTTCGAAAAATTTCAGTAAAATCCGAAAATGGATACAACCTCGTGATTCAGCGTCGAAAATTAATGAAAAAACGTGTATCACACTTGGGGCCTACCTCCATCTCAATTTTGGCGCAATCCAGGGGTTGCGCATGTTTGCGCGCTCACTGGACGGGTTGTGCGCAACCAAAAAACTCGGTTGAGGTGTCTAAAATTCGTGAAATTTTGCGTAGAATCTGAATTTGCAATAAAAAAAATAGGGGTTCCCATTTGAAATAACAAAGTTGGTGTGCTTTGCTCACGATTGCGCAGGTGCTCAATGCGCGAAAGTATGATAGTTGAATTCCTCGTAAAAAATTAAGGGGGGTTATCGCTTGAAGTTTTTGTCTACCCCTCAAAACAACGGAGATAAAAAGGGTGGACCATAACTTCTGGGACCTACATACAAGAAAAGTGTTAAGCTTCAGGAAACGTTTCAGAATAATCCAAAACAGATTTCATTGAAGACAATATTCTTTTCTGAACATTTTACGCCATTACCCACATATATTTGTGATTAATTGTTGGAATAATGGACGATCGAACTGGTTCAAGTTGTGAGGGTGAGTCCATCCATGAAACTTTTGATTGATAACAAACGACCCGATATCATCGAAAAATTGTTGAACTTTCTATTGTCTGCCTATTTCTTTGCGAAATCGTCTCATCCGCTACAAGATTTTAGTCCTTCGCCCATTGACATTTTCGCAGAGATGACCGCCGTTTCTGACACGCCTCAAATTGACACGCAGTCACTCTTGTCTCGTGCTTCGACAAAAATGCCCGGCAGTCATTACCATAACCCAATGAATAACTGAATACCTAAACCGACAAAGTGTCAATCTTCCTACGATAATGACACGCGCGGCGGGCGACTTTTCTAACTTATCTAACCGCGATAATTATTGTGGGTGAGCGCTAGTCGCACGTCCTAATCTTCTATTTAAGAACTCCATATACTTTGTTCGTTACAGTTTTACTTTTCCTAGAGAGAAGAAAGTAATAACATCCCTTCTCATTCGTGTCACCTTGTTGGCTGTACTGTTAAACAATAAACTCCCCTCTTCACTGCCTATGATCTCCCTTCATTTGTGAAGTTGATTAAATTTGATTCTGCGTTGCAGAACAATGTTATCGTCTAATTTATACAATTAAGGTGAATTGCTCCAAAGTATTTATTAATTAATTTATTATAATTGCTCCTACCGTTATTTAGATAATCCTGGTTGAGTAGGGCCTCCTGGAGCTGTGAAGGCTGCTGAAATCCATAAGCTGGGAGCCAGTGGTTGGTGGTCGCTTCCAACTTTTCCGACCACTCCGAAAAAGGCATGTCCCCCTCGGGAACCTCCATCTGAAAAAAAATCGATGATGTTAAATTTCACGATGACGTTTATCCTGTCTTTAAAATTCTAAACGGATCTTTCGAAAACACGTTTCAATATGATAACTACACAACCAACCAAAACAATTACAACACAACGAGGTTATACACGTCTTATGAACTCTCTCTAAATAACCACCCAACAGCACTTACCTACTAGCTCGTAAGTGCATCCTACAACGTAAGTGAAACAGAGGACTGTTTCTTTTGCTTCAAGTATTAGTGCTAACGTAGTCATATTATTTAAAGACCAAAGAGAAAGAAGGGGGAATGTGTGAATTTTTTCATTTAGAGAAAACTGAAATTCAAAGTTTGACGCGTTCCACTCATATCCATCTTCGTGAACGGCTGGGTCGTTTTATTTTTACTCATTAGTTAGACTTGCATCTAACTATATAACAGAAAGAGAAATAAATTAATAAACATTCACAATTTGTAAATAGTTTTATTGAAAAAAAGTCACCCTTACAAAAAACGCTGCAAATTATTATACAATGGTATATTATTGGTTTTTATTTTCAATAATCGGCCAAGGGAATCGACCAAGAAAAAAAAATTTTTAACCCGCCTCAAAATTTGATGGTTTACGTTTCAAGGTACGTAGAATCCAAAAATCGAATAAAAATTTGGCCGTCCGTCCGCCGTACGCGGCACTTTTGCCACTTAGCATTGACCGGTTTTGATGAAATTTGGTATGTAGGCTCCATTTGGGGTCTAGTTGTGCCCCGAAGATTTTGGTTGATGTAGGTCACTTCTAAGGGTTCCAAAATCAATTTTGAAATTTTGAAAACGCCCTAACTCAAAAAATTTAGATATTGTTTTTCCTTCAATTTAAGATTCTGTAGAATTTTTAGAATTTTTTGAGACCACGCGGAGCTCTGTAGGACAAACCGTTCGCTCCCTACGAGAATTTAAAGGTTTTACGTACGATAAGTCAGAAACACGAGTGTGAATCGCAAAAGAGGCCTAATCTCCGTTCAAATTAAAGCTGACCGAAATGCAATCGATGTTTTTCTTCATGTTGGATGATTGGTGGCTCTGCAGACGAGTGATCTATATAGAAAAATAAAAAATAATAAACCATTGTGTAATAATTTGCAGCGTTTTTTTCATAATTCATCACTCGTCTGCAAAGCCACCAACCTTCCAACATGAAGAAAAACATCGATCGCATTTTGGTCAGCTGTAATTTGAACGGAGATTGGGCCTCTTTTGCGATTCACACTCGTGTTTCTGATTTATCGTACGTAAAACCCTTAAATTCTCGTAGGGTGCGAACGGTTTGTCCTACAGGGCTCCGCGTGGTCTCAAAAAATTCTAAAAATTCTATAGAATCTTAAATTGAAGGAAAAACAATACCTTTATATCAATTTTTTTTGAGTTCGGGCGTTTTCAAAATTTCAAAATTCATTTTTGAACCCTTAGAAGTGACCTACATCAACCAAAATCTTCGGGGCACAACTAGACCCCAAATGGAGCCTAAATACCAAATTTCATCAAAATCGGTCAATGCCAAGTGGCAAAAGTGCCGCGTACGGCGTACGGCGGACGGACGGCCAAATTTTTATTCGATTTATGGATTCTACGTACCTTGAAACGTAAACCATCAAATTTTGAGGGGGTGTTAAAAAAATTTTTTTCTTGGTCGATTCCAAAAGTTCATTATTGAAAATAATAAACTCAAATTGGAAGAAGGGGGAGGGTCAGAGAGGGAACAGGGAAAGAAGGAGGAGTAGTCCAACGGAGTACCTTCCTCTTTCTTTCCCTGTTTTTATTCAAACATTCCCCTTTATTTCCCTCTATTCGGACCTTCCCCCTTCTTTCCCAGTAATTTCAGATCCAACGTGAGCTATTTCTCGCAGATCCTCCTCCTTTTTTTCGCATTTTGATCTCATATTATGAAACTACATCCTTGGGAGAATTTGTTGCCAACCTTAACTCATTTTCGGAAAAAGTTATATTCCCCCTTCTTTCCCTGTGGTCTTCATTTGTGAACGATATTACTCCGAAACGCAATACTATTTTTAAATACCTACCACCTATTATTCGACAGAAAAGAAACAAACTTGTCTCTTTCAATTTCTTATTAAAGTTTTAGGCCATGAATTGAACCTTATATTACTTTACCCAAATTTTGATGCTTTTTAATGCATTTGCTCAAAAAGCCCACATATTTTGATATTTATGCAGCACTACAATCTAGTCTCAAGTTGCTACATAAATTTTCCGAGTCAATTTCAAGACTTTCAAACAATTCACCAAACCTTGAATTTGTCTTTGTAAATGTCGAATACTCAAACTCCCTTGATCTAATTCATTTTATTAGTAATGAAATATTATAACTTCCAGACAATAGCAGTGAAAGGCAGGAGGTAAATTATAGTATTTGCCTTGAATACGTGCAGAATTAAAGATGTATCCAACAGCATGAAAGGTAACAGGTAGGTAAGTTGGTCAGAACGTCGACGTGCAAAACGGATCTGGTAACTGAATGCGATATTTTCAGCTACCTACCTAGATCGCACTGTAGAATACAAAACAGTGAAGTCCTTGGCAGACGAGACTGACTAACTGTTCGGAGCAGTCACGTACCAGAGCGCATTCCTTTCCTAGTTTCGGTTGCGATTGCTGCGCTATCACTGAACCTGCAGTGATTGCGTACAACAAACATTGACGTCAGGTTTATTTCTGTGAATGTAAACGGAATATCAGTAGAAAATTGTAAGTGAACCTATAAGTACCTACTTACGTTAAACCTTTGTACACGAACAATATTCAGAGAAACTCGGAGCATATTTGATTTAACCAGCTGAAACCTAATAGCAACTCGGATTAAGAGCAACTTCAATATTTGAAAAACATTGATTTTTTTCTCATCTTCACGTTCTTAGTTTTCTATGAGTGATTTGTAAGATTTTCGAAGAAGAAAACTGGAGTAAAACAAAACAAGAGGAGGAAGGTGGCCGGGAGGGAAGCAGAAGTAGGTGCGTGGATATGGAAGTAACAAGGGGTTTGTTCGGTGAGGCAGTCCCGGGCAGTCCAGGGCTGACCACGCCCACTTTTGGCCGTTCGGAGAGGACCAGTGTAGTACCGGACGAGAGATTTGCCGTTCGGAGAGGCAGTCCAGGGTAGTCCAGGGTCGTCCGAACTTACTCCAGATTTCAGCGAGAGTAAACAGTCCGGCGCATGCGCATTGCACTTTTTTCTCCCGCTCCTCACCTCTCGGGTTCCTCCTCTCCGCTCCTCATCTTTCGAGAATTCAGAAGTTTTTTGATAATCCAATTATGATGTCGGCTGATTCTTCTGATTGCGAAAGTGCCGTGATGAGTGTGGTTTATTTTTTTGGACGATGATGTCGAAGACATTTTCATTATCGAATTGATTTATCGGAGATTGAGGCTGAAGAACCAAAGCTACATTCAACAAGTTGTGTTGGAATTTGATGATCAACACTTCGTAGAGTAGCTGGTACGAACACTCCCTCGATTTTTCTGCTCAAGCAGGTTTGTCATCTTTCAGTTTTCCTACTGTCGATACATACTTACATCAAACTATAAAAATATTCATTCTGTTCTTCATTATTTCATAATATTGTCCACTTATAGGTCCATACGGAAAGCTGAGTGCCCAACATCGGAGTTCTGATATTTTTGTGGCCTACCTACCTACTGTGGGCACCAAACTGCGTCGTTCTGGAATGTTGCTGACCGCTTCGACCTAAAGATCTCTTAGCACATGTGGAATAAGAAAAGTGGAATTGAAAACTAGTATTGTAAAGTAACAGTAATTATATTAACCTCTATTCATAAAACAATTAAAGACCCGGAACTTTGAAATTGAGTATGAGTAGCTTGGGAAATACGATTTTGGTAAAGAAGCATAAATCTGTATATACGTTCAATTTATTTTCGTAATTTCGTTACCATTGTTCTGTCTCTATTTGAAATTATACCCATCGGTCAAGTCGAAAGCGTTTTACTTCCATTTTTCTTTAAATACAAGCGTCTTGTCGAAAATGGCCTTCCCTTTTGTATGACTCTACCTGTACCTACTCTTAAGAAAGCTTCACTTGGTAAAAAGGGTGGTTTAAGACACCTCTTCGAAGAATTGGTAGCAGTGGAATCATCTCATCAATTCACAGTAAGTAATTTTGTACTACTTGTGTAAAAATTCGTTAATTCGTAACCCATAACTTCAGCTCGTAACTTAACTTCAATTTGAGGTAGTTTTACGAAGCTCCAGTCGCAGTTTCCATTTGGGGGAATAGGAAACTTTAGAAATAGGCAAATTTGGAAATAGGCAGCTAACCTCATTTTAGAAGCATTTATTATTCCTATACAAAAAGGAGTAAAATCAAGTATTAATCAATACCTCTATAAATTAATAAGTAAATCTTAAAATAAAATCGCAATAAATTTCACATCTCTCTGGCATGGATATTTTATACGTATGAAATATCCATGCTTCCAGTGCTGTCCCGTGTGCGTTCGGACAACACCGAATCTCGGACAGTCCAGGGCGACTCTGTGACGTCACGAGTCCTGGACTGCTCCAGTCCTGGACCGTCCAGGACTGCCTGACCGAACGAACCCAAGGGTAGCTATGCCCCCCCCCCACCATCAGGCTTTTTCGTATTTCTTCTTTGTGTTTCTCTCCCAAATGAATGCAGTGTGTAATGAATTACGGATTTCAACTATTATTTCCAACGTGTTTTTTCTTTGTAGACGACACTTGAGATTTTTACTTCGCGAAGGTGGAAAAAGAAATTTTGTTTGCCAATTTTTGAACCAAATTGTGCTTTTTTTTGGTGCTCACGAAAATTTCAAGAAGTAGGTACTGACCCGAGAAGCTCCTAGGTATTTATGCCTGTGGCATACATTGTCCCCCCAAAAAACCGCAGCAAATTATTACACAATGGTTTATTATTTTTCTATACATATAGGTAGATCACTCGTCTGCAAAGAACGCAGGCTTTCCATTGTTTCCACCAACCAACATAAAGAAAAACATCGATCGCAATTCGGGGCTCCGCGTGGTCTCTAAAAATTCAATACTATCTTAAATTGATGGAAAAACAATACCTTCATACCAAAATGTTTTGAGTTAGGGTGTTTTCAGAATTTCAACCCTTAGAAATGACCTACATCAACCAATAGTTTTGGGGCACAACTAGACCCCAAATGAAGCCCAATTCCGAATTTCATCAAAATTGGTCAATGCTAAGTGGGGAAAGTGCCGCGTACGGCGTACGGGCGGCCAAATTTTTATTCGATTTTTGGATTCTACGTACCTTGAAACGTAAACCAACAAATTTTGAGGGGGAGGGTAAAAAATGTGTTTCTTGGTCGATTCCAAAGGTTCATTATTGAAAATAATGAACAACAGCCATCGATTTAATGGTGAGTTAACCAGTGGCATTCAAAGTTATGTTCATCATGATTTCCCCGTTCTCATCTGAGATAGAATGCAATAGAAGACCACCAAAGAGCTATGCGTGCCGTTCTCGGGATCTGAACAAAAGGACTACGCACGGTGACTTGGAATCAGTTGTACGAAGTTTGGTCAATACCCTCACGAAACCACGCTCAGGGAACGACTATAGATACAATAGGGACCTTGTAAGCTTGTATTATGCGTATTTACAAAATTTTCTAGTCAGCTATATAAGGTTGGGAATCCAGAGTTCAGAACTAAAATTTTACCTTCAAAACTACCTTTTCAATTTTACCTTTTAACTAAGCAAAGCAAAATAGGTAGTGAAAAATCCATTATTCATTTAAAGCGTTCGTAGTCTTTTTTGTACCATGTCAGGTAAGTTACCGAACGGGTAGCAAGTGGAATTCTTGACTCAAGAGAATTGTTCCATGTAAGAATGTGATCCGAGAAAGATGAATATTTCCCGGTGCCACGGTTTCACCTGAGGTCTTGAGCATTAGCTCGGGGATTCTCGAGTTACTACGAATCAAACGAAATGTTGAAACGAGTTCTTTTATATGGAAGAATGCCGACGCAACCGAGCATTCTGTACTTTCGCAATTCATCCCAGGAGATCGTATGTCACTAGTTCAGGACAACACAATTGCCTAGTGAATCTCAAAATATTAACTAGTGTTTTATAAAGAGAAATCTGTTTGTGAGTCATTGGTTTGTAGGAATTTGAGTCTGGAAATCTATAGCATAGATTTTTGGACAGTTACGAGGTCTCACTAGATCGATGCGCTTCAAAACTCTAAACTGAACGGTATCAAAACCTCAAAGTCGAATTTTTATCACTTACTAGGTATCACTTATAGACCAACGATTTGTAGACAATACATTCCATGAGATTCACACATAACAAAGCAGAGAAGGACGTGATCATGGTTTCATAATGCAGCCACTTTTCATGATAAACAACACTTTTTTGTTTACTTACTAAAATCTCTAAATTTTGACTCTGAGGAAAACTTACCTGAGGTTTTTCAGATAGGTGAGGAAATTTTTGAGGACTGGTTATTACTAATCTCTGTAAAATATAGTATTTTACCTTTTAGTTGAACCTTTTTCTCATTCGATTAAACCTTTTTTAATTTGAATTAAACCTTTTCAGGTTTAATTTAAGGGTTAAAAATATTCAGAGATAATGCGGATTGGGGTGTAGATGGTCCTTGCAAGTACCATGTTCTGAGATTAACTACAGTCTATCGGAACATCTATACAATCGGGTTATGGATACGAAGAAGCTGTGTGCCACACCCACTTGGCAGACATTTCTACTTTCATTTAAATCTTTTTGACTTTCATTTAAACCTACTTGACTAACATTTGAACCTTTTCGACTTTGAATTTAAGTCAAAGAGATTTAAATGAATGTCAAAAAGGCATAATGAAAGCCAAAAAGGTTTAAATGATTTAAAATTGATTTTGGAGAATTTTCTTGGTTTACTATTTTCAATAATCAATCTCTGTAAATCAGAAACACGAGTGTGAATCGCGAAAGAGCCTAATCTCCATTCAAGTTTTAGCTGACCATTGAAGTTTTAATTGGTAGGTGGTTGATAATGGCAAAGCTGAGTTCTTTACAGACGAGTGATCTATATAGAAAAATAATAAACGTTTGTGTAATAATTTGCAGCGTTTTTTTTTCTTTTTAGACGACACCTGAAATTGGTGCTTGGTTAAGATAGGTGGAAAAAAATTTTGGTTCGCCAATTTTTGAACTAGATAGTGCTTTTTTGGCGCTCACTGAAAATTTCAACCTACTCACAATCATACTCCACGCACTAGTGTACTCATCCATTCGATTACTCGTAATATTGACTTATCACGGTTTTAGGTACAGCGAGCCCGCAACATACCAATTTTCAGCCAATTTTTAACATTTTTTCAATTTCTGGAGTTGTACGCCAATCAAAAATATGATAATAGTAATTTCCACTTAATTTTTTTTAAACAAAATGTTGACTCTTTATTGTTGCATGAATTTTCTCGCTAACGAACTTGTCGTTTTGTTTTTTTCTATGTACATTTTCTAAACTTACACAAATATAAATATAAAAAAGAAAAGTTTTCAACTTCAGGAATCGTTTTTGAATGATCCACAACAGATTTCATAGATGTGATTGAGTAGTTTTCTGAACATTTTACGACATTACCCACAGGTTTTACTTTAATTTTGCGTCCAAGTCTACCAAGGTAGCGGAAGCTCTGTTTTCACTTTTCAAGTTTGAAAAAAAGTTCTCCAAATTCAGATTTTCCACTCGCGTTTTACGTTTCAGACCTTTTTTTAAACAATTTTGGTTTATTATTTTCAATAAGTCTTTGGAATCGAGCAAGAAAAAAAAAGTTAACCCTCCCTCAAAATTTGATGTTTTACGTTTCAAGGTACGTAGAATCCGAAAATCCAATAACAAATTTTCCGTCCACTTTTCTTAGCAACACTGGACCGATTTGGTTCAAATTTGGTATATGGGCTCCATTGGGGTCTAGTTGTGCTGCGAAGCTTTTGGTTGATGTCAGTCACTTCTAAGGGGTGAAAATTGAGGGTTGAAATTTTCAAGAGCAAAAAAGCTCGAAAACTCTCGAGATAAAGGTATCGTTTTTTCACCAATTTTAAGTAGTATTGGATTTTTAACAATTTTTGAGATCACCCGGAGCTCTGTAGGACAATCCGTTCGCTCCCCACGAGTACGTAAGGGTTTTCCTTAGATAAAACAGAATCGAGTGTGAATGACAAAAGAGGTCTAATCGCCGTCCAAATTTTATCTGACTAAAATGCGATCGCTGTTCATTTGTTCGATTTGTATTCAGTTTCAGTTGTATTCAATTTGAGTAATCTAATTTCCATATGATTTTATTATTTTCTGTATTGAACACCCTTCTGTATAGATCCCTCACTACCAACCGTAGGTACCTACTACCTACTAGGGCATTTTTGAAAATTTCAAACCCAACCACCAACCAAATGGAAATGAAGGGTTGAAATGTTCAAAAATGCCCTAGTAGGTAGTAGGTACCTACGGTTGGTAGGGAGGGATCTATACAGAAGGGTGATCTTTACAGAAAAGAATAAACCTTTGAGCAATGGTTTGCAGCGTTTTTTGCAGCGGAAAAGTGAAAAGAAAGCATCCGTTACATTGGTAGACTCGGAAGCAAAATCATCTTTGAAACACTGTAACAAGAGTACGCATACAGAATATAATTTACTCGTCGTAAACAATGTTCGGAGATGACTCGTTTGAATTTTGCACATCTTCGGCTATTGAGATCGAATAGTGACAAAATTTCGATTTTTCTTTTATTGATCACGAGAAAGGTGGTAGGAGTAGACAAGGGCCCAATAATGGCATTGATAGAACAAATAGTAGTGAAGTAGGAAATAATCGCCAAAGGCTAATATTTCCGTTGCGATTTCTCACAACTTTTTGGGGTTTTGGAGATTTTACATTACTCTACGAGGCGAGCGATATGAATGTTTATTGATAGGTAAGAGAAAACGCCTTAAGGGGCTCAACATTGTATTTTATAACAATAAAACATCAATGTTTTTTCCCGTTTGGAGGTGGAATGATCGGAAGTAGCGGTAACGTTTTGTGTAGTCTCCTGGAAGGCAGAGTTGAAAAGCTACGAACGAGCCCTTTGTCGAGGCCCGTTCCTGCGGGGACATAAGAATACAGCAGGCCAACGGTTGCCAGCTCTGCTATCAATTCATCCCTTCCCGTTCTCACGTACGCTGAGCCTTCCCGTCCCCGTAATGTCAGGAGATGAGCCGTGAACCGAGGAGGATCCCATCAGCGGTGGTCGCTGGTCTTAGTCGCTCTGGACCTCCAAACTCACCACAACAACTGCCGCCCTCGAATATATCTCCAACCAAAAGGTGTCCTTTAACGTCTCAACTGACCAAAGATCAAGGAGGGAAGTACCAAGATCAAGTAACATTCGTGCAACGAGTGAATAAAAGAATTTTAAACAAAAAAAAATTTGAACAATTTTCAGTTATTTTTTCAATTTTAATAATTTTTACTCTGTAGGTTAAATATTCACATAGGAAATGCATGCCAAATATCACACAGCAGAGGGGAAAAATGTACCCCCCCCCCCCCCTGTCAAAATCGTTTAACAATGATCCAAAACAGATTTCATAGATTTGATTGAGTAGTTTTCTGTACATTTTACGCCATTACCTACAGTTTTGGTTTATTATTCAATAATAAGCCTTTGGAATCGAGCAAGAAAAAACAATTTTAACCCCCCCTCAAAATTTGATGTTTTACGTTTCAAGGTACGTAGAATCCGAAAATCGAATAAAAAAATTTCCGTCCGTCCGCCGTACGCGGCACTTTTCTTAGCAACACTGGACCGATTTGGTTCAAATTTGGTATATGGGCTCCATTTGGGGTCTAGTTGTGCCGCGAAGCTTTTGGTTGATGTAGGTCACTTCTAAGGGGTGAAAATTAAGGGTTGAAAATTTCAAGAGTGCCCTAGCTCGAAAACTCTCGAAATAAAGGTATCGTTTTTTCACCAATTTTAAATAGTACAGAATTTTTAAAAAATTTTGAGACCACCCGGAGCTCTGTAGGACAAACCGTTCGGTCCCTACGAGTATTTGAAGGTTTTCCTTCGATAAAACAGAATCATGAGTGTGAATCGCAAAAGAGGTCTAATCGCCGTTCAAATTTTATCTGACTAAAATGCGATCGCTGTTCATTTCTTCGATTTGTATACAGTTTTGCCTTCTGCGTAACCAGTAATCAAATTTCCATATCAAGCTTTCTATTTTTCGAATCGAGCGTGAAGCGTTTAGTTCTTTCTAATAAACTTGATTGTGAAGGTGTGAAGCCATTATAGTGTGGTAGGTAGTACCTACCAATAGGTAGGTGTGGTAGGTAAAAAAAAATTGGTAGGTAGTACCTACCAATAGGTAGGTGTGGTAGGTAAAAAAAAAATTGGTAGGTAAAACAATGTTTCTAGGTAAAAAACGCTGCAAATCTTTGCTCACTGATCAGCTGAGTGAGCTCCGAAGCCATTTTCAATGCTATTGAATGGAAGTGCTCTTCCAGGCGTCTCCAGCATTCGAGGAGATCTTCTTCACTCCTTACATCACTGATCAGCTGAGTGAGCTCCAAAGCCATTTTCAATCCTATTGAATGGAAGTGCTCTTCCAGTCGTCTCCAGAATTCGAGGAGATCTTCTTCACTCTTCTGATCACTGATCAGCTGAGTGAGCTCCGAAGCCATTTTCAATCCTATTGAACGCAGGAGCTGAAATTTGAGAGGGAAGGTCAAGGGAGAATACAGATGGTGGTAGGTGCTATTGATGGAGAACCAGTGATCTATACAGAAGGATGATCTATACAGAAAATAATAAACCTTTGAGCAATGATTTGCAGCGTTTTTACTTTAATTTTGCGTTCAAGTCTACCAAGGTAGCGGAAGCTCTGTTTTCACTTTTCAAGGTTGAAAAAAATTTCTCCATATTCAAATTTTCCACTCGCGTTTTACGTTTCAGACCTTTTTGAACAATTTTTGTTCCGTGTCTGTCTGTCTGTGTATCTGTCATCAAATCCTTGCCGCAGCCATAACTTCTACATTTCCCATCTGATTTCGATGACATTTTCAGGGATTGTGGTAGTTGGGATAGTTGGGGTAGTAGATATAGTCTTTATGAAAATCATTTCTCCCAAATTGAAAGTATTTTGTGCGCATGCGCAGACGTAAAATCCTTGAAACAGCCATATCTTTTATTTTTTCAGACAATATTCAGAGGTTGGTTATCTACGATTGGGGATATTGTATCTCGTATACAATCGGGATGTGGATACGAAGAAGCTATGTGTCACACCCACTTGTTTCTTTTTTAGGACGTCCCACAGTAAGACTTGGGCGTCCTTATGCGATCGATCTGGGGTAAAGTTGGACAACACTCAACAGAAAAAAAAAATAACCACACAGTAATCCGTTTTAGTCCATTCTGAATCCAAATCCGCGAAAAAAACCATAGGTGTATGTCTGTGTGTGTGTGTGTGTGTATGTGTGTGTGTGTGTGACAAAATCTTGTGTACTCTGCACAGGCCTTAGTTCTCAACCGATTTTCCTGGTTCTTTTTTTGTTCGACGCGGAAAACTATCTAGTTGTGCACTACGTCGCCGGAATTCCGAATTTTGCCTTATAACGGGGGGGAGGGGGGTTTAATGCTCAAAAAACGTGCGTTTTTGGGCATAATCTTGTGTCGTCTGCCCAGGCCTTAGTTCTCGAACGATTTTTGTGGTCCTTTTTTTCATCGACGCGAAAAACTATCTACTTATGCACTACGGCGCCGGAATTTTGAATTTTGCTTTTTAAGGGGGGGAGAGGAGGGTTAATGCTTAAAAACGTGAGTTTGCGGGGGTAATCTTGTAAAATCTGCCCAGGCCTCAATTTCCAACCGATTTGCGTGTTTCTTTTTTTGTTTGACTCAAATAACTTCCGAGTTGTACATGATTTTACCAGATTACCAAAATTCGCAAGGGGAGGGGGCGAGTGGGGGGATAATATTCACAAAATACCCGATTTTTCAATATTTCGGTTCCTTTGTAGCTTACTAATTGTATGTAAGCTTTGATATTGAGGAAAAATTCTCATTACACCTCCGGATTTTCATGATTTATTGTCTGTCCCACCATGGAACTAATAGTGGTGTCACCATGGTGCCAGGGCACCATAAACCGCATATTTCATCGGTTTTTTAAAGTTCTTTTTTTTGTTTCACCTTGAATACGGAATTGAACTTCAACGGACTGCCTACCAAAACAAATAGATGAAAGTTCAACGTTACGAAGTTTTACCGCTTTGGTGCCAGACTGGCACCATTGGCGGGGGGGGGGGGGTGAACTCGAATTCGCATGTTGGGCGTCGTAGATCATGGTTTTTCGAATACTCTTCAAATTTGAGGCTCCCACGCGACTAGAAATGATATGGTGGATAATGGTGAGAGGGGGAGGATCACTATTTCTTGCCTATAATTCTTAATAAATTACATCGAGTGAACAGTTTTTTCGCTTACCAACTGGTATTAATTGACCCAATGCTTATCCAATGGGACGTCCCCTGGAATGCATGCATTACTAAACAATATGTTTAATCACTAAAAACGTGATAATTTTTGGTCGGGTAAGCAGAGTGTATCACAAGCCTCTGCAATCCGATTGCACAGAAATGACTGATATTGCGTTCAAAATACCAATAATGGTCAGATAAAAGGGAGCGGGGAAGTCTATACCAAGCTGGTCGGATGTACTTCCCCATCTAACCATTTTGACCGGCTGGGTGGTCAGAAATGGCTCTTCACAGCTCCAACCTTCAGCCCGCATTGGTCCGAACTAGCCATAATTTTAGGTATCAATATAATACATTCTAACACAATAGCATCATTGGGGAACTAGCTACGTTTCACTTGCTAAGTTTACCCCTCTTCTCAAGAGGAAGATCTCAGAGATGGCTATAGGAGGAATAAAAAAAAATTCCTCCTCGAGTGCAGGTGGTATGAGGGACCGAATACGAAATTTGCCAGTTTAACCTACGACGGAGAAACGGAAACATCTCTGACCTCCTGTGTCATTTAGTAGGCATATAGCTCAGAGATGAGAAAAGTATAAGTTGTAGGGTCTGCCATCTACGGAGGACCCTAGGTTTGGTGATTTCCAACTAAGTTTTTCAAAAACCGGAACCAGAATACAATACAACATTACACTGTGGCCTGTGGTCTATAAATCTTGGTCTTCAATAAATTATTATGTACACTCCTTTTTACCAGCCAGTTATTGTAGTTATGGATGATGTATAGCGTATATTCCAGCTATCAGGACCAACAATGCGTATCAATCATCATAATTGGTACCCAGAGGGTTCGTTGAACACGCGACAAAAACAACGTAGGTAGTTGATTTTTCGAGAAGCACGGAAATTCTCAAATCACGAAGGGTTACGTCAACCCAAGACGAAATGATTCCTTCTCGATCGGAGCAAGTTCCCTATAAGGCTTCGAGAGGACCGCAAGTGGGTTTTACGTAAGAATCCGCTGATTGACGGCCTCCGGCTCTCGATGTTTGGACGATCATTGAAATGACGATTATCAGCCGCCACAATCGAACGATCCGAAGATTGGTTCAACGAGTTCAATGAGATTGAGTTGTAGTGATACAACTCCAATCTGCTCTCTGCCATCATTTTAAAATCATGGTTTACCTTTGATTTCACTGGGCTACTCGTGTTTACTACAAGTTTTAGGAGTATCGCTATTCAATTCCTTACATCTTAGGAAAAACCACGCAGCCCTCCAAGTTATAGACAGATTGAGTCGCAAGCACTCTAAAATACTTAAGATATGGTGGGCAGCTTCTTATTGTGATTCTCAAAAAAATTTATGGCGTTGGTGGCGGATCAAAATGTCTAATGAACTTACTCAGTTTATGATAGTCCTCCTGGAGTATCATAAAAACGTGACTGATTTCATTACTTGTGTCACATATATAAAACCAGAATATCCAACCCCCTGAGCAAATAAATGTTTGTCTGCCATGTCAAAACCAATGGAATAGAAAATGGCGGCCATGTTAAGTACAACCAATTTGAAAAAATCTGACTGATTTCAATACTCATGAAATTTTAATATTCTCAAACGGGAGTGCTAGTTAAGTACTTTGCAGGTTGTCTGCCACCATGTAACCTATGGGAACTTAGCGGCAGACGGGACTTAAGTTCCGGGCTTAAGGGACTTGAAAAGTGACTGATTTCAATACTCATGAAACTTGGTTCTTCTGAAACAGGATTGAATGTAGAGAGGTTTGGAGGTTGTCTGCCGTCATGTAACCTATCGGAACTTAGCGGCAGACGGGACCCAAGTTCCGGACCTAAGGGACTTAAGAAAATGACTGATTTCATTACTCGTGAATCTTGGTTCTTCTGAAACGGGAATATATAGCAGTAACTGTTTTTTTTCTATTAGGTTCCACTTCGATTTTTATAACATTTCTGAATCTTTTTATAGGTAAGTGTAAGGACATCGGTGTGGCTACGGTCGTTGGGGCGTCGTTGTTTGGCGGTGGACTTTGGACCGACCTCTGCGGGAATCGTGGGTTCAAGGCTCTCATCGCCCCCCTCGTCCCAACACAGGGTGGTGAGCCAATTGGAAGCCATGAGCGAAATCATCAGAACAAATTCTGATCTTCCCTCTGGAAGACAGCCGATGACGTCTGCTACGCCAGGAATGGCAGTCGGAAGATAATCCAACCTGAAATGGTTGTTTACTTTACTTTACTTTTATAGGTAAGTGTTATGAAGAAAAACCAGGTGCAGCCACAATTTATTTTTCACCGGAAAAGTCTTTTAGGTAAACACAGTTTTCTTCCTAAAACATTTGGGAGTTAAGAATCTCAACCACTCCGTCAAGAAACAACACGCATTCAAAAAACGTTACCTACCTACTTGATTTTCATGTTTTGGGGCCAAAAAACACGTTGTATTTCAACTTAATTCGAAAGTCAATTTATGCTATCGTACAGTCCAACTCTTCCTGGCATCGTTACTTGAGTGACGAAACCCTACACTGACCTTACAATCGGATCCAGAAATGCCTAGGTTTTGGTCATCAAATTTTCTTAGTTCAACATTGATTATGAAACTACTAAAATTCTGACCCGAGTTGCCGAACAGGAATATCGTATTTGTCAAAAATTAATCAAAAGATCAAAATCAATTTTAATCAAGAAGAATCAAAATGGAGATCAAAATTAATTTTTCATCATTAATTCATTTTTAGTGCTTTTAACGCCTTTTCAAATAATAATGAATTTTAAAGCTTATGCACTATAATATAGTTACCTACGAGTCTGTGCAAACTAATGGTGCAAATTAGAATCTAATGAAATTTTTACGTTGGGAAGGTTAGTATCTAGACTTCGTGAATATCGTGGCCGTCGGACCAATGATAGCGCGTGCGCATGCGCAAACCGACCTTCCAATCTTGATCTTCCTGAAGAGCCGGATTCTCTAGATCTAATGGCTCGATTTGCTCAAGATATACTCGTATGAGGGTAATTGTTAGCTGATTCTAATAGTTTTGCTTAGGAATTTCGTCTAGTTGTACCTATTGAAATTCATGAATAAATAGATCATCAAAATATCGAGCTTATAAGTATCGAAAATCATCTTTAAACAAAACTCGATTGTAAGTTTTAATTTAATTATGGATGTGGGAGAACGAACTATCTCGGAAGACTGGTTTCTCCTCAGCCGCCCACCCAAAAAATTATAAAGTAAACTAAACAATCCACAAGAGTCTGCAAAAAGATTAAAAAATCTGCTTCTCTCTTCCAGAAAAGTTCCACGAAATCACTGATACCCCGCAGTGGGAACCGTCGAAACAATGAAAAAGTAGTCCGAGAGCACCATTGTTGAAGATTATACCAGAAAAGAAAAAGTGGAACAATAGCCTAATCCTAATATATTTCATTTTCCCTGTTTTGTGCGATCTTGTACTTTATTTATTGGTTTTTATTATTTTAATTGGTTCGTTTTAAGGGAGTTCTATGCTTATACGTCATCATGCGATCTGTTTTGAGTTTTTTTCACACATATTTTCCTTGAATACACATCAAAAGAAGCTATTTGGTAAGTGAGCTCACACAAAAATTACCTATTTGGGAGTGCATTTTCTACAATGTTCCTTCATAGGTATTTGAAGAATCAAGAAGGTTGAGAGACGGGTTTGCATTTTAGAAGAAATTTAATAAATAGTATTTTTCGGGCGAACTAAACCAATTTGTCAAACAATTTTGTTCTTTCTAGGTATAATATTGGTAGTACCCAACCAAATTTAGTTTTTCCCAATCGACTGGGATTGCTTCATTTTAACTCTGATGGCCTCTAGGTAAACCTACTTACCTAACCCGCCACCGTGGAATATAATTGACATTTTGATATTCGTCGCATGCATTCTATTATATAGTTCTTCTTCATCTATAGTCGACATTCCAACTCCCATCGTTAGCAAGCGTAGCGACCTTCACCTTGAAGTAGGTAAATGGAAAAGTGACGGCGGATTTCACGATGAGGACTTGAGTCGTTTTTCGTTTGAAATCTTCTCCTTGAAATGACTCAGCTTCACACAACTCAGAAACCCTAGAAAATGGAAGAAGGTAGGTCTATTATGTCAAGAGATCTATTCAGACTCTTCGAGCTTGAACTACAGGTAATATCAGTGTTGCCAGACGTACAATAATACGAAGAAGTACGATTCTTCATCGCTTCGAACGATGTACGAGAACAGACTCATACAATTCATCTCAAATTTGGCTCCAATTTCAAAATTATTCTGTTGGTGGATAGCTTACTTCGAAATACTGAAATCATCACAGTTAGTTGTGATGTAATTTTGCAAAGTTCTAATTCTGTTGGCTAAAAGTTTTGATTTCGATTGAATCATATTGGCTTTAACCAGAGATGGGTGAATTCCTATTCATAAATAAGATTATGAACACAAATCACATCTGCGACTTTATGATTATGAATACGAATACAGGTATTAATATGAATATGAATGCGAATACAATCGTATTCACACTTTTAATACGATTTTCCCCCGTATTCGTATTTTGAATACGATTTTATGATTTTTTCTATAATTTCCCCAAAAATCGATTTTTTTTACGATTTTCCCTGAAAATAATACTTTTTTTAATGATTTTTTCCCACACTGGACATATTTCTAATCTAACATTGTCAAAATAATCAATCGAAATTCGAAACGATCACCAATTCTTGTAGGATTTTTCACGCAGAATCGAATGAGACCAACCCCAGGTCGCTACAACCAACCGTATAGAAACTACGACGACATTTCCGCTGAAAATCGTATTTTTTTACAATTTGCACTGAAAATCATAAAAAATTATGATTTTTACCGCAGTTTTGGTCGTATTTATTCCCTAAAATTGCCAAAATAATTAATGCAAAATCGAAACGCTCACCAATTCTTATAGAATTTTTCACGCAGAATCGAATGAGACCAATACCAGATCGCTACGACCAACTGAATAGAAAGTACGACGAAATATCTGGTAAAAATCACAATTTTTTAATGATTTCCAGTGCTAATCGTTTAAAAAAATACGATTTTCTGCGGAAATTTCGTCGTACTTTCTATTGGGTTGGTCGTAGCGACCTGGGGTTGGTCTCATTCGATTCTGCGTGAAAAATCCTATATGAATTTGTGAGGTTATAGGGACAATGTTAGGTTATAAATATGTCCAGAGTTTGGGAGAAAGTCATTAAAAAAAGTATAATTTTCCGGGAAAATCGTAAAAAAATTCGATTTTTGGGGAAATTATAGTAAAAATCATAAAATCGTATTCAAAATACGAATACGGGGGAAAATCGTATTCAAAATACGAATACGGGGGAAAATCGTATTCAAAATACGAATACGGGGGAAAATCGTATTCAAAATACGAATACGGGGGAAAATCGTATTCAAAGTGTAAATGCGATTGTATTCGTATTCATATTCGTACCTGTATTCGTATTCATAATCATAAAGTCTATATCTCTATATGATTTGTATTTATGAATAAGAATTCGCCCATCTCTGGCTTTAACATCTTTGGGGACTGAGTGAATTTTGACTTGAAGAGTTTTATAACACAAATCATTATCAATACCTTAACTAACACACTTCAATCATTTTCAACTGAATCAAAAAATAAAAACCTGAATCTCAATAACTGAGTAACCAAGTTTTCATCATAAAAGTGGCACATGAAGAAGTACCTAGGTAACGTCCATTATAAAGGTACACTTACCGGCAAGCCGGGTGAATAAAAACAGTTTTGAGGAAAATGTTGGTGTCGACCATAACTGAACAGTGATAAAAAATCCCCCCCCCCCCCCCAAAAAAAAGTTTAGCGACTGCCAGGATGTCAAATTGGGAAGTTATCCTTATCACTGCCTGCCTACCACGTAAAAGAGATGCAAACAGCTGATTCACGCTTCTCGCCGGCTTTGATGAGTGGACTAACGGATAACGCCCATGAGTTTGTTTTGAGTGTGATCACCTCGGGCAACTGACCTTCTTCACGTTTGTACCAGGAAATCAAAAGAACCTGTTGTTCCGTAAATTTTAATGATAATTTTATTGAATTTGGTCAACTATTTTAGAGTCAGTTATTTTTCAATTGATCAATGACTGTTGAAGAGTGATTAAGAGTTTTTTCTAATGTCCATGGAAACATTTCCAGTGTTACCAAATGCTTTGTGATTATTCGTCATTTTTTCGGCAATTTCTTTCAAAACCCATTTTAATTAGTTATGGACGTGGTCAGAATCGCATTAATATCAATGGAAAACCTTTTAAAAAAACTAGTTTCTATGGGTAGCCGCACTCGCGGGTGAAAATTTGTTTAATTCCTACAGGTTTTTTTTTCATTACGGGGGTGTGAAACACAGGTGGCATCCAGGCTTTTAAGATGTTATCATAATCAAGTCAATCTAGACAGTTCAAAACTCGTTCTACCCGAAGTGACGGTACTACGATGAGTGGTGCAGACGTAAGCATATGGAGGAGTAGCTGCATATTTATGTAGGACTTTTAGAATTTAGCATTAGTATACAACTAAAGACAAATGGATTATTTCATAAAAATATGAGGAAAATCGCATCCTCTGCCTCTATTAAAATAAGGACAAGACGCAAAACTCCCGAAAAAGGGCTGTACGGTAATTCAGTTCAGATCGTCTGGCAATGATGGTGGAAACTTATATTCACAAGTCAAAATCGATCTTATTAAATTACCTCATTACTTTGACGTGATTTGACCGCTCTTTTCTAATAGGTAATCACGATCAATTTTTCAGGACATGAATCGTGAATAGATAATCTCGGGATTGGACTCGCTTTCTCCATGGTGGAATGTAAAGGTGTGAGACGAAGCTTCAAATATTATGCCGGTTATCACGAGACCGATCGCTCCTCGCCTACGTCAAATTGACGGGTGTTGAACCAAAAAGCGAACCAGGCGGTGAAAACTAGTCAACATCACGGAAACTTCTCAGACCCCGAGTTGATGGGCACATTGTAATGAAGAACTGAGAACGCGATCTTCTCAACGCTGACCAACTGAGCAAACACATTTCCTGTCATGAATATACTCGTAATATGGAGTTCTCGTGGCTAATTGAAGCAAACTTTTATTTCCGGGGTATGTAATAATTCTACTATTTGTATTATTCATTTTCTGCTTTGTTGAAAGTCAGTGTAGATTGATGTTCTATTAAACGCAATGGTTGATAAATTGAGGGAAAGTTATCTAGACAATCGGAACCCAAGTTGTTTTGCTACTTGTTTCGGTAAGTAGGGATACTTTTAAAAAGTGGGTCCTTGAAAATGAAAAAGTTTACTCGTATATTGCGTTTAGAGCTTTCTGAGCAACTTTGGTTCTGTTTCTGTCAATGGAGGGTGCGCCTGATTTTTTTTTTAAATTGTCAATCGAAAGTAGACCTCATCCTGAGAATTTTGACACCATCCGTTTTCTTTTTGGATGAGTACCGTAGACTGGGGTGATAGTGATCAATTTCTACAGTTTTTCCTTGAAAACTACCAGTGTAATAATTCAAAAAAATCTGAAAAAATAGTTTATATTCTCCCACATCTTACGAACAGTATCCTATATCAAACTTTGATATTTTGTTGAATTAAGCTCATTAAAAAAAAATTAAATTGATCAGTATCACCCCCCCACATAGGGGGTGTTAGTGATCACTAATTTAAAATCGAACTTAAACATATTAAAAACAATTAAAAATCGAACTTGAACAATTAAAAATTGTTTTTTAGTACCCTGAGGTAAAAAAACCACTAACAACTCATTTCAGAACAATTTTTATTGAAAAACTAATGAAAACCAACTCTCTACTTATAAAAATCAGAATAAAGCCAAAATTCAAGACTCCGTAAGAGTCAGTATTTATTATTATAATGAGACCATTTGCGGCAAATGATTGGTAACTGACAAGAAACAACTTATTTTAAAGCACTTGTTACCAAAAATAGTGATGGACCAATCACTTTTTGATAGTTTTGGGGCATTTCGGCCGTGACCACTATCACCCCCTGAAAATGATTTGTTTTTGTTTTTAACAGATGACCAACAGTAGTAACACGGAAAAAAAAACAAACTAATTGCAGATATTTCATGCTTATTTCTAGTAGAAACAAAATCTTTTCGCTAGAACTTCACCACACAACACCCGACACCGGCACAACAGAAGTTACAATCGCAATGTCAGCTGGGCCCGATTTTGAGATTTGTTTATTTCATTATCAGCTACCATGGTAACCTAGACTATCGGGTGGTCTCAAAAAATTCTATAGAATCTTAAATTGAAGAAAAAACAATACTTTTATATCAAAATTTTGCTTCCTCACTACCGAAGGTAGGGAAGCTTTGTATTCGTGAAAGAAGTGAAAAAAAAAAATGTCCTCCAAAATCAAAATTTCCACTTGCTTTTTGCGTTTTAGAGCTTCCCGAACAATTTTGGGCACCACTGAAGCCTCTGCAGAAATTAGTGATGTTGCGAGACCACGGCATACCCTCACTAACTCACCAACTAGTGCTGGGAAGTACCACGCTCTTAACCCACCCAGCACCGAGGGGATTCATAAGAAGTCCACCTGACTTACGCCGCTGACCGAGGGATTCTTAAGAGTCCCTGGCTCTGTGACGAAAGGCCCTCCCTTTTTTCGTCCGGTAGGGGGGGAGAACCTTCATTTCTACTCCGGTCCGCTGTTTCCATCGGTTAAGGTTCTGTCAAGGTTTTGAACGGAAAACTTGAACGGTTTGTGCGTGGATTGCCTACCTGGCGCCTGTTTGCGTACTGATGCAAATACTGGTCACATGAAGAAATGACCATCATGGCAACTGTTGAACTTGAATTAGAAGGTACCATACCGGGTGCCCAAATGAATAGAGCTCTTGCCTCCAAAATGGTTGGTAGAACACATAAATCTGTAGAAGCGGTACGAGCAAGGCCTCACTATCAGAATGTATTAGAGCAGGTACGCCTAGATGCTACACAAACACCCCAAAGAACGACAGAAGAACTAGATGGAAGCTACGAGATCTCCCATCAACAGCTTGATGAAGCTATTCTTGCAGGGATTCCCATAGCTCAGCGTGCATCAGAACAGGATGAAGGCCACCAATTGTTGATAAATGGTGCAAGAGCAGTAGTCCAGGATCTTGACCCCCAAAATGACCTTCTTCTGTGGATATCCCATATCATTGGTATAACCCCACGACCACCCAGGGACCATATAATCAACAATGATACCACACAAGAAACGAGGAGAGATAAATTCTCAAGGTTTAGGAGGTTATGGGATTCTGATAGAGCTGCAATAGCGGAGGACATCCTTGGTAATGGAAGAGCCCAAATGCGTCACACAGGCCAGCAATTGAGGCAATACTGGGCAAGACAGTGGTCAGCTCCATCCAGCGAATGGACAGCAGAGGAAGTCCGTCATCCCCAAGATCAGCTGATGGACCACATATGGATGCCAATAACGGAGGACGAAATCCGGGTATCGGAACCAACCAGGACTGCCTGTGGTCCTGATGGACTACTGGCAGAGGTTTGGAGGATGGTTCCCCATAGCCTTAGGAAGTTGTTTTTCAACACGATTTTGCGCCGGGGATCTATGCCGTCTACCCTCTTACAAGCTCGAACTACTATGATTCCAAAGAAAAACATGCCAGAAACAGAGGCAGACTACCGCCCAATCACAGTCCCATCAGTAGTAGTACGCCAATTTCACAAGATCATTGGAAAGCGTTTGGAATCCTCGGTTACTCATGTTGAGCAACAAAAAGGTCTCCGCAGAGGCGTTGATGGACTAGCACTGAATGTATTGGCACTCAATAAATTGTTGGTTGAAGCTAACAGGAAAAAAAGAGAGCTTCACATTGCAGTTCTCGATGTTGAGAAAGCATTTGATAGAGTATCTCATTTTGCTATAATGAACATCATGAAGGGGAGACAGTGGCCCAAACAGCTGGTACAGTATATTGAATCAATCTACCAAAATGGGTCTACACGAATTGGGGTAGGCCCATGGATGTATAATGCAAGGGGCATTAGACAGGGTGACCCCCTGTCCTCAACCCTCTTCAATGCAGTTATGGATCACGTCCTGCTAGCACTCCCTAATAGGGTTGGATACATCCATGCAGGGCAGCGTTGGTCTTCCCTGGCTTTTGCGGATGATGTTGTACTGATTGCCACATCTAGAGCTGGGATAGTGGCTCAGATTGTAGCATTCAATAATGCCTTGAAGTCGGTGGGACTGAATCTCAACCTCAGAAAATCCATCTATCTGCCTTTGATGCCAAGAGGGCGTCGACTCGTGGTCCCAGCTGAAAGGTCTTCCATTGATGTTGATGGCCAGTGCCTGAGGGCAGCACCACACAATGTTCGATGGATATACCTGGGAGTATCCTTTGGTACCCAGGGTATATGTCGTAACATGCCAATGAAAATGACTACAATCCTTGAGAAAATTGACAGGGCACCACTGAAGCCTCTGCAGAAATTAGTAATGTTGCGAGACCACGGCATACCCTCACTAACTCACCAACTAGTGCTGGGAAGTACCACGCTCTTAACTCTAAAACAGATGGATATATCTGTAAGGAGATATGTGAGAAAATGGTTGCGCCTGCCATTTGACTCTGCTAATGCCTACATCCATGGACCAGTGGGTGATGGTGGTCTTGGAGTAATGGAACTACTCAGTCAAATACCAACCATAAGAGCTAATAGGGTAGGGGCGGCAAACACACAACTCTTTGAAGGAGGAACGAGTCTCCAACAACAAAATGGGACATCAAGAATCGACCGTCGAATTGCCAGGGCACAACGTCTCCATCAAACTACGGATGGAGCTGAACTGCTAAAATCACGCGATAACGGAGCTAGCACGGCATGGATCAGGAACCCTTCAGCGAAACTATGGGGATGGAGGTCGTTGGGTATGGTGAAGGTACATTCTGGTTCTCTACCAACAGGAGTGAGGAGGACAAGAGGCAGGCGTACCGGCAGCAGCCATCTATGCCGAATGGGATGTCAAACACCCGAAACAGCCTCGCATGTGCTCCAGATTTGCCCAGCCATGGTAAGACCCAGGTGTGCCCGTCACAATTCTGCCCTGAACCTACTGGAAGCCTACGCTCGCCGTAAAGGATGGCCAGTATGGCTAGAGCCACACTTTAACCTGGAACAGCGAGGTTATCGTCCAGACCTCTTGGTGGTAACACCAAGAGGAGCCTTCATTATTGATGTCTCAGTGGTCTCTGGCTCCGGCCAGAGATCACTCGCAGACATCAATGCTTCCAAAATTCGAAAATATGAAGTTGACGCATTACTAGATGCTGCAGCAACACTTGCAAACATTCAGCGAAACCAACTAAAGGTGATTGGAGCAACGATCACCTGGAGAGGGATATGGCATGGCAAGTCAGCGAAGGATCTGATTCGGGCTGGTTACCCACTGTTTATCCTGGAGTGGATGACCACCCGAGTCCTAACAGGAGGATCATTCATCTGGTATAAATTCAGGGCTACAGCCACACGACGGCGTACCACGGCTCGAGCAAGTGGGCTCCGTGGGACTTGGAGCTGAACTCGAACCCCATGGGGAGGAGAAGTGTCGACTGATGGCATAGCCAGAAGAGGCACAATCCTCCCTCCATCATTTGTGGGATAAGGTGACTCAACCTTGTCCCTCACCCCAATGTCCGAGGTCGGATCTCGGACCCTGATACCAAGCAGCCAGATGGACATGACTGCTGAGTGCTGAAAGTGCTGATACAATACTGTGATGTAAATATTTATGTACAATACCATCAATTGTAGCGGTGAAGTATTTTTTCCAAATATAAATTGTGAATGAAAGAAGTGAAAAAAAAAAAATGTCCTCCAAAATCAAAATTTCCACTTGCTTTTTGCGTTTTAGAGCTTCCCGAACAATTTTGGTTCCGTGTCTGTCTGTCTGTCGGTCTGTCTGTCTGTCTGTGGTCAATCCTTGTCCCGGGCAAAACTATACTAACCTGTGGTCCGATTTTGATGAAATTTTCAGGGATTGTGCGGGTTAGGTCCTAGACGGTCCCCTATAATGCGCACACCCCATTCCTGGTCCGAGCTTAGCTACCCGAAATCATAGTCCGATTTTGATGTTTTTTTTAAGGTTAGCTCAAGTAAGTCCACTATGTGCCAACATTGTCAAATAACAGTGTGTTGTTTTTTTGTGATTTTTAACCAAACACCAATTTCTCATGATCTAAAAACCTGATTGTGTAAAAATTGTATTTTGGAAGGTTTGATAATATCGATACCTTAAAGCGCTATGTCCATCCATTCTCCACACTTTTTTATTGTTCTTTAAATTCTGAAAAACTCAAATTTAACAAAACTGTTGTTGACCTTGAAGATTATAGCTTGAAAATGTCATGAAGAAATTAAAGAGTTTAGTGTAATAAGTCATTATTTTAGAGAATTGTGCACTTCTTTTGCGTTTTTCTCAAACTATATTTTGGGACATAGCTCCTTTGTGCTTTAAGGTATCGATAAGAGGTGCAATAAACTATTAATCGCAATCCTGAGTAAAATCACGCTGTTTTTGAATGATTGTTTCGAACCATGTATCTTGTTTGGTGCCTCTTGGTAGGGTATTCCACCTTGATTGCCAATAATTACATTCCTCCAGTAATTACCTTTTGGAAGGTAACTAATTTTGTTTTCAACATCAGACGACGACCTTCAATATACAGATAATAACGTCAGTAGAATCGGCTTGCACGAGCGACACCTTTATTTGTGCTGGAAGGTTACAATCGCTTCGCTGAGAAATGGAACCCACCTAATAAACTCCGGTAGCGGTCTCTAAACTGTAATCCGGATCACCAGATGTTTGCCTTAGTCTCAGCCAGTCTCTCCCCTCATTCGCCACTTTATTTCTCCTTGAAAACGCGATGAATTACGCAGGTAAATACCTACCTCAAGATTTAACCTAATATAACTACATAATACGATGTGGGGCTGATAATCGTGTGATAAAAGTAAGCTAGTAGAAAAATAATTCTTTCTTTTCTCCGAGGTAACACCACCAGCATTCTGATCAGCTCTTACCTGAACTAGTGGTCGTTTTATAGGGGCACTTCCTTTCATCCCTCTTTCCCCCCTACCCACAACTTTCCTCACCATCCCTTCCATTCAAAATTTGATTTATTTGTTTATTTTTTGATGGTGTGCTCCTCCGTTTTAGACCGAAGTTTAATAGAGAAAAAATCAATGTAACAAATAATCCGTCTTCATTCAAAAACGCGGCAAATTATTACACAAAGTTTTTTTTGTATAGATCACAGTGCCTGCATCATTTCCACAATTCATTTTACCTTCACAATCAAGTTTATTGAGAAGAAGCGAGCAGCGATCGCAATTTCAACGGAGATTAGGCCTCTTTTGCGATTCACACTCGTGTTTCTGATTTATCGTAAGACCAACCTTTAAATTCTCATAGGGAGTGAACGGTTGGTCCTACAGAGCTCTGGTTGGTCTTTCAATTCTAGTTTTTCTTTCTTCTAGTGATTCTTTCAATTAGTTGGTCATTCAATTCTAAAAATTCACTACTACTTTAAATTGGAGAAAAAACAATACCTTAATATCAAAATTTTGCTTCCTCACTACCGAAGGTAGGGAAGCTTTGTATTCGTGAAAGAAGTGAAAAAAAAATGTCCTCCAAAATCAAAATTTCCACTTGCTTTTTGCGTTTTAGAGCTTCCCGAACAATTTTGGTTCCGTGTCTGTCTGTCTGTCTGTCTGTCGGTCTGTCTGTCTGTCGGTCTGTCTGTGGTCAATCCTTGTCCCGGGAAAAACTATACTAACCTGTGGTCCGATTTTGATGAAATTTTCAGGGATTGTGCGGGTTAGGTCCTAGACGGTCCCCTATAAATTTCAGCACCTTCGGACCAATAGGAGCGAGTGCGCATGCGCAAACGTGAATTTCCTGGAACCTCGGTTTCTCGGTTTCTAATGAACCGATTTTGCTCAAATTTGGAGGTTAGTTAGGGACTAACTTCTAAGAGACACCCTGTAAGTTTCAATCAAATTGGTCAAGCAATAGCCGCTGCGCATGCAATGGAGAATGCTGAAGGTGCCTCAGTGGTCACTGATCAGCTGAGTGAGCTCCAAGGCCATTTCCTCTCCTGTTGAACGCAGGAACCTGAAATTTGAGAGGGCGGGTCAATGGAGAATGTTGAAGGCGCCTGAGTGATCACTGATCAGCTGAGTGAGCTCCAAGGCCATTTTCTCTCCTGTTGAACGCAGGAAGCTGGAAAATAAGAGGCAGGGTCAATGGAGAATGCTGAAGGTGCCTGAGTGGTCACTGATCAGCTGAGTGAGCTCCAAGGCCATTTCCTCTCCTGTTGAACGCAGGAACCTGAAATTTGAGAGGGCTGGTCAATGGAGAATGCTGAAGGCGCCTGAGTGATCACTGATCAGCTGAGTGAGCTCCACGGCCATTTTCTCTCCTGTTGAACGCAGGAAGCTGAAATTTGAGAGGCAGGGTCAATGGAGAATGCTGAAGGTGCCTGAGTGGTCACTGATCAGCTGAGTGAGCTTAAATATTACAGTGGAAGAAAGATAAAGAGGGAGAGGGAGCAAAAACCTTTTCAAGGTATGTCACATTTTAGCCATTAGGCTCTAAGCGGAAATCATCCGGGGGTGCAGGGGGCGAAGCCCCCGCCGAGGCGCGGAGCGCCGAGTTTTCGCCAACTGATTCTATTATAGAATCGTATAATACGTCCATGTTACAATGAGTGAGGAAGCTATACTGCCCACTCAACTTGGCAGACGTTTTTTGAGCTAGGGCGATTTGAAAATTTCAACCCTTACAAGTGACCTACATAAACTAACATCTTCGGGGCACAACTAAACCCCAAACGGAGCCCATATATCGAATTTCATCAAAATCGGTCCATGGGAACTAAGGGTAATGCCGCGTACGGCGGGCGGAATGCCAAATTTTTATTCGATTTTTGGATTCTACGTACTTTGAAACGTAAAACAACAAATTTTGAGGGGGTTAAAAAAAATTTCTTAGTTGATTCCAAAGGTTCATTATTGAAATTAATAAACCAAAATCCAACTTGTTGTACCTATTATAAAATCCATGAATGAAGCTCGCTGCAGTGTTCCTTATCACATAGTTGGGGTAAAAAGCAATATGATAGAAAACACACAGACATACAAGGAACGAAAAGGAAGCTCTGAAATGCAATTCCTTAGACCTCCAACACGGATAAAAAGTATCAATATAAAATAACCTTCATTTATTAAAAAAAAAAAAAAAACACAAGTTACCACCGATTTTTGTAGAAATTTGGATTCGTCTCTCCTCGTTTGAAAAATATAATCTTTCATTTTTTAATAGTCACATGAGTTTCTTCCGATTTTTTTTTTCAAGGGTTTTTCCTCAATTTCTCCACTAAAGCTTTCTCCAAAGTACCAGGTTTACGGTCAGCATCAAGCCTGAATTTCTTCTCTCTTTCGATTCTACCATCGGACAAGTTTCTGTCACTATTTGAAAAAGAATAATAAGGTTGTATTTGTAAGGGGGAACCGCGTCGAATTACAACCGACGTATACTTACAGGATTTCTGCTTGATCCACCAGTAACAATTGAACAATTGAGGAACTTGTAAATCAGCACGTATCAGAGAGAAAGATTTTATGTCTACCAACATTTATATATCAAGTTTTTTTTGGTTTCTTTTTTGGATATAGATTTATTCGTAAAGAAGCACTGATGTTGAGAATTGAGCGGATGGAAATGATTAGCAAAATGAAAGACATTAAGATGGAATAATTTTTTTATTTTTTAAAGCCTGAAGATGCTGGTGAGTTTTACCTGTCGAAAGTGTCGCTTCATTATTTTCGATTATGAACCTTTGGAATCGACCAAAAAAAAAATTTTAACCCCCCCCCCCCCCTCAAAATATGTTTGTTTGCGTTTCAAGGTACCTACGTAGAATCCGAAAATCGAATAAAAAATTTTCCGTCCGTCCGCCGTACGCGGCACTTTCTTTTCCCAGTTAGAATTGATCGATTTTGATGAAATTTGGTTTGTACGCTCCGTTTGGAGTCTAGTTGTACCCCGAAGATTTTGGTTGATGTAGGTCACTTCTAAGGGTTGAAATATTGTTTTTCCATTAATTTAAGGTAGTATACAATTTTTAGAATTTTTTGAGACCACGCGAAGCCTTGTAGGACCAACCGTTCGCTCCCTACAAGAATTTAAGGTTTGGACTTACGATAAGTAAGAAACACGAGCGTGAATCGCAAAAGAGGCCTAATCTCCGTTCAAATTTTAGCTGACCGAAATGTGATCGATGTTTTTCTTCATGTTGGTTGGTGGCAACAATGGCAAAGCCGTGTTCTTTGCAGACAAGTGATCTATATAGAGAAATAATAAACCATTGTGTAATAATTTGCAGCGTTTTTTAAGAAGAGGAAACCAGAGTCGATTCGACCAACACATAACATAATACCTCCGGACACTACAGTTTGTCAATTTATTTTACATTTACTCACAACTATACTCACTTTGAACGAAATATATTTAACACTAATTGGACCATGGTGTCACTGGTGTCACCGAACACATCTTATCAATTCCACTGCTGTCCCAAAGAGTTACCAGATTAAGTGAAACAATGACACAAGTTACAGCAGAGGCAAAAAACTATAATTATTGATTACCGGAAAATTTTAACACTCACATTTTCAAGCTTTTACAGCATCGTTATTCGGATATTATTTGAAATGTGTATTTTTTTCCCCCTTTTTTCAAAATTATTAAGTAGGAGATTGTAAGAGCTTGTGTTTAGTCTTACGTTTTTAATTTTCCTATATTTGAATTTAAATAAGTAGGTACTTCTTACTTTAAAGTAGGTTGCGGTGTGTGAGAGGAGCTTAGCTAGCGGTACCAGGAAATTCCTGCCCCGTGTTGCCTACTGTTTGAGGTAAATATAACTCCTCCTTGGTACCTGGCACTATGCTTATGCCAGTCCGTCAAAGAGAAGGTATATTGGAGAATTTGAGCTAAGTAAATTCCGTTTGGTGCCTGTCACTATGCTTATGACAGCCCTGTCAAGTTTAGGAAGTTAAAAACATTTACTAGAAGGAGACAATATTCCGCTTGGTGCCTGTCACTATGCTTATGACAGCCCATCAAAGAGAAGGTATATTAGAGAATTTGAGCTGAGTAAATTCCGCTTGGTGCCTCTCTTTATGCTTATGACAGCCCGTCAAGATGAATATTGGATCATTGGTGGGTATATGGAGTGACCATATTGATGAATTACGGGTGGAGTCTCTTTTTTTTCAAGGGTTTATTTCCTCAAAGGTACATGTTTCGGCGAAACATCGTCGCCTTCATAAGCCTAAAATACAATATATAAGTTACATATAGTTAAGATGAAATAAAATTAAACTAATATAATATAAATATAAATAAAATTATATACATAATATATAATAATAATAACACATAGGTATATAATCTAATTCTAAACAGCATAGCAGTTTTTGTCAATGTTTAATTATTTATTTATTTTAACTGACCTTTTAACATCTTTCTGGGGATATGACTTGTTGCATTTATGATTTCTCGTCCATTGTTATTCATGGAGGGCGCCCTCACCGGTTCTTCAACCCTAAAGTCATGTTTTTATTTTATTCTACCAATTTTTAAATTTATATATCAAATCTGTCTATTAATAAAAATCAATATCTGCTTTTTTACTATAGCTCTACCTTCTTGTTTTTGGAATATGCATCTCATGCCCACTCCCTTCACTCCTCCAGCCACGCTAATTTTGTTGCACCACAACAGCTGAAAATATAGTGCAAATTTAGAGATGAATGAGATAATTTTCGTTTAAGGAATTTACTTGGTTTCCCAAAGCCCATCAAAGAGAAGGTATATTGGAGAATTTGAGCTGACTAAATTCTGCTTGGTGCCTCTCTTTATGCTTATGACAGCCCGTCAAGATGTATTGGATCGGGGAGGAAATTTTTAAGCCTCTCAAGAGTACTTAGAGATTGACGTTTTGATTATTCGCCACGCATCTCTATAGGTTTATCTATATGACCAGACTACTACAGTAAGTTATGCAGGTTCTGAGTGGAGCTGAAATAGTTCTGCTGGTTAGGGGTTACAGTTAGGCTCAGGTGTCCGTTAATCGCGGATTCCTCTGCAATTATCACACTTTGATCGAAGTGTTAACCCGTGGACGGGGTTGAAGCGAAACGAGGACCCAATTAGGTTGAATGAACCTCCTCGCGCTTTGCGGTCCCGGTTGCGGTACTCCAGTGCGAAACAAATGCGGCGTGCGGTAATGAAATGCCGACCTGCCTACACTACGTAGGTACCCACTACTGCGGTGTGGAGGTGCCGCTCAGTTCCGTGTAGGGTTGGGGACAAGGAGGAACATGATATAAGAAGAGAAGGTATAAAAAGTAGCGTAGAAACTATTTGAAAGAAGACTAGTTATAATTATTAAATATCTCCGTACCTATTAGTAATAATTGAACAACAAGTTCAAGTCGTGCCCACCAACTTGGCAGACTTGTTTTTGTCTTTCTCTGATACAATAATATATTATTGTGTTTGTTTAGCCTTTCTTTTGTGAGGTACTTAGGTAGATTGAGGGAAGGAAATTTGGATTCGGCTCTCCAAGTTATAAGATTTATCTGTGGAGTGCACTTTCTCGTTGCTGCATCAGCTTTTTAACCCTAATGGTACTTCGGTTCAATTAGTGATACCGAAAACATCTCAGGAACTCCAAAAATATCCAAAATGTCACCGGAATAATCACAATTAAATTAAAATTTTAAATTCAATGGACAGCCGAATTTTTTGTGGACTATTGGAAGTCTCAAAATAGAGGTATGACAAAAATGTCCAAGGAAATCGATGAATTAAAATTTCGGAAATTTTTGTCGTAACATACCTAATTATGACTTCCAATAAATTTAAAAAATGGTTAAAAAATTCAACTTTGCTCATTTATTTTTAAATTGTAATTTACCTAAATCTAGTTAAACGCCAACATGCTAATCCCTAAGTAGTGGCATTCAAATATTGTCGCTCTAAATTCCTACACTCCGTAACTCTATGGGTTGAAGATAGCAGGTAAATAACAAAGAGCTGCGAGACAGGCACTTGATGAAGCCTCAAGTACGCTTCCTAGAGCCTCTTATGCGTGTTTTATTGCAGTTGATAGCCACTTTTGTCTGGTTGGTACGTCACGGGGGGTTCGTCGAGTCATCGGTCGCGTCTTCCATCTGCGCTGGAACCCGTTATAGCGTTCGCGGTGAGGTCAATTTGTACGGGTAACGAGTCGAGATGAGGCTACTGAGAGTCACTGCTCCCTGCTCCTGTCACGAGTAATTACCCGTTTCTTTTGTCTCGTCTTAACAGTAACAATCGTTGTATACACGTGTGGAGGTCCACTCAGTTTCTTAGGTGGTCTAATTGTGAGTAAATAAATTTAAAACGTTTGCCAAGTGAGTATGGCACACAGCTTCCTCGAATCCATAGGGCGGTTGTATGGAAGACACGTTGCATAGTGGTTAATCTCATAACATTAATCTGTAAGTTACACTACCCTTATAGGAACATCCTACAAGCCAACCGACACAATCCGTGAAAATATAATCAAAATCGGATGGAAAATGTAGAAGTAAAGCGCAACGGCTACTATCAGTCCGGAGGCGATGATTTTCATAGGGACCACCTACACCTAAATCCGCATAATCCTTGGAAATTTTCATAGCAATCGGAAAATAACCTCAAATAGTTTGCCCGTTACAAGGATTTCATGTCAGACACACAGACAGACAAAAACGGAACCAAAAATGTTTAGCAAGGCCTAAAACGTAAAACGCGAGTGGGAATTTCGATTTGTTGACTCTAGAACAAAAAAAAAGTAATGAGAAATTTCACCATGTCGGAATTTCCTATTTTTGACCACAAAATCGGATTCAGCACCTCGAAAAACCCCCTACGCCGACTTTCAGCCCGTACTTCCTAATTTACGAATATACAAAACAGTGCAGAAAATATGAACGTTTAAAAAAAACTGGGAGGATGACGTCAACCTGGAATAGTTCATGTACGGCCGCTTGAAGCGCTGAGATCGTGAAATCTATAGTCCTCAGAAGCAACATTTCACAAAACCAGTAAAGATCAAAATCGAAAAACTGAAGAAAAAAATAGAAAAAGCAAGATGGTGAAAATTAGATATAGATTATAAATTTTGATTGTCTCCCAAAAATAACAGGAGACTTATTTTCCGAAATCAACCCGATTTTCATCTATCCCACACCATAAACCCTTAATATCCTGAGGTATCTTTCTGGAAGTCCAATGTTTACCTGCAACAGTCCTATTTTGAACCAACAATGATATCTTGATACTCCAACTATGGAGTAAGAAAATTTGTGTAAAAAACGTAATAATAATAATATATCAATTAAAAGTGTTGACAAACTGTAATAGGGCCTTTGAGGTACCTTCTACCCTCATTTCTCACCTTGTAGGCTATTAGTTGGGTTTTCTCAGAAAAGGCAGCACAGATTCCTCAATGAAGTGAATATTGTCCACCTAATTCCTTGGTTCTGTACTTTACGGGAAATTGCAGATTCTAACATCCCAGCAAGGATTTCTCCAAGTTTCCTTCTTTTACTCCATCAAAATTGGGTTTATGGACAGATTTAACTGACGCAGATAGCGCTAGTGGCCCTTGGAAATATCATTCTTGAGGTGACAGATTGTATAGGGCCTTTGAGGTACCTTCTGCTCAAATATTCCCCAAAATTAAATTCAAAACTCCGAAAAAAAACTTTTTTTTAAACAAGTGGGAAATTAAGGGTTAACTATTCAGGAAAAATGCAAACAGAATTCGGTGAAATTCCTCATTGTTGTTGTCATTGAATTGCATTTTGTGTTGCTGTGAGTTGTTATCGTTGTTGTACACGGATAGATTTGACAAGAAAAATTTTCAGTTTCTCAACATATGGGGTGTTTCGTACATTATGGATACGTATTTCGAAGGGTTAGAAACAACTTCTATTCTCCTGGTTGTACAAAGGATACCAACTCTCTGGAATTTGTTCCCTTACCCTTTCGCAACTCGGGCTTGAACCCGTCTGTGGGTGTTCTAAACATCCTTATCTCTTTTTAAAAAGATGAAAAATTATCTTCGAGGGGAAAATTAGTCCAACTTCCAGAAATGAGAAGACTCTAAGCAGTCGCTCAAATAGGCCACCATTGTCCTCCAAGCAGCTTACTGTCCATTATCAAGAGGAAGATTGTCTACAATGAAAACCTTCATTCATTCACTGAATTATTGAGTTCATTGTGCGCCTAATTTTCACTTGTTGAGGGAATTCTTAGCTAAAATGGTTACAGTCAGATTAATTGCAGTCAAATTCAACAGTTTCAAACCTGGAAAATTGATAATGAACTCCGATAAAATGGAGTCTAACTAAAAACCGGACATCATAACTGAATTTGAAATTTGCCAGGTCACATGGGAGTTTTAACAAACAAAAAAACCAAATTGTTAGTGAAATTTTGATTTTTGACATCTTGTAGGTAGTTGGTCTAATAAATTCAACGATTAAATTACGAAAAAAAAAACTATTGCTTCCAAGTCTTCAGAGGAACCGCTGTTTTACTTTTCGAAGACAAACAAAATTTCCTCCAAAATCCAAATTTCTATTCGTGTTTCTCGTTTTACACCATCCTTCGTTTTGCGCCTATCGTTGTGAGTGTGTAGGTGTGTGTCAATCGGTCTGTGTGTCCTTCCAACGGAAAAAAAACTATACGAAATTACAGTCCACAGCTGTATACGTGGTGTTCGAAAAAAAAAACATCCAATTCAACAACCCAGGCAGCAACATTGGGGAGAGCCCCAACGATAACGTTGATGTTGTAACGTTAATCGAAAAATTACCCAATTTTGATGAAATTATTACTCATAACGTAGATCAAGTTCTAGATGGTTCCTTAAGAATTTGACGCCCTTGCACTAAGAGTAGGTACTGTTCTGTTTGCCGCGCCCGAACCTTACAAACTTGATACGTAAACGATCTAACGATTGGTATAAATAGCATGGAATAATTATTATTAATTACTTTATATTATTAAATATCAAGTATAATTAAATTCCATAAATAATTATAGAATTTTGAAGGTAAGAATAAATTTTGTAACATTCAGATCCTAACAGGAGCCACCGAACACATTCAGAAAAATCATTGAGAATAGATCAGAATACCCTATCAATATCCAGAGAATTTCTAAACTTAGGAAACAATCAACTTGACGGTGAAGTTGGTGTTTCATGCCAGCGCTCAGATCTAGTCAATCATTTATGTACTAACAGATCAAGTCCTTGTTATTCAGTTCAACCAACTTCATTGATCACACATATCAAATGCAACAAAAAGGGGACCCAAATCAATTATTCGGGTTTTCGACCGATTTTGATGTGATTGGCGGTAAATATCGTTTTTTTTTATCTAATACCATCAAGGGTTTTTGTAATTTAAAAATTTTGAACGTAGGTACCATAAAACGTTAAAATCTAAATGTCAATAGCTGAGGCCTCTAGAAAGTCCAACAATAGAAAGGTTGCCACAAAAATGTATAGAAATCGACCAAAAATTTACCGAGAAAGATGCGAAAAAGCGTCCAAGCAAAAACAGAGATAGATAGAGGGGGTTCATAGCGAGAAGTCTTCGAAAAAAGTGGCATTTTAAGCCGAGTAAATAAATTGCCTAAGAGGGAAATCTTGGTGCGATTTAGTAGTAGAATCGATTGGTTCCGGTGCACCCTGCATAATGATGTGAGAGAGAAAAAACACTTTATTGAACATTGTAGAAGGAATAAAGGTGGACAAGAACTCCAGTAGTTGTCGAAACGTAATGGATTTGCCGAAAGTTCAAATTGAGTTGCCAAAAGTTCAAACTGATACCAAAAGTTCATTATTCAAAACTTGGCGTTAGGAGTAGGTAATAATAAATATTTTTTATCCGTATGTATTTGAAAAATAGTTATAAATTGTTGTATGGGTCATTTCAAAATTTGGGGTTATTTTGTCCTCGAACTTTTCCATAAATGATTGTTGAAGTTTTTATGTTTTTTCTCCCGTAAACGTCCTTTGTTTTGACCAGATCCTGTTTTGAGGCAGATCCTGAAGTGGGCGCACACTTCATCAAGTAGTTTCAAATTTATAGAATTTTGAATTTTTTCCGTAATTTCGACTTTGTAGGGAGAGATAAAACATTGTAGGGAGAGAGAAAACCAAGGGTGAGTTGAACTCATGAAACCTTTTTATTCCTTCAAAATACGAGAATCTTAGTTTAGGAGAGTCTCTTTTATTTATCGCAATCACAGTCCGAAGCTATAATCTAGGTACATCAGAATTATCAGATTCTTCAAGTCTTTCAATCAGTAAAATCGTTCGTAAAATGTGGGTTAAGGAAAAGTCAAAATTATATGACCCAGCGGTGTAAATAGTTCAGGTAACTCTTAAATATGTAAACGGCTTTGAAAAAACTTTTGAGAACCCATAGTTTATTCAGTTTCTTAATAGTACATAGGTAACTCATTTTCTTAATAATGCATAGGTTTCTTGATAATACTTAGGAAACTCAGTTTCTTAATAATAAAATTCTTACAAAAACGCTCGATTCCAAAGGTTCATTATTGAAAATAATAAACCAATAGTGTCCAACATTTGGGAATCAGAGCCTAACTAAAATAAAATGAGGTAAGGATCAAAAATCCAAAAATGTCAAACTAATGGGAACTGCTCTAATGAGAACTGGGAACCTGAACAAAATCTCCAGTATTTATGACTCGAATATCATTGTCATTAACCTCAAACTGTGCATGGATCCCCGGAAACGCCGTAATCCATTTTTTACTACAATAGTACCTTCGTCATTAATAGTATCGTTGCTGTAAACATAGTGATAAGGCGTAATGTTTTCCTTCTGCACAAAAAATGTTGTTGTGATTACTGATGTAACCTATGGATAACTACTAATACCAAGAATATACACCAAGAGCTCAAATTTAAACCATTATCTTGGTGAACTATGCGCAAAACTTCTCTCCCTGCAATTCCATCTCTCTTCCTACAAACCAGCCTCTTCTCAGAAGTTGTAGGTAGAGAGGTTGTAGGGAGAGAGATTTGTGAGGTTATCACTCTCTACTGGCCTCACCATTATTGATTCTGAACGTTAGAAAAAATACATAACACTATGGCATTCATAATTGTAATTTGAGTTTAATTGTACGAAGTTCAACAATGGGGTGTGCGCCTTGATTTTTTTTAGATTTTTAATCGAAAGTAGACTACATCCTGAGAATTTTGGCACAGCATCAAAACATAGCAAAAACGCTTCCAATTCAAGGAATTTTCGTTCGTTTCTAATTTATTGCTGAAGAGGAGAGTAACCTGGACCAATAACATTTTTTACTTAAATTAAAACATGAATATAGAGTTCTCCAAAATTTTTCGAAGCTCCCAACCTACCCTTTGTGACAGGTGTAGGGAGAGAGAATTGGGATCATTAATGATTTTTAATTATCTGAGTTAATTGATTAGTGAAATTCATTCTATGTGATCTTTGTAGACACCAACCTGCTGTATCTCCCTGAAAAAATTCCGAATTTCCAAGACAAATAGAGTGTTCACAGAAGCTGCGTGACAAGAAATAACCCCAAATTTTGAAATGACCCGTATAATATATTCGTGTGAAAAACAATTCAATTTGCGAAATTGGAGAGAAAAAATTGTGTAGGAGTCGACGTACGTAAATAAGATGACTCGGACACCATAATTGCTCGTAGTTTGAGAATCCACACACTTCTTGATAGGCATTCCTCAGGACTAAATTAAATGGTTGACAGTCGCTTATCCACCGGCGAGCTAACCACAGCTTCCACCGTACTGTAGGTCAACTGCTAATAGCAATTTCTTGTCTAAATCGATTCTTTTCCGGAGGTTTTCCCTGGACAGGAAGGACTTCCCGTTACTGTAGAGAACGATGGAGATGTTTGACGAATGAGTAACGCGAAACTTCCTTCTCGGCCGGGTGAATGTAACCGGTTCACGGAGACTCGACCACCTGACGATTCAAAAGCCCTTACTCTAGTTCCTAAAAATACGCGGTAAATTAGGTCCCCCAATCCAAAGGGATTCCACACTACGAGTTTCATAGTGTGTAAGCAGTCAAGTACTTTGGAATCTCTGGGAAAGTAAGTAGGTACTTGATATTTTTCATGTTGAAACTTCAGGTTCCACGTTCAATTTGTCCCGACAAAAACCTCTTCTCGAGAGTTCCTTTTGATTTCATTTTCCGAATGAATGTTTTTTGAGAGAAAGAAAGTGTCATCTGAAAGTATTAGAACAATTTTGGTTCCAGGTCAGTCTATGTGTTCACTAAAGAGTCCAGAAAACCTACTTTTTCCCCAGTCACTTACTTTTAGTCTCACACTGGCAACACTACCATGATATAGTATTTTACCTTTTAGTTAAACCTTTTTCACAATGAGTTAAACCTTTATCACTGTCGTTTAAACTTTTGGTTTATTATTTTCAATAATAAGCCTTTGGAATCGAGCAAGAAAAAAAAAATTTTAACCCCCCCTCAAAATTTGATGTTTTACGTTTCAAGGTACGTAGAATACGAAAATCGAATAAAAAAATTTCCGTCCGTCCGCCGTACGCCGTACGCCGTACGCGGCACTTTTCTTAGCAACACTGGACCGATTTGGTTCAAATTTGGTATATGGGCTCCATTTTGGGTCTAGTTGTGCCGCGAAGCTTTTGGTTGATGTAGGTCACTTCTAAGGGGTGAAAATTAAGGGTTGAAATTTTCAAGAGTGCCCTAGCTCGAAAACTCTCGAAATAAAGGTATCGTTTTTTCACCAATTTTAAATAGTATTGAATTTTTAAAAATTTTTGAGACCACCCGGAGCTCTGTAGGACAAACCGTTCGGTCCCTACGAGTACTTGAAGGTTTTCCTTCGATAAAACAGAATCATGAGTGTGAATCGCAAAAGAGGTCTAATCGCCGTTCAAATTTTATCTGACTAAAATGCGATCGATGTTCATTTCTTCGATTTGTATACAGTTTTGCCTTCTGCGTAACCAGTAATCAAATTTCCATAAGAAGGTTTCTATTTTTCCAATCGAGTGTGAAGCGTTTAGTTCTTTCTAATAAACTTGATTGTGAAGGTATGAAGCCAGTATGGTGTGGTAGGTAGTTCCTAGCTGGTAGGTAAAAAAAATTTGGTAGGTAAAAAAAATGTTGGTGGGTAAAAAACGCTGCAAATCATTGTTCAAAGGCTTCTTCACTCTTCAGATCACTGATCAGCTGAGTGAGCTCCGAAGCCATTTTCAATCCTATTGAATGGAAGTGCTCTTTCAGGCGTCTCCAGCATTCGAGGAGATCTTCTTCACTCTTCAGATCACTGATCAGCTGAGTGAGCTCCAAAGCCATTTTTACTCCTATTGAATGGAAGTGCTCTTCCAGGCGTCTTCAGCATTCGAGAAGATCTTCTTCACTCTTCAGAACACTGATCAGCTGAGTGAGCTCCAAAACCATTTTTACTCCTATTGAATGGAAATGCTCTTCCAGGCGTCTCCAGCATTCGAGGAGATCTTCCTCACTCTTCAGATCACTGATCAGCTGAGTGAGCTCCAAAACCATTTTTACTCCTATTGAATGGAAGTGCTCTTCCAGGCGTCTCCAGCATTCGAGGAGATCTTCTTCACTCTTCAGATCACTGATCAGCTAAGTGAGCTCCGAAGCCATTTTCAATCCTATTGAACGCAGGAAGCTGAAATTTGAGAGGGGAGGTCAAGGGAGAATACAGATGGTGGTAGGTGCTATTGATGGAGAACCAGTGATCTATACAGAATGGTGATCTATACAGAAAATAATAAACCTTTGAGCAATGATTTGCAGCGTTTTTCACTTTCATTTAAACCTTTTTCACTTTCATTTAAACTTTTTTTCACTTTCGTTTAAACATTTTTCATATAGAATTGAACCTCCTATTCCCAAGTAGGAAAGTCAATTTTTGAACAAAATGAATGCATGAAAACTTTATTTCACACACTAGAAACATCAGGTGAAAACTTTATTGTATAAATATGTACGAACAACAAAAATTATATATTATATGTAAACAAACTGACAGAAACAACGCAATCAATGGGCTCTTGCAGAAGTTTTATGGTGTCAATGTTGGCCATTGACTGAAGTGGGTAATAATAAGTACATGTCTGTCACATAATTTTGACAATCACGTGGAGTAAGAGAAGCAACACTTGCTGCTATTACTTGGGGAAGATAGCGCTCTTCTCGGCGACTCAGTATGTCTCTTGCTGAACTCTTTATCTTGGAAAACGCCTTTTCCACAGGGTTGAACATTGGCGAATAAGGTGGTAGGAATTTCATCCTCATTGTAGAAGAAGCCATGAAATCCCTAACAGCGTGTGAGCGATGAATTCGAGCGTTGTCTATGCATAGCGTACGCTCATCGTGACACGCAGTAGTAATGCTTAAGCTCGTCTTGACACACAGAAGGTCTAGTTACACAGACATGGGTAAATACGGATCGCCTTCTTCTTAGGGGAAATGAGGCGACTGAATGTGTTTTCCTCTATTTCTACCTAGATCAGAACCGGGGTAGGCACCTGCTTTCGACTGTGACAGCCAGCATATGAGTTAATTTTTTATCCAAATTCACATTCTCTTCCAAGGTTTAATTCAATACGAAATAGGTTTAATTAAAAGTAAACAAGGTTTAATTCAAAATACAAAAGGTTTTAATGAAAGTTAAAAAAGTTTAATTAAATACGAAAAAGGTTTAATTCATAGTAAAAAAAGTTTAAATTAAAGTATAAAAGGTTTAAATCAATGCGAAAAAGGTTCAACTAAAAGGTAAAATACTATATATTTATTATCTTCGAATCCCAATGCTCCAGTCCTCACAATAGTGATTAATTTCACTAGAACTTGGGGGACGTTTTGGGACTCCTTTTGGAGTTCCTCAATGAGATATCTCATCGTTTTGGGATCACCGGTAGCCGTTGCGATGTCAATTGAATTTTAGGAATACTAGGAAACTGTGTGCTACACCCACCTACATGGCAGTCTGTTTTGTCCGCTCACTATCGAAAAACCGCAAGCTTTGTATTGGTCAAAAATAATAGGGCCCTTCAAAATCAAAATTTCCACTCGCGTTCTGAATTTCAGAGCTTTTTAAACAACTTTGGTTCCGTTCGAGTCAGTAGCCAAACGTTGTCCGGGCGTAACTATTCAAAATCATGGTCCCATTTTGATGAAATGTTGAGGTTGATGCAGGTCAGCCTCAATATGGTTCAATTCAACATACAGGGTTCGGCAGGGAGGTATGGATGATTTGAAATAATAGCTACACACTCATTTCCAAATGAAACTAAAATTTTATTATTTCAGTGTGTAACTTGGATGATACCATTATGAAAATTAAAGAGGAAAAAAATAAAACATTGATTATGTACGTTTCCTGGGCGCCTCATTTCGTTGCGTGGAGATGTGGAGTGGCCTCCTCGGTCACCAGACCTGACACCTTGTCACTATTTTTTATGGGGCTACCTCAAATCACATGTATACATACACAAACCACGTACACTTGAAGCCCTAAATGAAGCAATAACTCAAGAAATTCGAGCAATACCACGTCCAATGCTATAGAAGAGTATGGACAACTTCTCACAACGTCTACAGGAGTGTGTGGACAAAAACGGACACCACTTATCAGATGTTATTTTTCGTACATAATCAATGTTTTATTTTTTTCCTCTTTAATTTTCATAATGGCATCATCCAAGGTACACACTGAAATAATAAAATTTTAGTTTCATTTGAAAATGAGTGTTTAGCTACTCAAATTTATTTCAAATCATCCATACCTCCCTGCCGAACCCTGTATAACAAACTGGAAGGTCAAATTATTAGGGAATTCACGTCATCACGATTCTATCAGTGGAAGCCGCGGTGTATGCAACAAATTGAAAAAATCCTAAACATAGCCGCGAACACTTCACAGTCGTGTTGCTGTTTGTCGACAAACAGAAAACTGGCAACACGATCGAAAAAATCATATTTTGTATTAGAGAATTCATCAGTGTTTGTGCTTATAATACAATCTATATTTCTATCAACAAATATTGTACCTCCGTGGTATTTTAAGTGAAGAAGACCGTCAGGAATTGATGAACCTACAACCAGGTAGTAGACTTGACCTGTTGATAACTACCGTCTTCCTCGCTGTTTCTCTTCCACTTCAAAATCACATTTCGTCTCAGTGAAATTATCAGAAGTACAGCTTGATAATACGCCTTATTACACCAACTAATTTCACACGTCCAAGTTATTCATTCTGAGGAACTTGACCACGCAACTTGGTAGATTTTAATGAATTAAGAGTAGGTACTAAAAATCAAGAATCAAATCGATAGAAGACCCCCACAACTTTTGGAACAACGATGTTTAGCTGATAGGAAGTTACTTAAGTTAAGTAGGTACTGTTGATGGAAAAAGCCGCGCTCTTCGCAGACGGGTAATCTTTACAGAAAAATAATAAACCGTTGTGTAATAATTTGCAGTGTTTTTACCTCTTAGAAGGCAGCCCGTTCTAAGAGGTAAGAAAAAACACTGAAAAAAAGAACTGATGAAGAAAAAATACTGATTTTAACCAAAAGCACAACTAGATACCAAATGGAGCCTATTTATCAAATTTCATCAAAATCAGCCCATGAAAGTGTGATATTTTATTCGAATTTTCGGATTCTATTCTACGTACCAATCCATCATTTTGAAGGGGTCAAAATTTATTTTTTCTAGCTTGACTGGAATGGGTTCGTTATTAGAAAACATAATGAACAAAAATCGCACTTCATCAGCTGAAATTTCAACAGAGATTAAATCCCCCCCCCCCCCCCCCCAAGAGCCCTTTCATGCCTCCTGTACCTACTCGACTTGCTGGTTACGACGGATTCTCCAATACGGTAAGTACGTAGATAATAATTGCTTTCATCTGAGATTTACGCTCGTGTTTCTGATATTTTTCCAACCCTTGAGCACTCATAGGAAGCGAACGTCCTACAGAGCTCTTGTTGGCCGCATTCGACTCAAAAGATGCAATAATGATTTGAGTAGACAAAAACAACAACCCCTAAATTTACCTTTTAAAAGTGGCAGGCAGATGCTTCGTGGCTCAGCTAGGCCCTAAATGGAGCTCATATACCAAATTTCATCAAAATCTGGTTTTCTTGCTTGATTCCAAAGGTTTACTATTGAAAATGATACACCAATACGGTAGATATTGGCACTGTAATATCTAATGATTTCTTGTTCTTGGAGCCACATTGGATTTGGTACCAAAGAGGAACAACAGGCTGTTTTAACTGGTCAGGAGATCTCCTTCTTACTGCCTACATGATAGTTTGACTAGTTGGGGTACCTGAATAGGTTAATCCGTGCTTCCGGGGCGATGAAATTCAAAAAGGCACAACACTCTCGGCGGGACTGATCGCACAGGGAATTCACGCGAAGAAACACCAGACCGGGCGGACGGCGAGCCGCGACTGAAGCGTCGGCTGATCCCCCTCCGACCGTCGGCTCCAGTCGTTCAACTTCCCTCTCTTCTTCCTTCCCGGAGGACCAAAAAACCGGCCCTCGAGCTCTTCGCCGGCGGCCCTTGTCACCGCCCGCCGTCTCCTGAAGGGGTTTCCTATCCGCTATCTTTACTGCCAGTGACCACCAGACCAGGCTTTGCCTTCTAACGAGCAAGGAAGAAAAGTCTGCCAAGTGGGTATGGCACATAGTTCCTTCCTCGAATCCATAACTCGATTGTATAGATGATCCAATGCATAGGTAATAGTTAATCTCAAAACATATCAAAAAAAAATTCTAAATATTTTTGGAAAATGTAGAAGTTATGGCTGTTACAAGGATTTCACGTTTGCACATGCGCACAAAATACTTTCAATTTTTTGTGGGCCATGATTTTCAATAGGGGACCATCTCCACCCCAACTCGCATAATCCCTGAAAATTTCATCGGATTCGGGTGTGAAATGTAGAAGTTATGGCTGTGGCAAGTATTTCAGGTTTGCGAATGCGCAGCGACTACTATCAGTCCGGGGGTGATGATTTTCATAGGGGACCATCTATACGCCAAGTTACACGTTTCAAATTCATCCCACTTTCAGTGGTGATCGTTATGTTTGGTTCTTTGTTTCGATCTTTCGGATCTCTTCAGCTAAGCGTGTGCAAACCTAGCCTCTTCGGGCTGAGCACTAGCTTAGGACAAAGTTGAGTTTACAGTGTGACGAAAGTCAAAAAAAAAGTCGACTTAAAGTCTTTTGACTAAACGTCGTATTGACAAAGTGTCGTTTGACCGAACGTCGTATGACAACAGTCTTTTGACAAAAGGAACCAAAATTGTTCGTGAAGATCTAAAATGTAAAATGTGAGTAAAATGTTGGATTTTGGAGAATTTTTTTTTTCAACTTTGAAAAGTGAAAACAAAGTTTCCGCTACCTTAGTAGACTCGTAAGCAAAACCAGCAAATTATAACACAACTGTTAAAAACAATTACACCTAAGCCGAACTGGCATGAAAATTAACAAGTTAATAATAACTCACAGCAATCTTCTTCAGAAATTATTATTGTCATGAGAGACTTACTTATACGATTATAAAAGAGAATGAAATATAGAAATTTACTGTCCATTTACAATTACGTGTTCTTCCTAGTTTCGCTCGAGTTCCATTAGATACAGGTAAACAAGGTTTGTATGGAGCCGCCATCGCGGCTGAATTACCTACTTCACGAAGTGAAGTAGATATTCGCGACACTCCCGCCCCATTTGGTGTAAACTCAATCCGTTTCTGTTCTGTCTAGTCTCTTCACATTCACAATCGGTCTGTTTGTTGGTCTTTATCTTCATTTTCTCTGATTCTTGATTGTAAGTTTCCACTACAGGGTGATGCCGAAGAAAATTTCGAAATTACGCCTCCGGAGGTAGCTTCACACTTCTCTTCATCCCATTCGAATATCCAGGAAAACTTCGATGCAGGGAAGCTGGTTTGCGGGAGCAATTGCCCGCCATCAGTGTCCATCCAAGGAGAGTTTCTACAGCTACCAGTCCACACTTCAATTTTTTCTTCTTCCCAGTGAACAGTTTCCCTGCAAAGTCCGTACCGATGAAAATATCCACATCTTCTTCACTGAAATCAGCGACGACTATTCCCAACTCATCTAACTCTTCAAATAACGTCCCTCGGTCCTGAGAAAACGAAATGTTGCGACAGCTTGAAAGATGAGGTGGTACTTCATTTGAGGTTGATTGCCTGGAAAGATTTTTTGTACACATCAAAGGTACGTGTCTACCTTTACAGATGATACATTTCAAAATCGTACGACATTGATTCGCAGAATGGTTGGGTTTCAAACATGATGAGCATCGTTTGGATTTCAAGATGATTTCCTTTCGTTCGTCAAAACTCATTTTCCGAGATTTGAAGCAGTTTTCACTTGGGTGTAAGCCTTCACAAAAAATACAACATCTTACTTTAGGTTTTGAAGTTATGTTGATAAGATCTACCACGGTAGGTCTACTGGGAGTCTGAAAAGTTTCTTCAGGTGGTCTATACTTCTCCTTTGGACTTTCAGCCAAACCAAATCTCTCCACAGCCAAACCAAATCTCTCCACAGCCAGACGTATCTTCTCTTCACTCTCAACCTCATTCTTGATAAAATGTATTAAACTGTCCAACATTTGTTTACTGGAATTGCCGGACGCTGACAACAATGGATCACCACTAATGCTGCGCTGCCAAACACGCAATGCATCTTCGGATAAACACGATTCAATCATGGGGAGCAAAATCGCTGCACTCGACTCGGAGGTCACACCAAGGGAAGCTAAGGCTCGTAGCTGGGTCTCGAGTTTGTCATACAGGTTGGACATGCTGACTTTTTTCTTGTTCGCATTCAACAACAATTTGATCAACTCCCTAACATAGACCCCAACTAAGAGTTCGCTACGTCCAAATCTCTCCCTTAGACTCTCGAGCGCGTTCTTGTAGTTCTCGCCGGTTGGAGGATAACTTTCCACAACCTCACGAGCCCTACTGTTCGGAGCAGTGGCCTGAACCAAGTACTGGAACTTGTCGTCGTCAGCAATTTCAGGATCTTCATCAATTTTTCTGAACTGTCCCCAGAATGATAGCCACTCTTTGAGGTCTCCATTAAATTGTTTAAACTGAAGTTTAGGCAGTTTGAATTTCTTTTTGGTGACTTTTGGTGACGAATGTAGGCTACTTTGATAGCTCTGACAACTCCGAACACTTCGAGCATCATGGTCAACTAGATATGATTCAAATTTTAAAACAATTGATTTATACCTGTCTTGATAGGTTTGAGCCGCTTCCATTTCTTCAATTACTTCGTCCTCCTGGGGCTCCACATCGGCTGAAACTAGTCTCTCAAAGACGGAAGCATCGAGATCGGCGAGTTCCCGGCACTTCTCCTTCAAACTGTCTATCTTGACTCTGAACTCAGTGACGTCACCCTCCGGCCCGGGCTCGGTAATTTTACTCGCGAGTTTAGTAAAGAACTGTAAGTCGGGGGCAGAGGGAACCTCCGACCAGACCTCTTTCTCCGAGCCCCTTGACGAGGAGGAGGAGCAAGGAGCATCGGGGCAGCTCGGCTAACTTCGGCTAGCCTCGGCTTCCCCCATCCACAGCCGCCTATTAACTTACCAACACCGCTCCCCTCCAGTCAGTCGTCTACTTGCACTTGACTCGAGAGGTTGCTCACCAGGCCGTCGTTTTTTTGCCACAGTGGTGTAGCGTTTGTAGCAGTTTGACTCAGTTTCGTCGTACCTAAAGTCACGATAGGTACGCCGCCCTTACCCTTCTTCTTCGCCTGCAACTCCCTTCGGGCTTGCGGATCTTCTCTTTGGACTTGCCTACTACAGTGGACCAGGCGCCTCACATCGGTACTCGAAGTGCCGCCCCGAGACGACCCCTAGACCTCAAAGCAGTACGGTAAACTCCATACCCATATATTTCCAATTGCTATGTTTCATGCCAGGCAATATCGTCGTATTTCAGTGTGATACACATATCTAAAGTAACGTCTAGTACGCATTGTCAATCGTATATTATATTCAAGCGACGTTGTATCATTCGCAATAACTTCAGTAACAATTAGGTACTTTTAGTACGAATCGCATATATTACTTTGAATTAGGTACATTCGGTACAGTAACTTATAACTTTTCTTTATGCATCATTTTGTCTTTGGTACATTCAGTACGCATCATTTGTAACGCAATTTCACATATTATTTGACATCAGGTACGTTCAGTACACGTAACATAAATACTTTTCTTTCATTGGTACAAACGGTACACTTATTTTTGTACAACGTATATTTGCAATTACCTTTAGCACACCTATTGTGCACTATTTCTTGTCAAGCACTTATTTCGGTACTAACGTATTTTCATTCTTTTATTTGCAAACTTAGTCAATTTTCGACGTGATATTATCTTAAGAGGTACGCGTATCGTACCAGTATTTTTGCAATTCCTTATATTGAAATACCTATACCAAATCTGGTCATATCTTAGGTGAAGTACGAATAACGCATTTATTTTGATATATCTTTATTTTCGCCAAATACAATTATTATCAGTAACTTGTACATTGAGTTGTCTACAGTTCTTGCCCCCAATCACCCAGGTTGTCTCAGGTACTAGGAATATCGGAGATACTCCTAGTACCATTTTGTTAGTTTCTTTAGGTTTTCATTACGCTACCATTGGCTCCTTCTGAGCATTCTGACTTATTCAGGGCAACGCCCTAATAACTCCGAGAACCTAAAGTCGATCAAAAACTTACAAAATTGGTGGCAGCGGTTAGGATTCTTGTGTAGGTACGCCACACAGAACCCAGAAAAGAGACACTTGGTGGTTGGTAGCGAAAACGGTACACGCTCAACAAAGGTTTTAGAAGAGTGTGTACAAACGGTACGCATTCCACACGAATTTTTGACAGGGATTGTACAGTCGGAGTCGCTAGGTTCATCAACCTATCGACGCAGGTACAAAACAAGAGCTTAGGTCGGTACGGATTTTCTTAACCCCAGACACAATGGCGACCTCAGGATCGGTAAGGGACCCGACCAACGAAATGTTTTCGCAGTTAGGGACACTTCTCAAAACCTTCAACGACCTGCACGTGGAAAAGGACCAGCGGGGGGGGAATAATCTCGACATTCCGAGGTCAATGTTCTTGGAGTTGGACCCCTGGGACCCCGATGAAGTTGGAGCGATATCGGTATCTTCCTATTTCCGATTGTTTGAGGATGTCACGGGTACCCTTGACCAACAAAAACAGGTACGATTGTTACGCTCAAAGGTGAGAGGTACAGCCAAGCAGTTTATGATAGACAATATGGGTTCATATGAAGGAGAGAACCCATACCTTCACATGAAGCAGGCTATGGTACAGTGGTACGAACGGGACAACCCCGGAAAAGCAGCAGCTTCATTATGGACTTTGAAAAAACAGCCGAACGAGACGTTGCGACAATTCGCTGAAAAGGTTCGACAACTGGCACAAGTAGCGGTACAAGAAGAGGGTGCTGAACTGAACGCGGCTCAAAGGGTACAATGGGTACGACGGAAGGTACTCAAGGCTTTCGTTAGAGGAGTCGGAAAAGAACTAAGCTCCCACCTATTGAGTACCGAACCAACAACCATCGAAGCGGCCCTGAAACGCGCGGAAGAATTAGAAGAGACGCTGGGAGAACGAGATGAGGTGGAAGTACGCTGGGACTTGTCTGCGGTGCAACAAGGAGAACGAAAGTGCTATGCCTGCGGCGCCTTTGGACACTTCGCGGCTCGATGTACATCACGCGGTACAAATGGTACGAACGTCGCAGTGCCAGCACCAAAAGTTACTAACCGCCCAAACCCCAGGTACCCGTGCATGTTTTGTGCGGATATGCTACACTTCCCCGTTGATTGTCCTAGTAACCCTCAAAAGACTATTTTCTGTGACTATTGTGGGGTACGTGAGCACCTTGAGAAAGACTGCCATAAGAAGAAGTTACTCACACCCGTTTCACATCCTCAGGGTACGAATATGAAATTTGCCCCTTCGGAGCAACAGTTGGTACCAGCCTCTCGTGAAGTGGGGCATATTACCATCATCGAGAAGCCCATGAATCGCACGCTACGCATCAACGCTACGCTGAACAACGAGTCTCGCTCGTTGATTTTGGATACGGGCGCCGCCGTGTCGGTACTGACAACTCCGGTACGCGGTACTCCAATTTTTCCAACCGACGCTACAGCGTGGGGCGCGGACGGGTACCCTTTGAAATTCCGGGGCGAGCAGACGGTACAAGTGAACCTGAGGGGGGTTACGTTCGACCACACGTTTTTGATATTTGAGCGGGAAGGAGCCGGCTTGGACCTGTTGGGAATGGACATCATGAAAAAGGTACCCATGGTAATACGAGCGGATCGACACGAGGTGACTCTTCTGATGAAGAACGAACGGGACACAGTACCGGTGGCGGGAGTACGAACCACCACCCTGACACCCAACCAGCCTGGCGCTGAAGTAATCACCACCGAAGGTACTGAGGTACTCAACACCAGCGGTACGGAGGTACTCAGCACCAAAGGTACAGAGGTACTCAACACCAGAGGTACGGAGGTACTCAATACCAGAGGTACAGAGGTACTCAACACCAGTGGTACGGAGGTACTCCATGCAGGTGGTACGGAGGTACTCACCCCCTATGGTACTGAGGTACGCAACACCAAAGGTACAAAGGTACTAGATACGAATGGTACAGAGGTACTCGACACAAGTGGTACGGAGGTACCTGAAATGAACAGTATAGCGGTACCCCACCTATGTGATACAAAGGTCTGTACGATGGTACCCACAGTCTCCCCCAGTTCACTAACAACAGCGGAACCCTCAACGATCGAAGATCGGGACCCAGCCGATGAAGATGATCGAGAGCTTACACCGGCAGAGAGATGGACCGCAACTGAACAAGAGATAGTTCAACAATTGAGACAAAAATGCACGAATGCGCCCAAAGAAGCCGTAGATCGACTACAACACATCTTGGTGGAATATAGTCAAGTGTTCCAGAAACCAAGCGGCGAAGGATGCAAATTGGACGTTGCACATCGGATCGAAACGGGCGATCAATTACCTGTAAACGTACGACCCTGCCCTATACCCCATGCGTTGAAAATTGGAATCGAGGAACAGTTTATGAGCATGCTAGCTGACGAAGTAATTCGACCCTCGAGTAGCCTGTGGAGCGCACCGGTGGTGTTAGGCAAAAGAAAGACCCCAGTTGACGACCCGAAAAAGTGGAGGTTTTGCACCGACTATGGAGAAATCAACCATGTGACGGGACGGGACGCATACCCCTTATCAAAACTGCAAAGTGCGGACAGTCAGAGACCTCGAATACATGCCAATAGTTTGGACGCTGGAGGATAAAAAAAAAAAAAAAAAAAAAAAAAAAAAAAAAAAAAAAAAAAAAAAAAAAAAAAAAAATATAATAATAATGATTAAACTATTGATATATGTTATGACTATGTACTTACCTGTAAGAGATGAATGTATAGGAACTACGTCGAAACAATGTAACTAATCTAACTTAATTTAACTTAACTATTGATAGGACATATGTGTACTCACCTGAAATATTGCGGAACTGGAGATGTTGTGTAGCTTTTGGTAGTATTGTGTCATGGATTTACTAATGTCAATGCTGTTGCTAAATGAGGATACTTACTGTTACAGAAGAAGAGGTCACCATACAATCATGGCCATGGAACCGGAGCGCATCAATGAAATAGATGGGCCGCCAGCTGCAGAACACGCAACTGTGAAGCGGATCCGAGAGATCTATCACAAACGATCCAAAGAACTCTTCGAAGACCAGGAGTGCCATGTGAACACCAATCAGGCACAGGAACAAGAGGCACTTCGGACGATCGAGGCAGCCGCCTTCATGGTGGAAGCGGCGTCACAGACTCGCAATGGCTATGCGATACACGGGGCTCTCCAAGGTAGCCAAGCACACCTTGACCATGTAGCAGCCTTATTGCCAGCTTGGAGACATCTACGCAACGCGTATAGGAGCCTGGAGCAGCAGTTGGAGTTGGAGAGGGCGGCACGTCGAACAGCCCATGACGAGATTGATAAACTGACAAAGGATAAGAAGCAGCTGCAGAAACAACTCGATGCTCTCAGACCCTACGTAAAACTAGCGCGACTGGAGGACAGCGACGAGGAACCAGCGAGGACAGTTGTAGCCACCCGGAAAAAGCAACGTCGGACCATCATAAGTGACGAGGAAGACTCTGACGATGATGTTGCCCAGCAACATGAACATGATGCTCCAGAAGGAAGTCTGACACCATTGACGTCCTCCCTCACACCAGAAGTTATCTTGACGGAAGAGCCAGCAGTTTCGCCACTCACCATCAAGCTGGTATCATGCCCGGTGTGTGAGGCCAGGGTCAAACGACTTACAGCATTCAGATGTCTTTCCTGCAAACAATTCTGGACCAGACTGATCAAGAAGTACCGGGAAGGTACGCTGCATACCGCCTGCGCTGAACCACATCCTGTACCTGTCCTGGGATGCAGTCACTGCCGTCGACGCAAATACGAGGCCGTGATGCAGCAGCTACAACCGAACAAACCAATCGGCATACCCCGTACCTCGGATGAAGATTTGACCGCCGAGGACGGCGGCTTCCAGGGGAGGGAAGAGTGTAAGTCGGGGGCAGAGGGAACCTCCAACCAGACCTCTTTCTCCGAGCCCCTTGACGAGGAGGAGGAGCAAGGAGCATCGGGGCAGCTCGGCTAACTTCGGCTAGCCTCGGCTTCCCCCATCCACAGCCGCCTATTAACTTACCAACACCGCTCCCCTCCAGTCAGTCGTCTACTTGCACTTGACTCGAGAGGTTGCTCACCAGGCCGTCGTTTTTTTGCCACAGTGGTGTAGCGTTTGTAGCAGTTTGACTCAGTTTCGTCGTACCTAAAGTCACGATAGGTACGCCGCCCTTACCCTTCTTCTTCGCCTGCAACTCCCTTCGGGCTTGCGGATCTTCTCTTTGGACTTGCCTACTACAGTGGACCAGGCGCCTCACATCGGTACTCGAAGTGCCGCCCCGAGACGACCCCTAGACCTCAAAGCAGTACGGTAAACTCCATACCCATATATTTCCAATTGCTATGTTTCATGCCAGGCAATATCGTCGTATTTCAGTGTGATACACATATCTAAAGTAACGTCTAGTACGCATTGTCAATCGTATATTATATTCAAGCGACGTTGTATCATTCGCAATAACTTCAGTAACAATTAGGTACTTTTAGTACGAATCGCATATATTACTTTGAATTAGGTACATTCGGTACAGTAACTTATAACTTTTCTTTATGCATCATTTTGTCTTTGGTACATTCAGTACGCATCATTTGTAACGCAATTTCACATATTATTTGACATCAGGTACGTTCAGTACACGTAACATAAATACTTTTCTTTCATTGGTACAAACGGTACACTTATTTTTGTACAACGTATATTTGCAATTACCTTTAGCACACCTATTGTGCACTATTTCTTGTCAAGCACTTATTTCGGTACTAACGTATTTTCATTCTTTTATTTGCAAACTTAGTCAATTTTCGACGTGATATTATCTTAAGAGGTACGCGTATCGTACCAGTATTTTTGCAATTCCTTATATTGAAATACCTATACCAAATCTGGTCATATCTTAGGTGAAGTACGAATAACGCATTTATTTTGATATATCTTTATTTTCGCCAAATACAATTATTATCAGTAACTTGTACATTGAGTTGTCTACAGTTCTTGCCCCCAATCACCCAGGTTGTCTCAGGTACTAGGAATATCGGAGATACTCCTAGTACCATTTTGTTAGTTTCTTTAGGTTTTCATTACGCTACCATTGGCTCCTTCTGAGCATTCTGACTTATTCAGGGCAACGCCCTAATAACTCCGAGAACCTAAAGTCGATCAAAAACTTACAGAACGCACGCACGAACTTGCGACGGCTAACAATTTTATCCATTTTTTTTTTTTTTTTTGTTCAAAAAAGAAACAGATTTCAAAATAACAAACAAAGAATGTCACGGTCGCCACAAATGTTAAAAACAATTACACCTAAGCCGAACTGGCATGAAAATTAACAAGTTAATAATAACTCACAGCAATCTTCTTCAGAAATTATTATTGTCATGAGAGACTTACTTATACGATTATAAAAGAGAATGAAATATAGAAATTTACTGTCCATTTACGTGTTCTTCCTTGTTTCGCTCGAGTTCCATTAGATACAGGTAAACAAGGTTTGTATGGAGCCGCCATCGCGGCTGAATTACCTACTTCACGAAGTGAAGTAGATATTCGCGACAACAACAATCCATTATTTTTTTATGAATATAAAAAAATTTGCCATTAAGTTAAACCTTTGTCATTTGGAATGGACCGTTTTGGTTTATTATTTTCAATAATGGACCTTTGGGATCGACCAAGAAATTTTTTTGAATACTAGTATTGAATTTTCAGAATCGACTAAGACCACCCAGAGCTCTGTAGGACCAACCGTTCGTCCCTATAAAAACTAAGTATCGACTTGTGATAAATCAGAAGTACGAGTGTGAATCACAAAAGATGCCTGATCTCCGTTCAATTTTTAGCTTACCAAAATCCGATCTTTGTTCGTTTTCTTCGAACCTTCGTTTCTTCCCAAGTTTGTTGTCGTCAGTTTTGCTCAGTAATCAAATTTCCTAATGAAGGCATCCACGACTTTTTATTCCTTCGAACTGAGTGTGAAGCGTTTATTTCATCCTAATAAACTTGATTGTAAAGTAGGAAAGTGGTAGGAAGGTAGAGACAATGGCAGAGCCAAGTTCTTTACAGACGAGTGATCTGTATACAAATGATAAACCTACATCGATCTTTGCTATTGACGAAGTACTTGCCACAGTTTTGAAAACGTATTCATGGTTTAAAAACTAATTAATTGTTCCTCAATAATGTGATGTTTGATTACTCCAGCGCACTAACTATTCACATGATTAGGACCCTGACCTGATCCAAGGTCGAAACATCGTGAGAGAATACGAGTAAATAAGTTGAAAATAAATCAAGTCTAGAAAGGTCAATTCACCACCCCATTAATTAATAAACCTTTGTGCAATAATTTGCAGAATTTTCACTTTAATTGACTCATATTCCTCAATGACAACTCGTATAACTACCTAACTAGGATTTAAGGAGGTCTCAGTCGAGAATGAACAATCAATCAATCATCTAAACTTATTGGTTTACTCGAGAGAAACAACCACTCCAAAAGCTTGTTTTCACCGTCGATTGTTTGAAAAAGTCAAAAATGAACGTTGAAATCGTCGAAACTTGTTGGTTTAGTCGATAGAAACGACCAATTAAGAGGTTTTTTTTCCACCTTCAATTGTTTGAAAAAGTAGAGAATGAACGTTAAAATCATAAAAACTTGTTGGTTTACTCGAGAGAAAAGACCACTTCAAAGGCTAGTTTTCACCTTCGATTGGGAGTGGGGTCCACTGAATGATAAAATTACTAGCTAGGATTACCTTCTTCAGGGCTCGAAGGATGGTTCAGGAGGTCAGTGAGCATACTAATAGTCAATTTGAAGGGGGTTGGTGGAGATGCCGCCATAATTATTAAGGATTAAATTTTACGGTACCTATTAAATGTAATAATGAATCAAACACCAGCTTTCAAAACAGAACAATTAGAAAAATATAAAGGTGTCATTTAAATCTCGGCGAAGAAGGATTTCATTATTCAGTGGACCCTGTTCCCAATCCGTTTGAAGTAAGATGTTTTACCTTTTCGAAGTACCAACGTAAAAACTTGTTGGTTTACTCGAGAAAAACGACCACTTGAAAGGCTTGTTTTCACCCTCGATTGATAGAAAAATTCGAGAATGGACGTTAAAATCATCGAAACTGATTGGTTTACTCGAGAGAAACGACCACTTGAAAGGCTTGCTTTCACCTTCTATTGTTTGAAAAATTCGAGAATGAACTTATTTTAATGTTCATTTTACATTGAAATTTCTTGGTTTATTCGAGAGAATCGACCATTTCAATGGTTTATTTTCATCTTCGATTTTTTGAAAAAGTCGAGAATGAACGTTAAAATCATCAAAACTTGATGGTTTACTCGAGAGAAATGTCCACTCCAAAGGCTTGTTTTCACCTTCGATTGTTCGATAAAGTCGATAATGAACGTTGAAATCATCGAAGCTTGTTGGTTTACTCGAGAGAAACGACCTTTCTTAAGTACCAACGTGAATAAGAATCCGAAAATCGAATTTAAAAAATGCCATTTGAGCTCTAGGAATTTTTACAAAAAAAAGTGTTTAATCTTTGTTTTATTTGTACTCAACGAACCACTCAAACTGGCAGTGGTGCGAAAAGTTATTACCATGATGACTTCACCTCTCCTCATTACATCAAGCGCGTTCAAAATTGTTTCGACAAGACGACAGTTTACGTTCTGATCATTAAAGATCTTTATTCGATCAAATGACTAAACAAGTGGAAATTACGTCTATCCCCTCACGGAAAACACAAGAGGCTGTCTCCCAACGGAGATAAAGCTACCTGTAGCAGACACCTGAGAAGATTCAAACGATAAATAAGCCCAAATAGTCCAGCAAACGAAGGCTTTGAGGTAGAAAAACGCTGCAAATCATTGCTCAAAGGTTTATTATTTTCTGTATAGTTCACCCTTCTGTATAGATCACTGGTTCTCCATCAATAGCACCTACCACCATCTGTATTCTCCCTTGACCTCCCCTCTCAAATTTCAGCTTCCTGCGTTCAATCGGATTGAAAATGGCTTCGGAGCTCACTCAGCTGATCAGTGATCTGAAGAGTGAAGAAGATCTCCTCGAATGCTGGAGACGCCTGGAAGAGCATTTCCATTCAATAGGAGTAAAAATGGTTTCGGAGCTCACTCAGCTGATCAGTGATCTTTTTTTTTTTTTTTTTTTTTTTTTTTTTTTTTTTTTTATTTTTTATTGGCGTCGTATATACATACATTCGGCCTTATGATAAATCATAATTAAATTAGGTGATTATGAAATAATAAAATGTTGATCTACAGGAAAATATAAATAATAATTTCACACTTTGTGGTTGATGACGTGGAGATAACTGTAGAGAGCCATATAAACTGTCCAGTTCTCTGACATCAGTAGAGTGTCCAGGTTGAAGGGAGCTTGAACTTGGGGTGGGATTTTATGTATCATCTCCTGTCTTTGGTCATCGTATGAAGGGCATATGAGAAATATATGTTCCATAGACCCTTCACCATCGCCGCACTCGTCACAGATATTGTTTTCCACCACGTTCAGTTTGAATAAATATGCTTTGCATATCGCGTGGCCTGTTCTTAATCTCATCATGGATCTCAGGAAATGAGTGGTTGCTGTAGGAGGTGCTGTTCTGTACCAACTTTTCTTCGATGGACGGGGGAATAGTGAAATGTACCTTTGTCCTGCTGGGTAATTAGCATGGTACTTCTCCCACTTGCATTTAAGGTGTTGGGCGAACGTTAAGTTCAAATCTGTGGGAGGGAAACATGGTGGTTCTATCAGCCTTTGCGGTATCATAGTAGCCTCCTTTGCTTTTTCGTCGGCAACTGAATTTCCCCGAATTCCTCGGTGTCCTCGGATCCAGACTAGGTGAGTTGGTTTTCCCTTGTTGCGTAGTATTGCTGTATTCTTTATTATTTCGGCTTCAAGGAACGTGAGACGGGAGGTAGGTATAAGATTGCTCATTTTCGTTACTAAGCTTTGGGAGTCTGTCAATAAAACCAACCTCTTACAAGACTCCCCCATCTCATCAGCATAATTTAGCGCCTGCAATAGAGAGAAAGCTTCCGCCGAGTAAATTGAGGCACGATTCCAAAGACGGAAACTTTTGATAAAATTGTTGGAGGCGTCGTAGAACGCACATCCCACCCGGTTATCCAGCTTGGACCCATCGGTATAGATGATGGTAGCATCTGGCCATTTTTGCGACAGGTAAGAGTCAACAAAGTCATTTGTAGAAACTCCTAGATTATGGTATGCCGCCTGAGGTAAATGAGCCACTCCGAAGTTTCTGAGCGCAGGTGAGTAAGGAATACTGTATCGCAAGGGTCGGTTCTGCTTTGAAATCCAGGGCGTCTCTCCCGACCAATCCATGAAACTCTTACAGAGAGGTGGGGTCTCTTTCCTCATCCAGTATCGATCAGTCAGCGTGTCAATAGTCAGAGTTCTAATTTTATTCACCATGGTTTCGTTTCTGGAGTGTACTGTCATGAGATAGCGATTAGCTAGGAGCTCCCTCCTAAGCGCAAGGGGAGGTTCTCCTGCCTCGGCCAAAAGTGCAGCGATAGGAGTGCTTTTTAGAGCTCCCGTTGCTGTTCTCAATGCTCTATATTGGACTCTATCGAGTTTATTCAAGGTGGTCTTGGCTGCGGACGCGTAGAATATACTTCCGTAATCCATTATACTTCTAATCGTAGCATAGTAGAACAGCATGGATGTCGAGGGGTCCGCTCCCCAAGCTGTGGATGAGAAGGACTTTAATACATTTGAATATGCTTCTGCCCTAGTAACCGTTTCATCTATGTGTGCGTTCCAGTTCAAATGCCGAGTGAGATAGATTCCCAAAAATTTTACTGTTGGTGAACACGGAAATTCCAGCCCACCAAGGACCATCCTATCGCCAATATGGATTCGCCTTCGAGTGAATAGGCATATAGCTGACTTCTGTATGGAAATAGAAAGTCCTATTCTGTCAAAAAAACGAACAGTTGAGAGAACAGCCTGCGATAGTTGCTCATTACAGACATCGAAATCGGAATGGGTACAGTAAAGGCATACGTCATCCGCGTATTGCAAGATTTTTACGTTGTTAGGTAATACCTCTTCGATTCCCGAAACGTACACTATATACAGCAATGTGCTAAGCACAGTGCCCTGAGGCAATCCTCTCCATACCCTTCTGGGCCCAACTATGGCATCCTCCACCCTCACATAGACGTTCCTTTCGTCGAACATTCTGGTGATTAGATCTGCAAACCGGTTCGGGGTTCCTATTTCTTTCAGTTTAGAGTTCAGGATGGGTAGTATAACGTCATCATATGCTGATTTTATATCGAGGAAGAGAGCCAGGGTAGATGTGTTTTCCGTGAATCCGTTTTGAATATCTGTTACAAGCGTATTTACAGCATCTACTGTTGATTTTTCGGATCGGAATCCGTATTGTGAATCTGGGAGTTTGTGGTTATGTTCTAACCACCATTGGAAACGAAACTTTATGAGTCGTTCGTATGTTTTCATCAAACAAGATGCCAATGACACCGGTCTGAGAGAATCAACATGGTCGCGTGGTTTACCTGGCTTTTGAATTGGAATGATAAGATAATCAGACCAAGATTCAGGAACATTTCCGGTATGCCAAAATCCATTATAGATCTTCAGAAGGGCTCGTTTGAATTGCATGGGTAAATGTGAGAGGACTTGGTAAACTATTCCGTCTTTTCCTGGAGCGGAATCCTTTTTCGAAGATACAGCAACTAGTAGCTCCTGGATGGTGAATGGGGTTTCAAGTATACTTTCAGGGTCATCTGTATTTATGTCTACAATGAATGGTTCTGAGCGGACCCAGTCTGGTGTCAGTTTCTGAAGAAAATCCGTAATGAGATCTCCATTTCTGACTTGCCTCGGTTTTGGGAGATTAGCGTTCTTCAGAGTTCTAATCTGATTCCAAATCTCTTTTAGTGGAGTGAATCTGTTGAGTCTACTGCAATATTCACGAAATGCTTCCCTTTTTCGTTTCAGAATCGTACGTTTTGCGATAGCTGCTTTGGATTTTGCAGATAGAAAGTTTTCATATGTCGGATTTAATTTATAGTTTCTATATGCTTCCTTCCTGAGTTGCACTACTTCTGCACATTCCTCGTCCCACCATGGACTGCGCTTCCTTTTGTATAGTGGTTTGCAGATTGGAGCAGATTGGTTACAAGCGTCCTCTATCAGTTCCACAAAAGTCGTATAGTCGAGTGATGGATTCGTCAGTAAGTTTATTTTGTTAACCAAGATGGTATCAAATTTCTCCCAGTCCATTTTGTTGAGGTTCCACTTTCGTGTAGGAATCGATGGCAGTATATTCTCATCTATCGTCATTCTCATCAGTGAGGGCCAGTGATTGGAACCGAGTGGGTCGTCTAAAACTTCCCACGTGATACTGGACGATAGGTTAGGCGAGGAGAACGTTATGTCAATCGCAGATACCGTTCGTTGGATGGCTGACGGAACTAAGGTTGGAGACCCATCGTTTAGATATATAAGATCTGACTCAGCAGCAGCAGTAAACAGTGATACCCCTTTGCTCTCTGTGTAAGATGAACCAACAAGTCTGTGATGACAATTCCAATCGCCGGTAATCAAACAAGGTCGTGGTATCGTTCTGAATAGGGATTCCCATTGATTTTGGGTAATATTGTTTCTGTGACTATTATAAATCGATATTATGTTGACTTTCAGATTACTAGACAGCGTGAGGGTTGCCCCAACCATATAAAAATCAGTGATCTCGCTTGTTATATTGAGGGGTGTGTACTTGATCCCCTCTTTGACGAGAAGAGCAACGCCAGATCTCCCATCCGCTCTGTCTTGTCTTAGTAGATTATAGCCTCTAAACGAGTAGTTTCTACTTGGTTGGAACCATGTCTCAGATATCGCGGCAGCAGTCACTGGGTTGGAGTCCAGAAACTGCTCCAGGCAAGGCTTATTGCTCACTAATGATCTGGCATTCCATTGTAAAAACTGTACTTGATTATTAATCATGATTACTTATTTATAGTTTATATTGTGGATAGTTTATGATGTAGATTGAGTGTGCTAATTTAGAGCAGTCAGAAGAGACTACGGTGGTAGAAAGTCCTGAGCATTTTGGTAAGTTCCAAGATTGTGAAGGATAGTATTTGAGATTGCGTCGACCATCTCTGGACGTTGAGTTAAAGGCTGATTTGTCTGGGAGAGAATTTGGTTCAAGATTTCTTGAGAGATATGTTGGATTTGTTGGGAATCGACTTCCATGTTATATTCTCCCTCGCGATTTGGGGTTGTAAGGGATATCTGACGAATTGGAGTCCTACGTGTATTTGAGGTGTTATATTGTTGGGAACTCTTATTTTTTGTGCTTTGTAAAGCCGGTGATTGTTGTGCATCTTGGAGTGAGTCTTCTATTGTTGAGTCGTACGTTTTTGTATGACGTTTCATTTGATCACGACCATCAGGTCTGGTATACGGAGCTGACCGTGTTTGTTTTCGGATTCGTTTGAGTGTGCTATTGGTAACTGAGGTAGGTATATCGGGGTATTCGTCTTCCTCGGTTGGTCGTGAGAGGGTATGAAACCGGTTTGATGTTACTACTGAAGCATACGAGTCGGCCATTACAGAATGCTTCTTCTTTTGTACTCGATCTTGATATACAGGACAAATGTCGCTATTGGCTTTGTGATTTGTACCCTTGCAATTGATACAGGTGTTCAAATTTTCTTCCTTCTTGGGACAAGAGTCCGTTTGGTGACTCTCTCCACAGTGAAGACAGCGTGTACCGCTTCTACACTGATAATGAACATGTCCAACCCGATGACACAAATTACATCGTCGGACAGGAGGAACGTAAATATCGACTCGGCAGCGATGCCCATAGATTGAGACGTACTCGGGAAGACTTTGTGAATCGAATGATATAAAACAAGTAGATAATTTCACTCGTGTTTTAGATCCATTCTCCTCGGTTATTATTTTAGTTAATCGTCGGATTCGCTTAACTGGGATTGATGAAACCATCACACTCAAAATTTCGTTGTCGTCAAGAGAGGTGTCAACATTTCGGATTACTCCAGTTTTATATATTAGTGAGTCTGGAATGTAGGCCAAAAAGTTTTTACTCGCAAATGCTGGATGGTTCAGTAGCTGATTCGCAGCGGTCGGTGTTGACAATTCTACTTTGAATCTATTGCCTCCAACACAGATGACATTCGTAATCGTACGCGGGTCTATTTTTGTTGATGTAAATAACCATCGGCCGAATGTCATTGGATGTGTTTTACCAATGTTTGTCTCCTTTCCTTCAACGAAGATAAAAAATGGACCTTTATCATCTGTACGAAAACGGTTTGTTATGATCCTATCTTGGAATTCCTTGGTTGATAGAGATGAATCTGTTTTTTCTTGTGAAATTGCATTGTTCGGAGAGGGAGCACCTACTCCCCCTCCGTCCGGAACACTCATTTATGGGTACTAGTATTATCTACTCCCAGATGTATTAATTGTATTCTGTTCAGTGAAACTCGTATAATCGGGAAAAATACCGTAGGAATAGCCGAGAGATAACTAATTCGGTATCAAGGTTGAATTAGGTAGCTTACTTGTCAGGGGCAGGTAATCTCGGAGATAACGCACAGAGGTCTACTCCCGGTGAAAGCTAGATAACAAGTGATCTAGATCAGTGATCTAAAGAGTGAAGAAGATCTCCTCGAATGCTGGAGACGCCTGGAAGAGCACTTCCATTCAATAGGAGTAAAAATGGCTTTGGAGCTCACTCAGCTGATCAGTGATCTGAAGAGTGAAGAAGATCTCCTCGAATGCTGGAAGAGCACTTCCATTCAATAGGAGTAAAAATGGCTTTGGAGCTCACTCAGCTGATCAGTGATCTGAAGAGTGAAGAAGCCTTTGAGCAATGATTTGCAGCGTTTTTTACCCACCAACATTTTTTTTACCTACCAACTTTTTTTACCTACCAGCTAGGTACTACCTACCACACCATACTGGCTTCACACCTTCACAATCAAGTTTATTAGAAAGAACTAAAAGCTTCGCACTCGATTGGAAAAATAGAAAGCTTCATATTGAAATTTGATTACTGGTTACGCAGAAGGCAAAACTGTATACAAATCGAAGAAATGAACAGCGATCGCATTTTAGTCCGATAAAATTTGAATGGAGAAGGAAAACCTTCAAGTACTCGTAGGGACCGAGCGGTTTGTCCTACAGAGCTCCGGGTGGTCTCAAAAATTTTTAAAAATTCAATACTATTTAAAATTGGTGAAAAAACGATACCTTTATTTCGAGAGTTTTCGAGCTAGGGCACTCTTGAAAATTTCAACCCTTAATTTTCACCCCTTAGAAGTGACCTACATCAACCAAAAGCTTCGCGGCACAACTAGACCCCAAATGGAGCCCATATACCAAATTTGAACCAAATCGGTCCAGTGTTGCTAAGAAAAGTGCCGCGTACGGCGTACGGCGGACGGACGGAAATTTTTTTATTCGATTTTCGTATTCTACGTACCTTGAAACGTAAAACATCAAATTTTGAGGGGGGGTTAAAATTTTTTTTTTCTTGCTCGATTCCAAAGGCTTATTATTGAAAATAATAAACCAAAAATAGAACCCAAACCAAAATTGGCACAGACGTGGGGGGGGGGGGTATCCTAATTAACATACTAAAAGTCCTGAGAGGAGAGGGGTCCTTGAAGACCCCATTTTGGGGTTTTTCGTGAATATCTCGAAAACAGTGCATTTTTTGATAAACCATGTCCTATATTAAATGAAAGCTAATATAATTCTCTACAACTTTAATTCTATACGTTTTATCTAAATTCCGAACCATTACAAAGATATTTGCATCCAAAAATGAAGGAATTATGAAAATTAGGTTTTTAGCTCACGTTTTCGCTTTTGGTTTATTATTTTCAATAATGAACCTTTGGAATCGACCAAGAAACATTTATAACACCCCCTCAAAATTTGATGATTTACGTTTCAAGGTACGTAGAATCAAAAAATCAAATAAAACGCTGCAAATTATTACACAATGGTTTATTATTTCTCCAACCAAAATGGCATGACACCGATTGTTTACCCCCCCACTATTCACCTGATTTCGCCCCCCGCGACTTTGTTTTGTTCCCCCGACTCGAAAGGGACTTGAAAGGAAAACGGTTTTCGGCTTTGGAAGATGTGAAACAAAAATCTCCGGATGGCCTCAACTCATTCCATTAAATGAATCCCAAAATTGTTTTGAACAATAAAAGTCGCGATTGGAAAAGAGTGTTGCAGTAATTGCTTTGAAAGTAATCAAAATTTGGTGTAAAAATATTGCAAAATGAAGAAGTTATGACGAAATTCCGGTTACTTTTGGGTCCCCCCTCGTATATCTTTGTAACGGTTCGAAATGTCGATAAAACGTAAAGAATCAAAGTTGTAGAGAATTTTAATAGCTTTCATTTACAATACCACATGGTGTATCAAAAAATGCACCGTTTTCGATATATTCACGAAAACCCTCAAGATGGGGTCTTCAAGGACCTCAGGACTTTCAGTACGTTAATTAGGATACCCCCCGTGTTGGGCAAAAATTAGCTACGATTTAGCTGAAGCTAAATATTTAGCTATTAGCTGTCGAGGAACAGCTAAAATTTCTAGCTAAATTAGCTATTAGTCGAAAACTTATAGCTAACAGATTTAGCTGACAATTAATAGCTAATAGCTAACGCTGGAAAAAAAACGTCTGCCAAGTTGGGCGGGCAGTATAGCTTCCTCACTCATTGTAACATGGACGTATAGAATCAGTTGGCGAAAAAATTATGATTCTTTATTTAGCGGTCCACCGTCTAGGACCTAACCCACACAATCCCTGAAAATTTCATTGAAATTGGTTGAATAGTTGCGGAGTTTTAGTTGTAACAATAAATTTAAAGTTCGCGCATGCGCAGCGGCTATTGCTTGACCAATTTGATTGAAACTTATAGGGTGTCTCTTAGAAGTTAGTCCCTAACTAACCTCCAAATTTGAGCAAAATCGGTTCATTAGAAACCGAGGTTCCAGGAAATTCACGTTTGCGCATGCGCACTCGCTCCTATTGGTCCGAAGGTGCTGAAATTGATAGGGGACCGTCTAGGACCTAACCCGCACAATCCCTGAAAATTTCATCAAAATCGGACCACAGGTTAGTATAGTTTTGCCCGGGACAAGGATTGACCACAGACAGACAGACAGACAGACAGACCGACAGACAGACAGACACGGAACCAAAATTGTTCGGGAAGCTCTAAAACGCAAATGGAAATTTTGATTTTGGAGGACATTTTTCTTTCTCACTTCTTTCAGGAATACAAAGCTTCCCTACCTTCGGTAGAGAGGAAGCAAAATTTATCTCTCCACACGAACAGCTAGTAGCTAATCTAACCATTTCAGTTTTAGCTGGCATCAGAATTAGCTTTGGAACATTTTATCGAATGCACTCCACTGATATTACCACAAACCCAATTTGACCTTTTCTCTTCTCTGGCCACTTGAAAACCAAATCTGAAATATAACGTATTTCACCCCCCCATTTCAGACCCCATTTTCGATCACCTTGAGAGCATGAAACGCCAAGTTTCACCCCCCCCCCTCCCCCCTTAATTGTCGATGGTGCATTCAGATTTCTCTGAGAGTACTGCTACTAGCTGGTCGTGTGGAGAAATACAATTTTCAGTGTTACTTATCAACTATTAGTCGTCAGGGTCATTTTCTCTAGATTTATAGTTGTTTTGTGACCTGTTACCTGTTTAAAGTAGTTAAGAACATGTTTGACACACACATACACACAAGAATTTGTTTTTTAAGATCAAATAAATCAAAATTAAAACAGTAAATTAAAAATTAAAACATACTGATTTTTAACAAAACTTTTCGCAAGGTGCTCGAGAATAGTGGTCACCCATAAAAGTAATATCTAACAAAAACTCGGCGCTTTGCGCCTCGGCGGGGGGCTCCGCCCCCCTGCACCCCCCGGTTTATTTCTTTTTCCATACTCTGTATGAAATCATAGGAACACAGAATGTGTTTTTGCGATACTAGTCATCCGTTAAATAAAAAACAACAACAATAAATGTGGAGTTGACATTAACATGACAACCAATAAACATATCACCAGATGTTTTTTCTGTCGCTTTTTCGTGACGATTTTTTTTCGGTAGGTCATCGCAAAAACACATTCTGTGTTAAAACGCTGCAAATCATTGCTCAAAGGTTTATTATTTTCTGTATAGATCACCCTTCTGTATAGATCACTGGTTCTCCATCAATAGCACCTACCACCATCTGTATTCTCCCTTGACCTTCCCTCTCAAATTTCAGTTTCCTGCGTTCAATAGGATTGGAAATGGCTTCGGAGCTCACTCAGCTGATCAGTGATCTGAAGAGTGAAGAAGATCTCCTCGAATGCAGGAGACGCCTGGAAGAGAACTTCCATTCAATAGGATTAAAAATGGCTTCGGAGCTCACTCAGCTGATCAGTGATCTGAAGAGTGAAGAAGCCTTTGAGCAATGATTTGCAGCGTTTTTTACCCACCAACATTTTTTTTACCTACCAACTTTTTTTTACCTACCAGCTAGGTACTACCTACCACACCATACTGGCTTCACACCTTCACAATCAAGTTTATTAGAAAGAACTAAACGCTTCACACTCGATTCGAAAAATAGAAAGCTTCATATGGAAATTTGATTACTGGTTACGCAGAAGGCAAAACTGTATACAAATCGAAGAAATGAACAGCGATCGCATTTTAGTCCGATAAAATTTCAACGGAGATTAGACCTCTTTTGCGATTCACACTCATGATTCTGTTTTATCGAAGGAAAACCTTCAAATACTCGTAGGGACCGAACGGTTTGTCCTACAGAGCTCCGGGTGGTCTCAAAAATTTTTAAAAATTCAATACTATTTAAAATTGGTGAAAAAACGATACCTTTATTTCGAGAGTTTTCGAGCTACGGCACTCTTGAAAATTTCACCCCTCAGAAGTGACCTACATCAACCAAAACCTTCGCGGCACAACTAGACCCCAAATGGAGCCCATATACCAAATTTGAACCAAATCGGTCCAGTGTTGCTAAGAAAAGTGCCGCGTACGGCGGACGGACGGAAATTTTTTATTCGATTTTCGGATTCTACGTACCTTGAAACGTAAAACATCAAATTTTGAGGGGGGTTATAATTTTTTTTTCTTGCTCGATTCCAAAGGCTTATTATTGAAAATAATAAACCAAAATACGTTATATTACAATTTACCCAACTTTTTTGCAAGATTTGGTTTTTAAGTGGTCAGAGAAGAGAAAAGGTCAAATTGGGTTTGTGGTAATATCAGTGGAGTGCATTCGATAAAATGTTCCAAAGCTAATTCTGATGCCAGCTAAAACTGAAATGGTTAGATTAGCTACTAGCTGTTCGTGTGGAGAAATGAATTTTTTTCAGCGTTAGCTATTAGCTATCAGTTGTCAGCTACAGCTAAAGCTATTTGCTATTAGCTGTCGAGGAACAGCTAAATCACCGCAGCTAAATCTGTTAGCTATAAGTTTTCGACTAATAGCTAATTTAGCTGGAAATTTTAGCTGTTCCTCGATAGCTAATAGCTAAATTTATCTTTTAGCTATTAAAAAAAGCTATAAGCTAATTTAACTATTAGTTGAAAAATTAACTAGCTAATAAATTAGTTAGCTAATGCCCAACTCTCTCTCTCCCCCCCCCCCCCCCTACGTCTGGACCAATTTTGGTGTGAGTTCTATTTTTTCTATCTCAGGGCCCCTTTTTTGTCTTCGTTGCCTGGACTAAAAAGGTACTTAAAGAGGAGAAAAAGTGAAATGAAAATTACCAAAAGTCCCAAATACTTTTTTAGATAATTTTAATTAAAAATAAGAATGACAAAAACTTGTACAATAATGTCATATAAAACGTCTCAAAAGACAACAATCAAGAACCTCCGATAAAATACGATGGTTTACATCACTTAAAACTAGTTTAAAACCAAAACTAGAATACATTATCTAATACGAATAAGTAATGTTTAAAAATATACATTTTCAGTTCACATATTTATACAGTTTTAATTTACTTCCATTTTGTTTGTGAATGGATGTAGTCATTCATGATTAATTTCCAATAATAAGTGCCTTCGCAGAATTTTTTTCTTCAAAACCCGGGATGAGACACATTAAGTGAACTTGATGAACTCAAGTTGTAAGGACACATCTATAGAGGTACCTCCAAACAAGTTGTGAATTCCCTGGTAGATACATTGGGGTAATAGCATATTTTTTCAAAAACATTTTTGTGTAGTGAATCCCTATTGAAGTCAGGATCTGTAATTAAAACCCACAGAAACAATTCCTACTAATTTTCAAAAAACGGTAGTTTCGGATTTAACCCTAATTGGACCATGGTGTCACTAGTGTCACCGAAAACATCTTGAGAATTCCACAGTTGTCCCAAAGTGTCGACAGATTAAGTAGATTTAAATTGCAATTTAAAAATTAATGGACAGAGCTGAATTTCGATCATGATGTGAATTTATAGAAGTCAAAAAATTACGTTTTGATAAAAATGTGGACAATGTTTTCATCGACCTCCTTGGAAATTTTAGTCAAAACTATATTTTAAGACTTCCAATAGGCCACAAATAATTATGCTGTTTATTAAATGTAAAAGTTTAATATTATTTTGGTTACTCGGATGACATTTTGGGATATTTGTGGAGATCCTGAGATGTTTTCAGTGACACTAATTAGCGTTAAGGGGGTTCATGAGTCAGTTCTAATTTAATACTTTTTCATGTACCTGTTTCTCTGGATATATTCATGATATCTTGATACTTTTTTTTAATTCTCTATCTACTCTTCATATAACCGCTGTGCGAGTTTCAACTCTGTTGAGTTGATATTATTTTACCTAAAGACAATATAGCAAAACAGTTTTTTCATAATTTTCATGCTAATGATTTTTTAATTCTAGCCATGTTTCTGTTGGGAGTTTTCCGTCCAAATTTGTTCAATGACTGTAATAAACCCCTTTCGACATTATAAAAAAAATGCAAGTTGCCAGCTGTATTGGCTGCCGAGAAACAAGTACCTAAGTGACGAAAAACAAGGGTTTTCCGGTTTGGAGAAAAACCGCGATTTGTGAAAGGTTACAGTTTTTTGAGATATTTGATCGAAGTTCGTAATCATTTTATATTGAAGAAATTGAAAATGAGGTCTGATTATTCCTTATCCATGATTCTTATCAGTCAGTTTTTGCACCAGTTAGGTAAGGTTATTTCATATCACGTAGTACTGATAAGAATAACGGTTATACACTATTGGCTCACTTGATTTCTTCATTAGTCTAGTGCTATGCTAGTTTTGTACTACTTGGTGGCATGGGAACCAAAGCTGGAACCATGAAGTAGGACATATTAGGCATCAATCAGAACTTATGAACAGCGAATGAAAGGTAGGTAGTGACAGAAATATAGAAACTATGAACCTGGAGCAGGAAACAGCTATCCCTCCGAAACAGCGTTTGGCTCCTCAATCTTTGAAAACTCATATCTCTGCTTTCCACTGCTCAAATTTAATATTGTTATATACCAAAATGCATTGAATTCGACAAGACCATCCATCTATCATTTGTCGATCTCGAAAAAGCGTTCGATCGGGTACCATGGAAGGAGCTATGGAGAGCCATGGAGAGTCGTGGTGTCGACCCAGGCCTCATAGCAGCAATACGAAGCTTCTACACTGAGTGCAGGAACTATGTGAGAACCTCCAACCAAACTTCCAGGGAGTTCTGCACCTGGGTGGGTGTGAGGCAGGGTGATGTGCTGAGTCCGCTCCTCTTCATAACGCTCATGGACGACGTGATCAAAAGCTGCAAGGCTCGAACGTATCGGTACAGCCCTGGGCACTACAGGTTGTCTCCCGTCAAAGTGGGTGAACTCGCTTTTGCTGACGATGTGGCGTTGGTGGCCAGTTCAGAGGCCAACCTGCAGCGAAACCTTAATGTATGGGTGGAGGAGTTGGAGAAGAGAGGAATGAGGATGAGCCTGGGTAAAACTAAAACAATGATTGTCTCTCGAAACAAGCAGAGCCACAAGATTAGCGTGAGAGGTACTCAGCTGGAGCAAGTGGCAGAGTTCAAGTACCTCGGAGCCGTATTCCCAGAGGACGGGAAAATCATTACTGAGGTGAACTCCAGAATTGCCGCAGGAGGCAGGCTCTTCTACGCCCTCAACAGATAGTTCATCAGCAAAAAAGAAATCTCAAAAAAGGTGAAGATGACTGTCTATAGAAACACCTATGTCCCCATCCTCACATACGGCTGTGAGACTTGGTCCCTCACCGAGAAACATTTCAGCTCGATCCAAACCCAGGAGATGAGGTATCTTCGTAGAGTGGAGGGAAAGACAAAGCAGGACCGCATCAGGAACAAAAATTCCGAACAATGCTCGACGTGCAGCCGCTCTCCCACACTATCAAGTCGGCCCAGCTAAGGTGGGCTGGACACCTCTGGAGGATGGACCCGGATAGGCTTCCAAGAAGAGTGTTTGATGCACGACCCCAGGGACGCAGACCCAGGGGAAGAAGAAGACGGACTTGGGTAGATAATGTTGAAGAGTCGCTGAGGTCAAGAGGTCTCACTATCGAACAGGCCAAAAAGATGGCTCAGGAGAGACCAAGATGGCGATCTCTTTGCGCCACCTCTACACCCTAGGGTAACGAAGAGGACGACTAAGTAAGTAAGTAAGTAAGTATATACCAAAATGTCAGGAAAAACCTGCAGAATTTTATAAAAATAAAAAAACGAAAAAGTGGAAAAATTTTTGATTTTGACTCATGAACCCCCTTAAGCGGGAAAACCATCACGTGGCTATGCAGGGGCAGGGTGGGGGCTACGTCATCATAAGAATGATCAACGCAACAACACTAGGGAGAGCAACTATTTGCTTCATTACTGTGAAATTTAGAAATTAATTCAAACATGCAGGCGCTGAGATATATAATTTTTCTTCACTGTTCAACGTTTTATTGTAGAGATTTGAGATGTTGTTTCAATTGGAAATCTGTGAACACAGATATATTTTATGGTGTTTTCAACCATCCCTATGGAGTTTGCACCCTTATTTCACTGTTTCCGACTTGATTCTGTCCTCAAGGGCAGAGATCTCAACGCACTCTATCGTGAGATTCCTTGTTGTACGGTTGTTAGTTCCTTGTGAGTTAGGGTTGTTGTACGGCTCCCCACCAACACTCGTGAGGACACTGTTTCCATAAGGAAATATGGCTAAGAGGAATTTCGAAATTCAGACAAATGCAACTACTACCTCATTATTAAAGTTACAACAGGTGACCAGAATGAATGATCCAAACTTCATGGACTGACTTCCAACAACAACTGACTTGAATGGACTGACTTGTTAATATTTTCCCCGAAACCACCATCTAACCCAACTTTTTTTCTCTCAACTTGTAAAACTCCCTTCGATTACACTTCAAATTTGAGAATGCCAATGGGAAGAGCATGACACTGCCTCTCTGCTCATCACTGAATACCTCTCAATTTCCAGAAAATATCATTTCAATGGGCCAAGCCCTCGATTTCGCTTCAGGTCACGTTTTTCCGCGTTTAAAAGTATTTTTCTCAGAAAATTAGGTAGATAAAAAGTAATTTGAACACATCGTTGAAAATTTGTTGAATTTCAGAAGTTTTTATCTGAAGAGAAGAACGTTTAGTAATGGGAGAGTCGTTTAAAAATACTGTATAAGCACAAAAGTTGTTCCAAATTAGTCATAGAGTCAGTCTCTGAAGTTTGGATCACTAATTTTGAGACACCCTGTATTACTTACTGTAGACTTACCAAACCATTTACGTAGGTGTAAAATTATAAGTAAGAAGCTACGTTAGTATTTGACAATTTGTATTTAAAAATGGATATATTCTTGAATACTTGGGGGCTAAAAGCGTAGGGTTATATCTAACGTATAACAACATTTATTTTTCATTCAAAATAAATGTTTAAGGTATGTACTGAACATTTAGTGTTTTACCAATTGAAAAAATGTGCTCTTGTTTCGTAGCTGTGAGCCCCATTTTATTGATATGCTCACCACGCATACATTGTAGGCCCAGTAACATAAAAAATAAAAGTAAATCAAGTAAAAGTTCAATAAATTTCAATATTGAAGGAAGACTGTGAAGAACACTAATTATTCAAAACCAACCATGAATCGGTACGAAGATCTTACTCCTGGGGGGTGTTGACTCTGCCTTCGAAGGTGTGGTACCTCAGAGCTCTGAAATCTGGAGACCTCAGGTCGCATTGGTCGCAGACGTACTGAACCTCCTTGTAGATCCTCATGAGGGAGCCGCCTCTCAGAGGACGCTGGACGACGTTGTCCAGGACGGTGACTTCCTTCCTGAACGTCTTGCAGGTGGTTTTGTCGTTCCCAGGCATCTGAAAATTAAGAATTTATCAACATTATTTAGAGTCGCGACTCTTCAGAAAATTTCTCGAGTCAAGGTGACATCCGCCAGCGTTATAATGATTCCCAAACCCGATAAAGAAGGAAATGACTTGAACTCCTACAGACCAATCAGTTTACTTTCGTTACTATCGAAAATATTCGAACGCCTCCTTTTTCCACATTTCCTGAACTACACTGGCCATTTAATCCCAAATCAGCAGTTCGGTTTCAGAGAGTCTCTGTCATGTCCCCAACAGTTGCAACGCTTCACTTCCTACATAAAATCTGCCTTTCAAAACAACCATATATGCAGGGTTACATACTTCGACGCCGGACAAGCCTTTGACCGACTTTGGCACGACGGCCTCCTTTACAAGTTAAGACCACATCTACCCAACAACTTATTCAACCTGATAACTCACTATTTGACTGGTCGAACTTTTCAAGTGACTGTGCAAGGCGAAACCTCAACGATTAGACCGATACTAGCTGGAGTCCCTCAAGGGGGGTGCCTTTCGCCGTATCTTTACAAATTTTTCTGCCACGATCTACCTCTCCCCGACTCCCCGGATTTCTCAGCACTCTATGCAGATGATTTAGTTTACGCAGCAAGTAGCCCCGAGTCAGAATCTGTAACTGCTCGACTACAACAACTTCTCGAGACTCTTGGTCAGTGGTGCACTAGGTGGAGACTCAAAATTAACCCGAGCAAGTCGAATGCTGTCACTTACACGCACAAAAAAGTGTTCACAAACTACCCCTTGCTATATCTGAACGAACCAATTCCCTCATCCACTTCTCATCGCTATCTCGGTCTAATTTTGGATCAGCAGCTAACTTTCCACGACCACATAACCCATCTACTTAAAAAGCTAAAAATCAGAACTAAACAGTTGAAATCCTTACTCGATAACCCCAATGTTCAAACCCACAATAAAGTTAGGATTTACCTGACACTCATCCGCCCAATTTGGGGAACATGCTCGAAATCGGAATTCCGGAGAATCGAGCAGCAACAAAACGCAACCCTGCAACACCGAATCATCCATACCCCACCTTACGTCAGAAACAACACCATCTACAACGACTTCAACATTCTCACTCCCACCGAACTCCTCATGAAGCATACCAGCACTAACTAGTACTAACCATGAGCATCTTCAACCCACTAGCAGCAGAAGGTCCCCCCCCCCCTCCAATGCCTCGATTGACTCGCCCTCGCTTCACATTTTGTAACTTTTTGGACGCTGACTAAAAAGCAAGAAGTAATAACCAATTGTATCGATTTTTAAAACAATTTAAATGATTTGTAACTAGTGATCATCCTGTACCAATTCTTCAATATGGTATGTTATGTAACATAACGGGCATAAATAAAGCTGTCAAAAAAAAAAGTGACATCCATCTCGAGGAGAAGGGTCTTGAGGGTGGTCTCAGCTCCAAATTTTCTCAAGGTGGCTTCGAGGAGATGGGAGAGATCTGGGTTGTAGTACGAATAAAATAACTCGCGATGAGATTGTGGAAAACCATTTTAATAAAACGGAGTCGAGTAGAACGTTGTCTATTTCCACGAAAATAATGAGTGACAAGTTAAATCGATTTCGACGGTTAGGTCATCATCAGTAACAAACAATAACTGAAGGTAAATCCCAGAGAGCATAGCTTATTTAGTCACAAGTGAAAGGGAGCTTGAATCCCATTGGTCGAGAAAGTGAAAGTCATGTGATATAATTATGATGACTGGATGGTTCGTTGAGTAGTTACAAGTTTAAACCGAACTGTTGTAGGAACCAAATTTCCCGTATCCATTCATTTCCCGTTGTATTTTATGAAGAATAAAGCCTTCTATAAGGTAATAACTTTCATTCAGAATATTTCAATTTATTCTTCATAAAAATTCATGCAATGGATAGGCTTCTTCGTCCATCAATACTAGACTTGAACCCAGATTCTACCAACGCTCCAAGTCATTGGAATCACTGGGTACATCGATTCCAGAACTTCATCAACAGCACTCAAGCTAACGAAGAAGAAAAACTGCGTCTGCTCATCAACTACATTTCTCCGGAGATATTCGAGTACGTGAGTAGATCCGATTCATATAATGACGCAATCTCCATACTAAAGTCCATCTTTGTTAAACCTGTTAACGAAGTATTCGCAAGGCACAAGCTCATCACTAGACGTCAACAAGCTACAGAATCAGTAGACCGCTACCTAGAGGCTCTTCAGCTTTTGAGTCGAGATTGCCAATTCAAAGCAGTAACTGCTGAGACTAATAGAGATGACTACATTAGGGATTCTTTCATCCGTGGTCTAGTGAATCCCAATATACGTCAGAGATTGTTAGAAAATTTAACGCTTTCCCTCACAGACGCTCATGCGCAAGCCCGATCTCTAGAATTAGCCCAAATACAAGCTAAGCATTACGACGATCCTATTCCTACTACAACTGTCAACGCAATCCATGGGTCAGAGAGTGATTCTACAGAACAAGAATCATCTGAGCGGAACGTTTGTGCTACTCGCAAGGGCAAGTGTTACTTCTGCGGACAAGAAAGACACTTGCGCACAAAATGCCCAGCTCGTGAAGTAAAATGTAGGAACTGCTCCAAAATAGGTCACTATGCTGAGGTTTGTCGTTCTAGCAAAGCAAAATCGGTTAAATCATCGGCCGCTTTAGCCACAATTCATTCTTGCTCTGTTTCTTCTATGTCGAAGGTGACAACTACAGTTGACATTGCTGATTCGAAAATATCTGGTATGCTGGATTCCGGAAGCGACATAAGCCTTATCGACAAACGTGTGGCACTTCGCCTTGGATTGAGAATCTATCCAATCAAAGATGAAGTTGGGCTCGCAGCGAAAACGCACCGTGTGTCTATTCAGGGACAATGCAAAACTGACCTGACTATTCTTGGCCATCATTACTCTAATGTGTCATTATCTGTCCTTCCAGACCTATGTTCTGCGCTAATAATCGGTCGTGATGTCCTGCAACAACATTCCTGTGTCCAATTCGACTTTGGAGGTCCAAAAGCGCCCCTGCAAGTCTGCGTCTTTCAAGCTGCCAACGTGGAGCCTGCAAAACTCTTCTCTCATCTAACTTCTGATTGTAAGCCATTAGCTATTAAGTCTAGGCGACATACTGACTCAGACTTGAAGTTTATCGAGGCAGAGCTAAGAAAACTTTTAGAGGAAGGAGTAGTAGAGAAAAGTCTCTCTCCATGGCGGGCACAAGTACATGTTGTAACTGGTTTTCACAAACGCCGCATGGTCATTGATTATTCGCGAACAATTAACCGCTATACACACCTAGACGCTTACCCATTACCTCGAATCGACGACATTGTGAACAAAGTCGCAAAATATAAGGTTTTTAGCACTATTGACCTCCGAAGTGCTTACCATCAAGTACCAATATGCGAAAAAGATCGCCCATACACTGCCTTTGAGGCGGCTGGCGAGCTGTATCAATTTACTCGCATTCCATTTGGTGTTACCAATGGGGTTGCTGCATTCCAAAGAGTAATAGACGGTATAATTCGTAGGGAAGGTCTCAAAGACACATACGCATACTTAGACGATGTTACTTGTTGTGGACGTAGTCAGGAGGAACATGATGTGAACTTGGAGAGATTTTTCAAAGCTGCTGAAAAATTCAATCTTACAATCAACAATGAGAAAAGCTCTTTCTCTCTACGAACGATAAATCTCTTAGGACACACGATTTGTAATGGCACACTTCGCCCCGATCCAGCTAGGATGAAGCCTCTCCAGGAGTTACCTCCTCCGACTAATGCATCATCTCTCCAAAGAGCATTAGGAATGTTTTCTCATTATTCGGGGTTCATTCAGAATTTCTCTGAAAAGTTGAGACCACTGATGAACAGTTCGTTTCCTCTCTCACCAGAAGCACTTGATTCGTTCTTTGACATGAAGAAAGCTTTAATGAGTGCGTCTTTGACTTGCATTGATGGAGACTCTCCATTCTGCGTGGAGACGGACGCATCTGATGCAGCAATAGCGGCCACCCTCACACAAGGTGGAAGACCAGTAGCCTTTTTTTCCCGCACTTTGAACAAGTCAGAACAGCACCACTCTTCAGTCGAAAAAGAGGCGTATGCAATTGTAGAAGCAATTCGCTACTGGCGCCATTTCCTCTTAGGTCGCCATTTCCGTTTGATTACAGACCAAAGATCTGTTTCGTTCATGTTTGACACAAAGCATACTGGCAAAATAAAGAACGAAAAGATCACAAGATGGCGTCTTGACCTCTCTTGCTATTCATACGATATAGTATATCGACCTGGAAAAGACAACTTAGCGGCTGACGCTCTCTCCAGGGTCTGCACTATTTCGTCTGGGCTTGAGAGCCTTGCGACGCTACACCAATCACTCTGCCATCCAGGTGTCACTCGCTTACAGCATTGGATACGAAGCAAAAACTTGCCATACTCTATAGACGATGTCAGACGGGTAACAACAAGCTGTAAAGTTTGCTCAGAACTGAAGCCCAGATTCTTTCGACACCAGGGAACACTAATCAAGGCCACTATGCCTTTCGAAAGACTCAATGTCGATTTTAAAGGACCAATACCTTCTCAATCAAGAAATCGATATATCCTCACAATTGTAGATGAGTACTCCCGGTTCCCATTTGCTTTCGCTTGCCATGATACCAGCACTTCTACCGTAAAGAATTGTCTTTTCACACTGTTCAGTATTTTCGGAGCACCTTCTTATATCCATTCGGACCGTGGTTCCTCTTTCATGTCCCAAGAGCTCAAAACTTTTCTTGCATCATTTGGGGTAGCCACAAGTCGAACCACAGCTTACAACCCTCAAGGCAACGGACAAGTTGAAAGATACAATGGAATTATTTGGAAGACAATCGAGCTAGCTCTGAAAGGAAAAGAGATGAAAACCTCTCAGTGGGAGAGCGTACTTCCCGAGGCTTTGCACGCCATAAGGTCCCTCCTGTGCACCAGCATAAACGCCACTCCTCACGAACGGATGTTCAATCATCCCAGACGATCAAGTAACGGACAGTCAATACCATCATGGCTCTTGACTCCTGGACCAATCCTACTCAAAAAGTTCAATAGGCAATCGAAGTATGAACCACTGGTGGAACAGGTTACCCTCGTAGATGGTAACCACGATTATGCGGTTATTCGGTACCCTGACGGTAGGGAAACTACAGTTTCGACCCGACACCTTGCACCAACAGGGGTATCCTTGTGTAATCTGCCAGAAGAAGACAAACTCCAATCATCAAGCCTACCAAATACTCCACCAGACATCAGTGTGAACGATGGGCCTCTCAAACGACCAACTCCAATACTCCAACCTAATGCCGATGGGAATAGTCCAGAACCATCGTCACCCATGATACCAGATCCTGCACCTACGCTACAGGATCATCCACGATCTAACTCGCCACCTCCACCGACATCATCAACGTCACCACCCTCAGCGGATCCCTCACTTCCATTGGGAGGCCTCCCATCTCCGAGAAGAAGCTCGAGGTCAAGGAGACCCCCATCATACCTCCGAGATTATGTTCAAAAATGAGAAGGGGGTGAATGTGATATAATTATGATGACTGGATGGTTCGTTGAGTAGTTACAAGTTTAAACCGAACTGTTGTAGGAACCAAATTTCCCGTATCCATTCATTTCCCGTTGTATTTTATGAAGAATAAAGCCTTCTATAAGGTAATAACTTTCATTCAGAATATTTCAAGTCATATCCAATCAGATTGAAGCAGATATAAGTGAAAGGAGAATCCTATTGGTTCAGAGAAGTGAAGGGACCTGGGAGGATCATCAAATGCAAATCTAGGTGGGCTCCAATGTTCCGGTGTGGACCATCAGGTGAACGCATTGACACCTGAGTGTTCCCATTCACTTTTCCTCTCAGCAATAAGAGTAGCCGCGATGCACCTGCATTGTACCGGATTATTTTATGTAGCAGTTTATTAATAATTAAATTTATTAATAATTAAAGGATTATTCGTGATCTCAATTATGTCAGGTAACACAGGTAATGGGAACACTCAGGTTATTCGGAACATGGAGGCCTAAATCGTAAGGAGCCACCAGGGGAACAGCCGGGAGACCTGGGAACATGTAGACCCACATACTAGGGGAACACAGGGTGCTTTTTTGAGCCTCCGGTAACATCGAGGGGGTCTCTCGAGTGTTTTTCTACGAGTTTGGTATCATTTCCTAAGTAATTTTTCACTCTGAATCCAATGGTGATACTTCCGAATAATTCTGACTAGAAAGAGGATTTTTCGAAGAAAACCTTCGTTTTTCGTACATAAAATACGCATTATTCCTAGATATGGTAGTGAGCATGAAGTAACACCTTTCTACTCAATAAAAACGCCGAATTTGTAGCTTATTGATGGTTTTATTGAGTAGAGAGGTGTTACTTTATCACTATAGGATTCAGCGTAAAAAATTACATGATACCAAATCATCTTGAGATCGAGGGTGACCATAAACCGCGTAAAACACTCGATTTTCTTGTAAAAAACACATTTTCTTGCATTCTTGATTTACTCTACCAATTTGAATTTCAAAAAGAAAAATTGAGAAAACTGACAATTTGAGCATGTTTTCTCCGAAGAGTGCCCATCGAAATCAAAGTAAAAATGTCAAACAAAAAGACAATTTTTGAAGAAAAAAAAATCAAAGTTTGCTTTGACTTATTTTTTAGAAATGGTTTATAGTTAAGAGATTTTGGTTTTACACTAGGTAGCTTGGAAATTTAACGCTCTTTCAATGACGTAAGGTCTAAAACGCGAGAAAAAAAAACTTTGAAGTGAAAAGAAAGGCATTTTACGTCGGTTAAGAAGAAATTGCTAGGAGACATTTATTGTTGAAAATTAGTTGTAAAATCGATCCTTGAAGTTTGGTCCATCCAAATGGTAGACACCCTGTATACTGAAGTCTATTATACTATACCACCTTTCTATTTAAGAAACGATACCGCCTATCTACTAACATGAAGAAGATGGGCGGAGTCAGTTCTTTGGCTACAGTGGATCTGTTTGATTTGTTCGTGAAATAAAAGTAGGTATGAGGCGATGCACGAGAGAGAGCAGCGCATTTCAAAACCAAAATCTCAGCATTAGAGAAAATGCGAGATAGGCGATTATTAATATACTTCACTCTACTTCATACGGTCAAACTAACAAAAGGAAAATATGATTAATAGGTACTGCAAATAATTTGAGATTTCCCGGTTTATCAAGTAGGTACCTACCTACATCTATAAAGAAGAATAACATTTAACTTGAGAACTTGGATTGTCACGTATTGATTGAACGGTTGTTGGTTCAATAGAATTTTTGAGCTTATATATTTCAGAGTAATAAAAGAACTTAAAAAAGGTTTCACCGTGAATCTTACCTCGCCTTTTCCTCCTTAATTTCACTTCACACTTTTGGTACTTTGGTACTAACTACACAATGGTGAAGTGACGCTAGCGCCAAGTACTTAGAGCTGAGTTCTGATTAATCACGATAGTACCTACCAAGATACTATTTATTTCTAACTCAAAGATTAGCACTCAAGTAAAAAGCCTGCAATACTTCCAATATTTAGGTGCAGATTCTGTTCCTAAAATGCTCTCTACGCAGCAGGTACTGCCACGACATAGTAGGTAAGTGCTTACTACCTACATAGTTTGACATGAAAACTAACACATTAAGTAATACCTATACAATAGGTACCATGAATTTATGATGCATTCGCATTCTCCCAGTTCAAGTCAATTCCAGTATGAGAGTCAGACTGATTTGTTAGGATAACTATCACCAACCAAGGAGCAGGGAGTGAGTAGATGGAGGTGATAATCATTCGCCATTGGTAATATTCAGAAGCGAAATCGCGAGAAGATAAAATAAGTACTTACCGTGGAAATAAAGTTGTCCACAGAAATAAAATGCTGACAAGGCGGGAGAGACTTGTTGGACAAAGAAGAGCAGCGATCACCTCTGCAACTCCTAAGAGATTCAAACACACTTTACTTGGCTTTTATTCGCAACACAAAAGCCTCTGGTAGAAATATCAACAAGTATTGCAGTGGAAATTAGAGTAAAGCTGAAAGCAAGAGCGATACACAAACTTCTGGAACGAAATGAAGGGAAGCGAATAGCAACGCCGAATGATGGCGGACAGCAGATACCAGTGGTATCATACCACAATGTAGAGATTGATAACAGAAATGATCGATATTTTGTACTCACATCGATATTTCCATTCGATATTCGAAATTTTTGTTGAGCGATTCCCTGCAAGAAGTTATTTACAGTAATAATTCGATACCCAGAAGTTATTATTATTAGTTAATAATTAATTAGTTAATATTATCATTATATTATAATAAAGCGTTATTGGAGCAATCAACCTGGAGAGTCTCTAGATTAAAATAAGGACTTACGTCCTTTAAATTAAATTAAATTTAAACTAAATTAAATTAAATTAAATTAAATTAATTTAAATTAAATTTAAATTAAATTAAATTAAATTAAATTAAACCACGAAATTTTCGTGGTTACTTCTTTCCCAAGCAATTTTAGTAAAGTAAAGTAAAGTAAAGTAAGCAACCATTTCAGGTTGAATTTTCGTCCGACTGCCATTCTTGGCGTCGCGGACGTCATCAGCTGTCTCCCTAAGGGGAGATCAGAATTTGTTCTGATGATTTCGCTCATGGCTTCCCAAACATCACCGCCCTGGGTTGGAACGAGAGATTGCCGATCGTCTAATAGACAGAAAACTTTCTGCGGCGACCAGACCCGAACGCGCGTCCCCGCTAGACGGTCCATATCTTATCACCGCAGTCGGGTACACTGTCCACTAGACCACCGACGCCCACCAAGCAATTTTAGTATCCTTAGTGCTTTAAAATGTTCGTTAACAATCAATTTATTAGTATAACCCAATTGTTCATTAGAATTTTTCCAAGATCACAGATTCTAAGATAATTTGGTTATGTCATCTTCACATCTATTTTTGGTGGTTAATTTCAGTTTAACTGTAAGGCATCATTGCGGAGTAGGTATAATATTATCCTAGTCGTCATTTTCTGAGAAAGGGATAATAATCTAACAAAATAAATAATAATAATAAAAAATAATATAATAAATAATAATAAAATAATAAAATAATCTACTCTTTGAAAAGCATCGATACTTTTTTCGATATTAAATATCGAAACCGTTGAATCTACATCGAAAATCGCCGAAGTAAAACGACTTTACACGAACAACTTTTGCCGCGCGAATTCGAAATCCCAAAGAAATCGGTCTATTTGCTTTGCAACAGCCATGTCAACTTGGAAAGTTTCCCAGATTCAAACTGTCATGAGGTTGTTCTTCAAAATTTTGAGCAAGCCTTGAACAGAAAAGAACATAACTCGGTTTTTGTTAATTTATGAGTTATTTTCCCTTTACCTCCTTCAAGGGGTTGCTTCAGATTCTGCATTAGCTCCTGTCGACTCCTCTGCTACGTCCAGTAAGAGTAATAATATTACTCTTACTTATATTATTATATTTTATTAGTTATATTATAACTCCAAGCTTGGTGAGAGTTGTTAGGACTCCACTCATCGTAACTCTCAAATTGGGACTAATCGAGCTCTATTTCCTTGTTATCTAATGATCTAAGCAGCTCCTTTGGACATCTTGGAGTATCTTGTAGAAATAATGTTGAGATGATACCATGGAGTAGGTACGTCTGTCAATATGCATTACTTTAACTCCAGTCACTATGTGGAACCTTTCCCTGATTATGACACAGTTGCAGCCACCCCTACCTTTAAGCTCCATCCCCGTTTGCTGAAAAAAATGTCTGCCATACTTTCTCATCTCAGCCCTACCTGTTCCAAGCTGCCTTTGACAACTTGGACAAACCAACCAACCCAACTTACCTTGAACTGCATTGGATCGTCTTTCAGCCCCATTCTAATAATAATGTTTATTAGTACCTTGAACTTTAGTGATTTTTCCTCATCTTATCATTTGCATCAACCATTTCTAAGTTAATTGAATACATAACATCATGTGCTACTGTAATTATGTGTTATTCTTGTATTATCGTTTCATCCCTCAACTGCAGCAATCTTTGTGATTCATTAGGATGTTGTGATCAGCTACCTACCTCTTCGCATTTCTGTCCATTCGCTTCCTTAGCTCAGTGGTAGGAGCTCCGATTCAGAATCGGAACGACAGGAGATTGATCCCGGTCGTGGGAAGTTAATTTTTGATGATTCAACAATGTGGCGCAGTCGGTAGGACCCGAATGGTCTCCTCAGCATTTCTCAGAGGAACAATAAGTAATTCATTAAGATTAGGTCATCAAAACAGCTCCCTCCCAAGACACGAGTCGAGCCACCGCCTATTTGGACAAACGTTGAGGTCCGCAGATCCCCCGCCCCGTCAATAAGGAACAATAACAAAAACCCAGTCAAAAATACGCGTTCTCACTGGATTGTAAAACGCTGGCCAAAGCAGCCTCCCTGACTAGGTAAGGAGTACCTCAGATTTCCTAAAGGGGGGGGGGGGGGAGATGTTGTGATCAGCTACCTCATCGTATTTCTGTCCATTCACTTCCTTAGCTCAAGTGGTAGGAGCTCTGATTCAGAATCGGAATGATAGGAGATCGATCCCCGGTCGAGGGAAGTTCATTTTTAATGATTCAACAAGAACTGTCACAAAGGAACACTATGTCACGATTGAAATCATCCCGCCGATCCTAAAGTCCAAGGCAGATAAGCCCCCTCTTAAACTCCTCTTCTCTCTTGATAACTTTCCATCTGAATCCACGTGTACTGGTCAGTAGTCGCCGAAGTTTCATTGCAATAGCTCCGCGATCCTTTTCTTCATGAATTCCGTAGTGGTATCTCTTTCAACGTCAACGGGTGAGCTGCATCACACTATTTATTTTGAATTTGTCTTTTTCCACCTTTTGGAAAACGTTTTTGTTTTCTTTTATCGTTTTCTTGGTAGGTAGAGGACCCTACCTTGTTTGCCTTTTTCCACGAATAAAAAACGTATTTGATTATTCGTATCTTTATTTTAGTACCAAAGGTGGTACTTAAAGACCAAAGGGTGACAACTACCAATAACTTCATTCATTTTGAACTCGTATCTCCTCAGAGGTATTCTGCTTGAATTATCGTTTAGCAATAAGGGCTTACATAAGTACCTATTCTATATAATTGCTGGAGTTACCTATTTAAAATAAATGCAAGTCTTCTCCCCTTCTTCATATCTATGCTTTGCCAAAATTAAGCCTGCAGGCTTCACCCACTGGAAGCTTTCAAGTTCCCTTGTAAATCATATATTACTAGTGAGGGCTCACTGGCCTTTTCCCTGTCACTATTCCTAAGTAGTTCAACAACAGAATCCAGGAGAATATCGGTGGCCAATTGCATCTCCCATGGATCACCATCACTAGCCAAATAGTCCGTGAGTCTAGTTGGGTGGATGCTGCAGATCCACAGCCCCAAGGGCAGTGAGCAGCTTCCTCCACCATCAAACAGTTTGCCATCGCCAAGGCCCTCTGGAGCCCAGCTCTCAGCCCACAAATAACCTGCCTCGAAGCTTCTTGTCATTGCAGAGCTTTAACATTAGTAGAACCCAAGATGAAACATCTAACTTTTCTACACTAAGTCTTTATCACAGTCTCTCAAACCAATCGAGATGCTGACATGTTTTACTCTCTTTCTAAAGAACCCTTTTATATTTTATTTCTACTTGTTTGTTGTGATTCGACAGAGATATTTCTTGTAGGATACGCGATTTCTTGTGTTCTCATTACAGCACCTATTTCACTCCGACTTGTGGTTCATTTTATTGAAGTAGATACGTACAGGAACTAATCAATTATTTGAAACTCACACTCCTCAAGTGCCCTACTTATAGCTAAGATACGCCTTTAGGTACCCCGTAACTTCTCCGCACACCCACACACACACAATTTTTCACCGCCTACACCATACTACAGGTACTTTCATCACAGAGTGTGCACGTAACAGCACGAAATAAGGACACAATGTTTGAATCAATCAGCTTCTTTCTAGATACTTTACTGTATAAATAACAATGCGAACAAGTTGTTGAAACATGTTGAAATAAAACTTTAAACAAGCAGTATTATATTTTTGTAAATCTATGCGAACAAAATATGGCAATACATTTTCATAAAATACGCAATCTTCAATGTACATTGGCACCTTCGCTACAGTAAAAGCTAATCATTTTTACGCTTTTCAGTTCTTTTTAACATTTTTGTATCGATTTTTTTCAAAACAACGATGGGATAAGAATTCCTCAACAGTAAATTGTAGAAGATACCTACTGACAACTCTAAGCTCTTCTTCGCTATAATAGATTGACTACGTAAAACCTATATAATAACCAACCATGGGATTATAGTTTAAATTTGTTTATACATGTAAGGTTAACACCTACCTACTCCTTTTTTGGTATGTAATTTCGCTTTCAAGTGGATATACGTTATTCGTGAACATTCTTGATGGAGAGTTGTGAAGGATATGGCACACACTCATGGGTACCTCAATTGATCATGAAACGGGTGGGAATAGTAGTAAACATGAGTTGAAATACCGGTAGATGAGCTGGGATCGGAAATTCGAGGGTAAGTGAATCAAAGACCCTGATGCGACAACGAACCAACTCCATTAACTCTCAAGTACATGCCCGACCTAGTGGTGACTGTAGGTCTGCCACAGAAACTTTGCATTCCTTTGGCGCATTCTTCTGGAGAACATAGAACTAATTATCTCTTATCATCAAGCCGATTCCTGCGCACGATAATATTTTGGGAATTTCTCCCCTCAAAAGTGACATGATTTCCTTCCTACTGCAGCTTGAAATTCGTGCATTTCCGAAATTGAAATTTCGTGGCACTACATGGACATCAAATTTCTCACAGCTACAATTTCTGTGTCAAGGTTACACCATGAAGGGTTGACTCGATCGTTATAGTTCGCGGATCTGCCGCCTAGGGAGCGCCACACGGATGCAAAGTTTCTCTGGTAGACCTATAGGGATGGGACATTGATGTCAATAATTTCGAAACATCGATGTTTTGCTCGTAACATCGATGTTTTGCTCGTAACATCGATGTTTTACACTCGATGTTTCAGTCCGATGATATCGATATGTCGAGGAGATGGTCTGATAAATTTGACCTAGTTACTGCAAGGAAACCAGACAAAATCCAATTCCAGACCAGATTGAATTTACTTGGAATTAGAACACCTCCTACCTTTCAATCATCAATTTAAAAGATAATTACCAAAAAACTTATCATCTCTTTATGCTTGAAACAATAATTGAAGTGAGGAAGGTATGGGATATCAAAATGAAGAGCATAAAAATTGGATAATTTATCACGAATGAAAAAAATTTATTATCATGGAGTAGGTTATCCATCGATTTTTTTACCTTACGATGTCATCAACATCAATGTTTTTCATACGATGGTTCATTGATATCGATGTTTCTATGAAATATCGACATCGAAATCGATGTTTTCCGTACAATGTCCCATCCCTAGTTGTGATGCGAGAAACTTCCAGAACTACCAAGTAGGCATTTGGAGTTGGCCCGTTGTTGCTGCAGGGTCTCGTTAACTTCTTGTGACCATTAACATAATTAACCCTAATTGGATCTTGGTGACACTATTGTCACCAAAAACATCTCAGGAACTCCAAGTTTTCCTAAGAATATTTAAAAGAAAACTCGGGCCTCGCCAGGGGACAAGCCCCCTGGATGGTTACTTCTTAGAGCCTTTGGCTAAAATTCAAGAAACATGGAACATGCTTTAGCCGTGTTTTGTTTGTTCGCTGACTCACAACTTTGTAAATACTACTACTACTAGTACTTTTACCGCACATGTTGTTTACAGTTCTTTTAAATCAGAGGTATACCTTAGCTTCGTTCATAATTACAGCTGTTTTGGCAGCATACAATTTACGCATATGGGCTTTTCAACGAGTGGCGGCTTTTCGTGGGATGAAAACTAACGGCGATACATTTCCCTAGAAACGGGTCGGTTGTATGTGAAAATCATTACAAAAATCGCGCGCTACTTTCATTCCACAGTTCCAATTACACGAACACTTGTTGCCAGTAAGGTCAAGGCTAAAGCATGTTCCATGTAAAAAAAAAAAGTTTTCAAAAAAAGTTCTTTTGACTTTTAATAACTTACAAAAATGGTTAAAAAAATTCAGCTCAATCCATTAAAATTATTTAAAATCAGTTAATCCAGGGACACCTTGGGACAGCTGTGGAATTCATAAGATGTTTTCGGTGACACCAGTGACACCTTCGTCCAATTAGGGTAAATTATGTAGTGGGAAGTAGGTATCTCAATAACGCATATGAAAGATTATGGCTCCTATTTTGTAATGAAATTTGAAACTTAGGATCCTCAGAAAACGGGATGCCAATTTCGTAACGTAGGTAGGTTACATACCTTTTTTGGCAATTTCGAGAATTACCTACCTATAATTTATTATGTATGCCAAATAATAACAAAAAAAGCGTCATATAAAAAAACAATTACCGCGAAAACAGTAATATTAATGTTCGATAAAAAAGGGTTAACATAATTCGTTTATAAACTCAAATAATGTAACTCGTGGTATAATGATAAACCCACGAAAAGCATAAATAATAATGTACCTACGTACTGACAGTTAGACTGAATAAAGAGAAATCATCGATGGGTTGAAATCATCCATGATTACCACACAGAAGGTACTGCTAGACAATCTTACTTGAATGGAAGTAGCAATCTAGGTTCACAATATGCAAGACTGCCATTCAGAAAAATATTGAGCAAGATGGAGGATCGTCTGAATTTGCATGCCTCGAAGGAAAAAGTCGGCTCAGAACCCGGTAGAGATGAAAATCGATTGTTGATTTAAATAAGGAATAAATTATCCTTCGATTTCTATAATCATAAATCTAGAACCGTCTCCTATTGGTCTCATTTTACAACAAGAACCTATATACATTTTTTCTCAAAGAGCAAAATTTGAATGGTGTAGTGCACTAGGCACAGATTTAGTGAGCTCTACCATACAGTAGGAATACCGAAATTGCTGTTACACGGTATCAGAGAGTAGCGACAAATCACCATGAATACTATAAAATCCTACAACTTCAGTCACTCACTTTCATCCTTAGTGTGCTTATTGCTTTCAACATTCTCAAATTTTCGTTCGAGATAAATTTTTAAGTTCATATCCATATTAATTCATCATAGTTCCAGATTTTTCTTCATATAGGTATCGGTTAATCGAGCTTTCAGGGCCGAGGCCTAAACGAATTAAATACAAAATGAAACAATACTGTAAATTGATGTTCTATAGAGACATACATAATTTGAAACAATTTTTGATCAATTTAAACTATACATTATTAACTTCTATAATATAAAATTTATAAAGTGCTCTTTCCAACTCCATAAACAACTATCAGTCTCGCACCTAAATTAGGATTACAAACATTTGTTGTATAAAACGTGTAATGAACGGTTCACAACGTGGTTACGATAATCTAAAACAGTTCAGCTTGAAATCATTATTGTCAGGAAACGGAAAATTGAGTACCCAAATGGACAATGATGTACACTTGAGTGTAGGAAGAGCTACGACGGGTTTGTACTGAAGGAAGCATACAGTTTGATATAGTTGAACAGAGTATACAAGGACATAAATAGAAACAATTTTATCATCTAACAAGAATTACTAAAAGGCGTCTGCCCATCTAATGGACAATTTGAAAAAAGAGGTACATCGATAATTATTGACGGTCAAATTATTCGTTATTAGAGAGTTTTTGGTGCCAAAATCTCACGGGTCCCGTTAGGAGGAGACTAGCGCGAGCAACAGAGGATGCTACCCAGTTGAAGGAGGAAGCCCGTTAACTATGGACAGGGGGGAAGGGAGGGGCTCGTGACGGTGGGCCTCTAGGAACGGGTGACTGTCTGGGAGCACCCTTTCATCGTCGCCCGTTGTTGTCGGGAGGCAAATTCATCGTCACCCGCGAACTCCGTGCTTTGTGAAGAGGTTCCACGGGACCGTTAGTGGTTGCCAAAAACTCTCTACTGTTTCATGAACCGAGATGGGGACTTTGGATGATTTCATTTCACTTTCTCAAACGGTAGGTCTTGAGTTACACATATTTATTCGCAGGTACTGCAAAACTTTGCCATGTCAAGAAATTTATTGCGTTAAATCATTTGTAAAAGTTTGCTAATACCTGATCTGTATGAAGTTCACAATTTTTCCTCTTTTAATGGATCAATGATATGCTGATTTGAGAAAAACTTATCCGTTATCAAGGAGGTTCGTACCGCTGCAAAATGCGGAAACCACGGGTTACAATAACTTCCTTGTGGCTAAGTGACCAATCATGGCGTCAACGATGGGAGGCAGCATAATATTTTGTAGAACTTCATAGGATGATCGACTAGGCTTCAGGTCTACAATTAAGTCTCGAGTGTACAATTTCATACTTCTTCTTCATAGTGGCAACAATCCTCGCGGGATTTAAGCCTCCCTCAACTGTTTCTTCCATGCGTCTTGGATCTCTGCTATTAGAGAGTTTTTGCTGCTAAAATTTGACGGGCCCCGTTAGGAGGAGACTAGCGCGAGCAACCAAGGATGCAACCCAGTTGAAGGAGGAGGCCCGAAAACTATGGACAGGAGGAGGGAGGAACTCGTGCCGGGGGGGGGGGGGCTCTAGAAATAGGTGACTGTCTGGGGAACCCTTTCATCATCACCCACTGTTGGCGGGAGGCACATTCACTGTCACCCGTGAACTCCAAGCTTTGTGAAGAGGTTCCACAGGCCCCAGTAATGGCGTGCAAAAACTCTCGAATGTCTTCTAGTAGCGTACGCCCAGAATGGTGCAAGCATCCTGTGCCACACAATCGAACCATCTTCATCCCGGCCTTTCCAGTCTTCGATTACAGATAAGCTCCTCATTTATCATCTTTTTGGGAATCTCTTGTTGTCCCATATAAGCCACAGGCCCAGCTCGATGAAGCCAGCCAATTAGAATCAATCGAACCACGTCACTTTCCCCCAGCATTGTCATTAGTTCGTGGTTGGCTCTTTTCCTCCAGATCTGTCCATCACATACAGCTTTGAATAAGCGCTTCCTCATCATGCGTGGAGTTTCCTGCTCTCTGGTCCACGAATTAACAAGGGTCTATATTAGTCCATTGAACAGTTCACTGCTAGAATTATTCTTCCCATTCCAAGGTTCATACAATTTTCAATGTTAATTTTTGTTTCTAAATATAAATGAATTTGTTGATCCGTTCAAATCTACTGGAGGGATAATTGTGTCCACATGTATGGAGCAGGACACTAAATCAATGCTTTGTTGTTATTCAGTAGGTCGTACTTGTTTTTTGATAGATTCAGTTGGCTGCCCTGGACGAGTTTGAAAAAAAAATAAAGTGTTGTTTTCCAAATCTAAATATTAAAATTTAACTGATTTGCCCAGGATTTTTTTTTGTTGCTATAACAATCAATTTACTTTGCTTCACAAGTAATTTTTATGAGGAATAATTGTCGGAAAATCTTTTTGAAAACAATCTAAAGGAGTTTTGAATTTAGTTTAGGCCATAGCTGACTCCAGCTCCATCAGAGAATCCCATCAATGAGTCGCATGCTCTCCATTTCCTTCTGGCCCCACGGAGGCACATTGAAGCTGCACGCAGTATGGATGGACAACCTCGTCCGTAACCATCCCTTTACTTCCTGTAATGGCCGATCCCACTTCTCACTCAGACGGTCCACCAGAACCCTAAAATGCTACCATTTCTGGTGCATACATGGAGTCCACAGACGTTCCAAGAGGGGTAAAAGAGGCGTGACGTTCCTCACATGCTGCCTGGTACTTTTCTTCTCTTCCTCGGCATTTCTGAGTACTATGGCCACTGGATGAGGAACGTTGGAGAAGGCATCAGTGTCAATGACACGTACATCTAGCAATGGCTACCAAACCCCACAGCACGCCAGGTCTCCTCGTAGTCCAGGATGTACGAGGGACGCCTCAACAACGATAGGCTCCTTGACACAGTTTCCCCACGCTGTTCACATGAGCTCACCTAAGATGTCCCGAATCTCGTTGTGGCATCGTGTAATGATACCACCTGTCCTGCAGCTCAAGGCGTGACTGAGCAAAAAATCCCTCCATCCACACCCATCGCTTGTAACAGGCATTTCGAAATTCGTCATGGTTCACTGGAGCGTTGGTTCGCAATAGGTCATATTTTGGTTGATCTTTAGTCCCAAGACAGCTTCTCTAACCAAGTCGTTGTAGGCCTCCTTTATCACTCCATGAGATACGTGCCGTCTGCTTAGGTCAACAATTGCACCGACCAAGTGAGGATTGTTCCACCAACCTGTACACTTCTTCAGTGCCCTTACAACTTTCTATTGAAGATTTTGATCGATATAAAAAACACCAAGTGTTTTTGATGAGTTTTCAAAACTAATTGTAGAACTGAAGTCGTGTCGATCATCCCAGCATTTGCTCTCTAACAATACTCATACAACCAGTTACGATTTCAGATCCATACAAATTCCCCATCGCAGTTTTCAATATTCGTAGGAACGTTTTGGATTAACTTAGGTGCAGCAAGCAGGCGAACTCAAGCAGTGCGTCACTCATCTCGAATCAAAATAATATAAATTACATGCTTGGATATTTTATTATTCATACATAGTTAAAATAAACAAAACAAATGTAATAACCATGATACTGCGAAAAAATGGCGTAATTTAATATTTCAAATTTGCGAAATTTGAAACCCACCTCAGATAATCAAAGATGGATAAAGTAGATATTAGTAGAACACATGAAGAACACGTTCCAAGCGAGAGAGATACTCGACGAACAATAGTTACAATCAGAAGTGGCACTCCGCCATTTTCTGTGGTTCAGGCAACCTGGTGGTGGTATCAGGAACTATCTACTCCCATTTTTCAATTAGATTTAAAAAAATAAGTTCAAGGCTGTTTTAAACATGGAATGGGGACGGTAGATGTCCTGGTGATTCGAATACCTCAGTCGAACCAAGGTTTCGAGTGATGGGAGGCTACTATCATGCTTGAGGGGTGCTCTTGTAAAATAGCTGATCTTTTGAATCATCAATCCTTGGAACGTGTAAAAACAAAATTACAAATTAACATTTAAGAGGAAAAGTCGGCCCAACAAGATGTGCATGAACACTAAATACTTCTTAAAATGAAATTGCGATGGACTAGATTTTATGGAGGGGGATATTTGAGCGACGATGAAAATGTAACTGCGTTTCCATGAGATTATTGGCTATTTTTGAGTTGGTAATCTGCAACCATTTATGTTTAATCGGTTCAAATTGAAAGTAATGTCGTCACTTGGTCATTTTCAAGTTCTTATTCGGTACCGATTTCCTCTCACAGATCCAGTTTAACGTACTTTTACATCCCCCATATTGCACCTTCTATGATAAATCAGTGATCTGTTATAGTGGGGATTGTAATATTACATGTAATTTCCAAATAAATACTACTGAACACATAATACAAATATTCTGAGTTTGTGAAAGTATTGAAAACAGCGAAATTGAAGTTGGGACGAATCATTATGAAGATAATTCGAAATGTCTAAAATCAGATTGAGCAAACTACGAAGAACACATCATGGAGTTAATGTAGATGAAATCGTCACCCGAATAGAAAAATCCATTCAAATAGTCATTCAAGTGATCTAACTAGTGCTTTGGCACAAAATCCGTGTTTATTTCGAGATTTAGTATTGTGCAGAAAAAATCATTCAGTTGAGAGATCCTAGTAGATTCGGTTCAGTATATATTACTATAGCAAGATTTTTAAAATTTTTATTTAAATCTTACCTTAATTAACAAACTAAAAGCGGAGGGGCACGATAAAATACAAAAAATACTTTCTTCTCCGTTTAAATAAATTGATTAAAAGAGTAAATAGTGGGAAGGAGTGTAACGCGATTCTGGCCCTAGGGTTGGAGGAACTAGGGGGATGTATGGAGAAGCTTTAATGGAAAGACCACAAATTCAGGTAGATGCCAAGCAAGACGCGGGTGGTGACACTACGGAGTTCTCCAGCAGAGATTCCTAAATCACGTAACTCCTTAGAACTACACCTACACCACACCGCACGCCAGGACAGGGTTAAGGCAGCTACTCGGATGTTGTAGGCTGCCACACCTACAAGCTCAGATATCGCCTGCCAGAGATCTTGTTCATCAAGAAACACAGTGGACCCGTCATGGCGACGATATCTGGCTTCGAACCCTCACTTGGCACTGAGTACTTCCCCTCCCTATTGACCTCCAAGCCGCTTGATGACAAGGCGCCTTCTACCTGCAGTACATACAACCGCATTGTGGCGTGAGATGCGGCCACCATGAGTCCTTGGGCAATCCTGCACTTGCCACAGCACTGGCGGAGGACAAATTGTAATTTAATCTGGAACTTATTTGGTCCCAGCCTCTCAAACACCTCACCCAGGTAGTCAGTGTTGCCATCCTGATACCTTGAGAGTGCCTTATATCTTTAACACTGATGCCCTACAATGCCCATAGGGATGAATAAAGAGACACTATCCACTCAGACATGAAGTGGATTTGAGAACTCGACAGGTGAAGTGGGTTTTAGAGCAGACCGTGTTGCTAAGTTGTACCAGGGCGATCTGCAAGCCTTTATAGGTTTTTGCGACCCTACTACAGATGACAGCTTTCTCAACGCTGTGTCCACTACAAGGTTAAACAGAAGTGGCGACAACAGACGAATCCCACGCCCCATAACCAGATCACTGGACATGCAGAACCACCACACTTGCATGGTGGTCAAAAGCTTTTGCATCTTCCAGAACCGCGAGATTGGACTTGCAGCTTTTCAAGTCCGGCCAGCAAGATGCCTGTCTGAAGAAAACTCAAGCTCTCAGCCAAACCATCCGCTGGCTGAAATCTGGACGCTACCTATGACATCAGCCACCAGTAGACGAGTCGAAAACATTATGTCAAAATCTTTTGAATAGAGCACGTTGTATCCTCAATACTGCGCCATATCTGATCTAGTGGCAAATTCAACCGCTTTCCTAGGGCACTGGGAGGCAATCCTGCGCGACTTATCTATGCAGCACCGAATCGGATATGGCGAGCTACATCTAAACTGAACCTGATCTTCTAGGAACTCTCTAATAATGAAGTCACAGTGATTTTTTCCCCTACTGATTTGAGACAAGACACGACAGAACAACTAAATGAGCACAAAATCCATGCAACTGATAGAAAACCTGAGGAATTGTTTCTGAAAATTTAGATTCTACTGCAATTTATTTCATTGAGATGTTGAGTGTATTCAAATATTTAGGTTTTAAAATAGGTAAATACCAGACAAATCGCCAATAACGATCAAATGAGCGGTTTTTCTGAAACCAATGCAAACAGAAAATGTTTCTAATTAAAGATCTAAGATCACAAAATCAATGTTTTATCAAGATACAATCTGTAGTATCCCGTAGATACTACGGATATTTCATTCGTTAGGTTGCATCACTGCGCCCTCCCACCTTCGATGGTAACCTTTCTTGAATAAAACCACAAGATGGAAGCTCTTGTTCGCCTCATTAAATTATCATTTTCTTAGTTAATACTTCATTAAATTCTGGATTACTTAAAGATATTACATTGGCGGCGAGGATCGTTTTAGCTTGTGTACTTTTAAAGTACTGATCGAGTTGATTTTAGCGAAATCTCCGTCAAAAGTAGAAACTATCGAGTGAACCAGGGATTCAACTAGGTACCCAGCCAATAGGGAATTCCGTTGTGGCGGAATTTTGCATTTTCATTTCTAAATTCGGATTTATCCTTAAAAACCCCAATAAAAAATGTTCGCCCGAAAATCCGTTTAGATCGGCTATAAAAGGGAAGAGAAGATTTCCATGACGTCATAACTCGTGAAAACAACCATTTCGCTCCCTTAAAACCATCGGATACCCCTCGTACACCTCGAAATGCTCTTTCTGAAGTATTTAAGTTTGAAAAACATACTTTGGTAGCTCTTAATTTCTACAATGATAGAAAATCAATATTAGTACTCACAATGTAAATTTATCGTTAACTGTTTATGTAAGGTAGGTTCTTACATGTAATAGGAATGTAATTTTTTTGTAAATATGTTTAACTACACAATCGTGTTTTGATCGGCTATTCTATTCATACCTCAATCATGTTTCGTGCATAACGTTCCAAAATTCTTCAAAAACAATAATAAATTTATCACGAATTTTCATATGAATGATAGTGGCTCAGAGCGGTTCTTCGACATACTCAATAGTTAAAAATAAATCTTCTCACGTTGAAATATGATGACTGAGTACCTTCATTGAGCTCCAACATACTTCAAGGATGTAGGAATAATAAGCGAATTGATGGTGTAGGTACCTAATTGAAAATCGTGGAAATAACGCACGTTCCAGTGTTACCAATCTGCACAAAAACCTAAGTTCTAAATGCGAAAATGCGATTTCCTTGCACAAAGCTTCACAATAGACTTTGCATTCCACTTGAAGATTTTTTTAATAAACTCGAATTTTAAGTTGGATGCCCTGAAAGAACCATTTCAGAGGTGCAGGTATCCATCAAGGGCGTTGGGCGCAGAGTTTTCTGATGGCTCTTTTACTGACCCTTTTCACTTCGTGAAGTTCCAAACGTTCTTCTTTCTCTTTTTGCTATGAGCATTCTCTTTCGAGCCTGAAGTCGTAGTGGTACTGAAAACAATAACAAAAATATATAGATATGCGTATCAAAATGCTTAAAAAAATTAGTAACAGGCGTTTGAAATATTCTAAGAGATAATCTACTTTTACTAAAAGTAAACATAGCAAACACTGTTTACCTTACTAAAAACGCTGCAAATTATTACACAAAGGTTTATTTTTCTATACAGGGTGTTACGTTTTAAAACGGCCACAGACCAGGAATCGATTCTACAGCTCATTTCCAGCAAAAAATTACTCTTGGTAATTTTTTTGACCTTATCTCATCAGTAAAACGGCCGTAACTCCCCGAATTTTCATGCAAACACAAATCTGATAACACCATTGGAAAGAGCGTAAATTTTTCCAACTCTTTGATAGAAAAATCGATATTTCAAACCGGAAAAACGGGTAAAAAAGTTATGATTCTCAAGATTTTACCAATTTTTATTTCTAAGTCTAATTTTCACCCGTTTTTCGGATTTTAAATATGGATTTTTCCATCAAGGAGTTAGGAAATTTTACTCTCTTTCCAAAGGTGTAATCAGATCAGAGTTTGCATGAAAATTCGGGGAGTTAAAGTTTTACCGAGACATGGTCAAAATCACGAAAAAAATCTTGAAAGTGAAATAACTCAAAAACAAAGCCTCTAAAAAAAAATTCCCAGCAAACATTTTTGCTGGAAATGAGCTGTAGAATCGATTCCTGGCCTGTGACTATTTAAAATGTAACACCCTGTATAGATCACTCGTCAGCAAAGAACACGGCTTTGCCATTCACACTCGTGTTTCTGATTTATCGTAAGTCCAACCCTTAAATTCTTCGAACGGTTTGTCCTAAAGGGCTCCGCGTGGTCTCAAAAATGTTTAAAAATTCTTTACTATCTTAAATTGATGGAAAAACAATACCTTTATATCAAACTTTTTTGAGCTAGGGCGTTTTCAAAATTTTGGACCTTATTTTTCAACCCTTAGAAGTGACCTACATCAATCAAAATGTTCGGGGCACAACAGTTGTGGTCTAGTTACTAGACCCTAAATGGAGCCTACATACCAAATTTCATAAAAATCTTTCAATGCTAAGTAAGGAAAGAGCGGCGTACGGCGGACGGACGGCCAAATTTTTATTCGATTTTCGGATTCTACGTACCTTGAAACGTAAACCATCAAATTTTGAGGGGGTGTTAAACAATTTTTTTTTGTTGGTCGATTCCAAAGGTTCATGATGAAAATAATACGTGGAGAAGAACGTTGTCTACTTCCACGAAAATAATGAGTTACAAGTTAGATCGATTTCGACGGTTGGTCATCATCAGTAACAAACAATAACACAATAAGTTATTGTTTGTTACTGATAATGACCTAACCGTCGAAATCGATCTAACTAGTAACTCATTATTTTCGTGGAAGTAGACAACGTTCTTTTCTCCACAATCTCATCGCGAGTGATTTCTTCGTATTACCAAGAAAGTTAGATGAAATAAGAGAATAGAATAAGCACAATATTTTGCCTTGGATACTATCCCGTAACACACCAGAGAGAAAGTAGAGATCAGTAACTACGATCGATTGCGGATGATACGCGAACTATGCACGACAAACAGTTCAAAATTCACAAAGGTTTATTATTTTTCTACATAGATCACTCGTCTGCAAAGAACTCGGCTTCACCATTGTCACCACCTACCAACCAAAGATACTGCTTCACACTCAGTTCAAAGAAACAGGGAGTTGAGGTTGCCCTAATTATTAGGAAATTTGATTACTGGTTTGCTAAGGACGCAAAACTGAGTACAACTCGATGAAACGAACAGCGATCGCATTTTGGTCGGCGAAACGGAAATTCGGCCTCTTTTGCGATTCACACTCGTGTTTCTGATTTACTGTCACTCCAACCCATAAGTTCTCGTAGGGAGCGAACGGTTTGTCCTACAGAGCTCCGGGTGGTCTCAAACAATTCTGACGAGCCTACCTCAGGGCTCAAAGGATGTATTACTGTGTGAGTATCACATCAGCGTCAATCAACAAACCAGTTAGAGGTGCCACCATAGTTGGTGGGAGATGAACTTCTGAACTACTGCAGGTAAAATGAAATAAGGGGGGAATTTAAAACATCATGTCAGCTATAACAATAACAGGAAGCAACAGTCTTGGGAAAACAGTGTTAATTACAAAGGTAATTAAGCCAAGTAATAGTAAGGCAATTGAAAAACGCAAACTTAAAAATACCTCTCTGTTGATTTCTTCTTTAGTCTTCAATTTAATTTGTGGAAGCTGAGTCTGAAACAATCCAGAATTCCAAGATAAAATAATTGTAATACAATTAATTAACAATTCCAATGAAAGTAGCCTGAAGCAGCCACATGCCTCTCAGTAAGTAAATCAGATCACTGTGCTCGCTTACTACAAGTAAAGATATGGATTGAACGGAAACAAATAATCATGATTGTGAACGGCAAACACGTTTAGGAATCCCCTCACATCATAGTATGTACTTCGACAAGGTTCGTGAAAATGCATCGTTTGACAATAAACTTACCATAGTGGATTTGTTGAGGAGAACTTGGAGAGAAGGATGAAAGACAAATGGCACGCCATCTAAACCTGAACAAAAAAGAAGCAGGATATTTTGATAAGTCGCATAGAACGTTAGAAACTAAAGCTAGGTTCACATAGGGGGGTAGTGTCCTCCGGCTGGAGCCAATTGAGGGGCGGGACTGATCTTTGCGGATGTCGACTTTTGGAGCAGAGTGTATCATTTCGAAAAATTTGATATTTTACACATTATGGATGAACTCAGAAACTCGTATTTTTTAAACGATTAGCACTGGAAATCATTTAAAAAATATGATTTTCACCAGATATTTCGTCGTACTTTCCGTTCGTCGTTGGTCGTAGCGACCTGGTATTGGTCTCATTCGATTCTGCGTGAAAAATCCTATAAGAATTGGTGAGCGTTTCGAATTTCGATTGATTATTTTGACAATATTATTTTATAAATATGTCCAGAGTTCGGGAGAAAATCATTTAAAAAAGTATGATTTTTAGGGAAAATCGTTTAAAAAATTCGATTTTTGGGGAAATCATAGAAAAAATCATAAAATCGTATTCAAAATACGAATACGGGGGAAAATCGTATTCAAAGTGTGAATACGATTGTATTCGTATTCATATTCATACCTGTATTCGTATTCATAATCATAGAGTCACAGATAATATCATATTATGATTTGTTTTCATAATCGTATTTATGAATAAGAATGGGGTAGTTGCATGGGTCGGAATTTCGTGTTTTTGACTTCAGATTCGAATTTAGCGCACTTAAAAACGAATATGGACCAGTTTTCAGTTCGAAATTCCATTTAGTTTAGCCGTATTTCAATAAAGAAGTACCATCCTTTTTAGTGTTGGCGGGCCACACCTCTTACGTCATCCCTAAACGAGAATCTCACGATAGAGTGCGTTGAGATCACTGCAATCGAGGTCAATTCGAGTCAGAAACATTGAAATGTACTTGCAAAATGATGGTGATGATTAAAAAAACTTTGAAATATATTTTTAAGGTTTTTTATGTTTGAATTAATCGTTTAAATTGGAAATTTTGAAGCATAATTTTGGCTGTTTTGCCAATGCCCGGGGGGCACATCGGCGCGGGGTACTTCGATTAACCCCGTTGCTTTAACTGTCGTAGTTATCACGTTATCAGTTTTTCGGGTGGCCCTTTCTCGTAGTGCGGTCCAAGTTGTTACAGTTGTTAGTTGTTATAGTTTACACCAGTATTTACCATAATTTATTAGTTGATTGGTTTGGAAAAGATAATGTTCACTGTAAAGTTTCAAGAAGCTTTTAATAAACGCTTGCATACGAGTCTGCAACACATGTCTTCACTTTTCCCGCTACCCAATAATCTGCTTTCGAATGTTGTTGATAGTTATTTTAACTCAGGGGTAGGTATATCTCATTTTCTCCCGTAAGTACAACGGTTTTGGCAGTATATCATTTATGCGTAAATGTAGGGCTTTCCAACGAATGGTGAACGATTTTTCTACGAACGCGAATGACGAAGATGAAGTTCGATAGGAACAACTTGGCTGTAAGTAGAAATCATCAGAAAAACAACCGTAACTTTTGTTTCGTTTATTTGCCAAAGTATTGAAATAAAATGTCAATATGCCAAAAAGGAGAGCCATCGACTAGAGTTTCGAGGTAGCTTCCCTGGAAAATATTCCGTACATAAATATTGGCATGTTGTACGATTTTTACGTCAATAACAACAAGTTCGTCAGCGCCGAAATAAAAGGAGCCAATAATGTGAGGTAAGTAGACACTTTTATAGCAAAAGGTCAGTTGTAATTGTGATTTCTTGTGTGTAGTACTTCTTCATCCAAATGGTTGCTCATTTATTGGAAGTTTCATTGTAGTGTCATTATCCTGTACAACGTAGTACCAATGAGTGTTTGTAAATTGTTGAATAAAACGATGTTGGTTATGTCCAACTTAGAAGAATCTAGCATATTTGCGAGGTTGTGGCTCGAGTAACACCAGAACACCGCATTTCTTCACAACCATATGAGGTTTAAGTTACAGTGGAGGGAATGCCAGTAGGAAACAAAATCTTTGATGCAACATGTTTCGATTGCACAGCTAGCAAATTCAGTATGAAAGCACCACAAAGTGTGAGTGATTCTCCAATTTTATTGCCACAAACGAACATAAACAAACCCAACAGAGGGTTGCTATCAAAGGACCCCCCGGGCAAAGGAAGGGGTCTCTTGGCCCCCTTCACACCCGTGACGTGGCCCCCACCCTGCAGTGTCCAAGCCGTGTGTAGGTTTTCCCGCCTGAATCCGAAATCCCGTTTTTCGAAAAAATCTCTAAATTTTTTGGAAGCGTTTCCGGGAGTTTTATTTGCAGATTCGTACTTCAATAGAGATTCTCTACACAGAAAAAATACAAAAAAATATCATGCAACTACCCCATTCTCCCATCTCTGGCGGGCACCAACCTTCCAACCCAACTCCAACTCCAATAAATCGCTACGATGTCCCGCGTAGATGCGTCGATAAATCGCTCCAATTTAAATTGTTACAATTTATCGTTGCGTGTAAAGCGGCCTTAAAAACAACTAGGCGCCATGAAGAAACAAGCTCGGATCTGGCAAAAAAAGGGGGCAACCTGATGAGCGACATCGTGACGTCCAACTCTGGATCAATCACACAATAGCCCGTACTCCTGAGTTGCTACATTTTCACCAACGGGTTCTCCAACGGCCCAAGGCGAAAAATTATCAAGACCTGTAAAACCACCCTCGAGCGAATACCAATCCAGATAATCTCCTGGGCTGACAGGCCTTAACTTCTGTGAACTCATGGGAACTGGTTCATTGAACCAGCTAACGGCTATTGGTTAACACATTGGAAACTTCGATTTGTTGGAAATATTTATAGATTAGTCACATTGGGTAGGTACTTTAATACATTGGAAACTTGGATACGTTGGTCTCTTGATACCTTAAACATAGTTTAATACGTTGAACAAACAGACATTTTGGACAGTTGGGTATTTCAATAAGTCGGGCATTGTAATATGGAGCTGTCCTTTCGCTTTTCAACTAGATTTTATAACTTTTTTGCTTTCTCCTCAATCGGAAGGCTTCATCACAAATTTTAGGATTTTCTGTTTATCCATCTGAGTAAGTCAACTTACATATACTGAGGTGAATCCCCTGGTCAAAATGAGTAGTTATACGCATCATTACAGAAGCCCTTCAGAGGTTAGGACTGGATTCGTACCTTGATGGAGATTGAGAGTGGCATATGATCCAGGAACATTCTGTGGTGGTGGGGGTCGTTGAGGTGGCACAACTGGGTAGTTTGGGAGCGGGGAGGTCTGAGCAGAGAGGGGCGATGGCGGTGGAGGCGCACGTCGTTTGGGCATCAGCAAGTTGACGTACTCATCATTGGGGGACCCAGGGTTGGCTGAAGGGTGGGGGACTGAAGGGTACATTCCATTCTCACGATGTCCATTCACTGCTGGGCTCCTGTTGAGAGGGTTGGGCAGCGGGATACCATTGGGATTCAGGCTGAAATAGGAATTCAATTGAATTTCACCATCATGAATATATAACACACTAAAAAAAGCTATTAATTTCCAAAGAGAAATAAAATTTCTCCATAGAAAAGATATGTTTCAAAAGAATCATCAATCATCAAGAATATGAATAGCCATGAAGTATTGATCCAAAAACATTTCCAAAAAGAACAGTTTTATTATGTCAGGAAGGACAAAACAAAAAGAAAGACGTAACATCGTTGAGACAAATTAATTAATTACACCAGGTGATTATCAACACTAGGGCAAGTTAGTTACAGTTCTAACATGGAACGTGTTTTGCCCTAGGCAACACTACCCAAAAAGTGCTGGCAAATAGAGAGGCACGTAGCCTTGACACCAGATGGAATACCTTGAAAGAAGCGATATGCGCAACAGCAAAAGAAGTTTTGGGCATTAAACAAGACAAAAAGGATAAGGAGTGGTTTGATGTCGAGTGCGAGAAGGCTTTACAGAAGCGCAATATAACAAGAATGAAGGTAGTGAACAGGTTGACTAGAGCAACCAGACAAGAGTACCAGGCGGAAAGAAGAAAGGCCAAAAAGATTTGTCGGCAGAAGAAACGTCAGCACAATGCCCGTGAAATGGTGAAACTTTAAGACCACTATGAAAGTCAAAACACCCGTGAGTTTTTCGGAGGTGTATGTCGATTGAAGACTGGATTCAAGCCACGGACAAGCTTTTGTAAAGACAAGGATGGCAACATGATAGCTGACCCTCAGCAAGTTGCAGAAACGTGGACGGACTATTTCCAGAATCTTCTCAATCAGAACGCGCCTGAAGTGCTTCAAGAAAGAGAGGGCCGAAGAGGATGATAATGGTGGAAATGATGATGTGAGCCCTCCAAGCCGGGAAGAAATCAACACCATAATCAAGAAGCTTCGTAACAACAAGGCTCCTGGAGTGGATGAAATCCCAGCTGAACTGCTGAAGTATGGTGGAGAAGCCGTTAGGGAGGAATTATTCCAGCTAATCCTTACTATTTGGGAAACTGAAGAAATGCCAAAGGAGTGGACAATTGCAGCCATTTGCCCCATCCATAAAAAAGGAGATCTGCTGGAGTGTAGAAACTATAGAGGCATAGCCCTCCTCTGTACAGCATACAAAGTTTTGACCTGTTGGCTACACCAGAGATTAGCACCCGTGATGGAGATGGAGGTTGGCGAATACCAGTGTGGTTTCCGCAGGAACCGATCAACCCTCGATCATATCTTCACGCTCAGACAGATGCTTGAAAAGACGTATGAGCATAACATCGACCTGCACCATCTATTTATTGACTTTCGTAAAGCATATGATTGTGTAGTACGAGATCAACTCTACAAGGATATGAGAACGTTGGGCATTCCCCGGAAGCTCGTCCGTATGGTCAGCATGACCATGAGGAATGCAAAGGGCAGAGTGAAGATTCTGGGTGGCCTTGGTAGAGAGTTCCCCGTCGAGACTGGACTGAGACAGGGAGACCCCCTGGCCACTTGTCTCTTCAATCTCACTATGGAAAGCGTCATGCGTAATATTCGCACCAACCCAGGTGGGACAATCTTTAATAGACTGACCCAGCATCTGGCTTATGCTGACGACGTGGATATAGTTGCAAGACGGACGTCCAGTCTCTCCGGAGCAGTGGAGGAGTTTGAGAGGGCTGCAGCTTTTCGGGGGCTGCAAATAAACGAGGACAAAACAATGTACATGAGAACCTCAAGAGACTCCAGCAGCACCCAGCAAAGCACGTTTCCGCTCCTACAACATAACTTCCCCGCCGTTTCCGAATTTAAATACCTTGGTGCTATGATCACCAGGGATAATGACGTTACGGTGGAAATAAAAGCAAGGATCGCCGCGGGAAGTAGATGCCTGTGGAGCGTGCAGAGAGCTCTGAGATTTAGAGGACTGTCCAGGCGAGCTAAGCTCACAATATACAGGACTGTAATTAGACCAGTCGTTACTTACGCCAGTGAATCCTGGGTTCTCACACAGAGCAACGAGCGACTCTTGAATTGCTGGGAGCGAAAAGTGTTGAGAAAGATATTTGGACCCGTGTGTGAGAGAGGTGAATGGAGGATCAGGAGGAATAGGGAATTGAGAGCCATGTACGGACAGCCAGGTATAGTGGCATTTATAAAGCGGGGAAGGCTGCGTTGGCTTGGGCATATCCAGAGGATGGACAATAATAGATTTCCCAAGAGAGCCATGGATGGAGTGCCCGGGTGGAGAAGGCTCCGAGGAAGACCTCGACTGCGTTGGCTCGACGATGTCGAGGAGGACCTCAGGAGACTGGAAGTTCGTGGATGGAGAAGGAAGGCTTTGGACCGCGGGGAGTGGAAGGCGGTTGTCGAGAAGGCCCTGGTCCTTGAAGGACTGTAGTGTCATATATAAAAAAAAAAAAAAAAAAAAAACACTACCCAAAATACGTTAGGCAGAAGGGGATACGCGACAGTCATGCACGTTTTAAACACTCCAATCAGGCGACACCTGACTCAGTCCAGGTTCTCCCCAACTCAGTCCCGCTAAGAAATGGAGAGGTCGGTCCGCTCTCTCGACTCAGCCCCACTAGTGAAGGGTATGTTGAAGGGCTTGTGTTGGGTATGGCCTGCCGTCTATGCAGTGCTATAAGATCAGATTCCCATCTTTGTTTTTCAATGGTCCTTGCAGCAGACAAAAGACGAGGGGAACATAATTATGTCCCATTCTTGAGCCCAAGGATCGTGAAGAGTTGTAAGAAAAATGTTGGTGCATAGTCCATATTTTGGTTCCATCCATATAGATAAATGGGCACATGACCAGTTAAGGTGAGTTGAGGTGGGTTCCAGTTGAGGTTCTAAAAATAATTTGTAAGTACATGTTATGACATTCGAGAAATGCCAACATAGTAATTACATAGATCAAAAGACACACCAAAGTCACATAGTTTATGGAAGCTACATCTATAGTTCTCGTGAAAAACTGAATCCCCATCTCTTTGGTGACCAACTCTACGGAGTACTTTTATCGCTTTCATGTTCCAACGGGACTGAGTCGTCTAACCACTCCAACCGTAGGGGGACTGAGTCGGGAGACGTTGCTACGGAACTTTATCTTCGTCGTTCGTGTTCATAGAAAAATCGTTCACCATTCGTTGGAAAGCCCATAATTTATGCATAAAAGATATACTGCAAAAACCGCTGTAATTATGGAGGAAACTGAGATATACCCTCGAGTTAAGGCTAAATGTCCCGAGTTTAGTTGTGAAATCCGCCACCACGTGGCAGCACCAAAATGAAGAAAATTTCGTTTACTTCTCATTTGAGAACGGATCGAGATATTTTAATTCCGCAAACGGATTTCTCTTTAGGATCACCGTAGAATTCCGGGTAATTGGTTTAGAAAGTGTGCAAAAATTTTTTGCATACAGTTCCAACAAAAATTTGTTCAAATTCGAACATTTTCAAAAAGTGGCCTTATAGCCACTTGCAGAACCTTCATCAGAATACGAATCCGTTTGCAGAATTTTTCTAACTTGATCATAGCCGTCGGATTCGCGTTTTTACGATTTGGAGGGGGCCGAGGGGGGCGATCATGGGCTGGGGGGTGAGGGGGCGGCGGCGGCGTTCAAACGCCCGCCACCCGTGCGACCTTCACCTTCTCTCCGACATTCATGTTTTGATAGTTTGCACCCTTTCATCACTATTCTTTTTTTCCTGGCCACCTTATAGGTACCATCAACCTTCCCATTTCCAACTTCTCTTCCTTGAGGTTGAACGAATGTGGTGAAATTGCCATAAAAAGCAAGATTCTCATATAATTAACTTATGAGCAAGATTCTATTTTAATTTGATACTGATAATGGTTTGCACTACTAAATAGTTGGTTCTGAAATTGTGGTAATTTTAGTTCATTGTACAAGGAGTAGGTAGGTACCTATTTGTTCATTTGTTCAACCTTGTCATGGCGCGGGGTGTGGTGTGGGAAAAGTGCCACGGAGTTGCGCGAGTTGGGCATCTCGGTAGGCGTACTCCGTGGTATCACCACCCGCGTCCTGCTCGGCTCGTATTTGAACTGGTGGTCGTTTTATAGAGGCACTTCCCTTCATCCCTCTCTCCCACCCCCACCTTCCTCATCTTCCCTCATCCCCAGGGCCGGCGTCGGGTGAGTCCTGGGCGTCCTCCCCATTATATTTGATTTATTTATTTATTTTCATTTATGGCGTGCCCCCTCCGTCACAAAAGACATTTTGTCTTTGAGGGGAGTTTATTAAAAAAAAAAAAAAAAAAAAAAAACCCTGTGTTGTTGCCTGTAAAGTCGGTATACGGGCGAAAGTTTTACGTGACAACGACTTTGAGTGGTAAAATAATTTTAATGTTAATATTCATTCGTATAGTAGGAAGAAGGATAAAATAAAATTCTTTGTCAAGTTGCACAGAGTAGGTATTTCCCGTAGGTAGTAGGTATTTCCCATGGGTGGGGGGGGGGAGTGAGTGCCAGGGAAGGGGGGCGGGGCGCTCCCGCTTTTGTGAGTGGAAGTGGAGGGGCCGCCCGCCTTTAGGGAGCGCCGAGCTGCACCCCCTCCGTGAGCGGAGCGTAACGCAGTTCCTTGAAGTGTCCCGGTAAACCAATTTATAAGACGTTATCACGTCAAAAAAAAAAAATACCTAGTTGCATAAGTGATCTAACATCATTCTAGTCTCGACCGTTTATTTAGTAGAACTAGCAATAGAAGGTTTATGAGGGCATATTTTTCCCAGATTCCCTCTTAATTATTCTAGGAGTTACACTATTAATTTTCCTAGTTTTTAAAAGTCATTCGTGATTTTATGTAAACATAACGCCTAACAACACTGAAGCGTTGCATTTTGAGGTACCTACTACCTACTAAATTACAAACATGACTGTCCAAAAATTACCATTAGTACACTGTAATAAAGTCCCTAGAACTAGGGATAGTGCTGTGGTCTTACAAGGTAATTTTCTTACAGATGGCAACCCTAAGTGTTTACCTTTTCAGATTACTCGAAAAGTTCAAGGTCGCACCCCTTCTCGTTCTCTAGCAATCCCCGTAACATCGGGTACAGCTGACGTTCGAGTTATAGTATGGCGTAGGTGATTTTACCTTGATTTCACTTCCGTTTCCGTGATTGCGCAGTGATCACTACTAACATCGTTTTTAGGACGGCCCACAGAATTAATTACGCCCAGTAAGAATTGGGCGACCGTACGCGATTAGTCTGGGGTAAAGGAGGACACACTCAAAAGATAAAAGAACTCTGCGCTTCGCTACTATCAGTTCCAGGGCCGACTCTATGATTTTTCAAAGTTTCGACCGTTTATGACGTCACGCGCCCCTCTCGCCTGGGCGGGACCCCCCAGCCCACTGTGACGCCATAAACGGTCGAAACGTTAAATATTCAAAGGAAAAGATTTACTCACGCTAGAAGGTCGCGGTTAGTACCAAAATTGTCAGAATGAGGTCTACCTTAGATTAAAAATAACAATAAACAGTTTTTCCTACCCAGGCGCACCCTATTTGGGAAAAATATGCCCCCATAAACCTTCTATTGCTAGTTCTACTAAATAAACGGTCGAGACTAGAATGATGTTAGATCACTTATGCAACTAGGTACATTGAAATTTGAACAAATAGGTACCTACCTACTCCTTGTACAATGAACTAAAATTACCACAATTTCAGAACCAACTATTTAGTAGTGCAAACCATTATCAGTATCGAATTAAAATAGAATCTTGCTCATAAGTTAATTATATGAGAATCTTGCTTTTTATGGCAATTTCACCACATTCGTTCAACCTCAAGGAAGAGAAGTTGGAAATGGGAAGGTTGATGGTACCTATAAGGTGGCCAGGAAAAAAAGAATAGTGATGAAAGGGTGCAAACTATCAAAACATGAATGTCGGAGAGAAGGTGAAGGTCGCACGGGTGGCGGGCGTTTGAACGCCGCCGCCGCCCCCTCACCCCCCAGCCCATGATCGCCCCCCTCGGCCCCCTCCAAATCGCAAAAACGCGAATCCGACGGCTATGATCAAGTTAGAAAAATTCTGCAAACGGATTCGTATTCTGATGAAGGTTCTGCAAGTGGCTATAAGGCCACTTCTTGAAAATGTTCGAAATTTGAACAAATTTTTGTTGGAACTGTGTGCAAAAAATTTTTGCACACTTTCTAAACCAATTACCCGGAATTCTGCGGTGATCTTGAAAAGAAATCCGTTTGCGGAATTAAAATATCTCGATCCGTTCTCAACTGAGGAGTAAACGAAATTTGGCCCCGATGGTGCTGCCATCTCTTATTTCAGAATCACACTAAAACATCGTGACATTTAGCCTTAAAAGAACTGTAAACAATCGCTTGTAACACGTCAACAAACAATTATTGCAAAATAACTGTTGCAGACTCGTCTGCAAATGTTTTATTATAAATTTATATTTTTGCTTCCGAGTCTACCAAGGTAGCGGAAGCTTTGTTTTCACTTTTCAAGGAAGAAAAAAAAAAGTTCTCCAAAATCAAAATTTCCACTCGCGTTTTGCGTTTTAGACCTTTCTGAACAATTTTGGTTCCGTGTCTGTCATGAATTCCTTGTAACGCGCATAACTATACGAAGTTATTGCCCGATTTGTATGAAATTTTCAGGGATTGTGCGGGATGGTCCCCTATGAAAATCACCACCTTCGGACTGATAGTAGCCACTGCGCATGCGCAAACGTGAATTCCTTGTGACGGCCATAACTTCTACATTTTCCATCCTGTTTCAATGAAATTTCCAGGGATGATACTGAGTAGTGTTTAGATGGTCCCCTATGAAAATCATAGAGAATGGTTTTTCATAGAGGGATTCATTCATAGAGAGATGGTCCCCTGTGAGAATCTCAAATCCTATTCATTGCATCACTAGGCCTCTATAGCTCAGAGGTAGCGCATAGAATTATCCCCAGGGGTCCCGGGTTCGAATCCCAGCCGAGGCTAAGCATTTTTTTTGATCCAATCACATACATCTACTCACTTAGGTTTTTCATCCGAATTTGATGAAATTTTCTAGGATTGTCCAGTTTAGCGTGTAGATGGTCCCCTATGAGGGTAGTGAAAGGTAGTTAGGGATTGGTGTTTTGAGATTAACTACTATGCAGCGGATCATCTATATAATCGGGTTATGGATGGAAGCTATGTGCCACATCCATTTGGCAGACTTTTTTTACATTTACGTAATTTTTTCTTTTTTTTCACCCAGCCAAAAACTGTGGTACGTATTTTGCCAGTAAACCTCTCACACTCTTCCAGAAGCCTGCAACCTCAGATGCTGCGTGGTAGGTATACCACGAGCAACAATGAGTTGCTCAGAAAGTCGGGAATTTTTTCTGAGATAGAGCTAGTCTCTGTTTGTTGTTTCTATTTGTTAATAGAATATTTAATTTAAGTTATTTTCATGAATATCTAACCATTCAAAATTGTTGAATTTTATTTCTCAACTGAAGCAGAATCAAAGACTTTGATCAATATCGTCGAAATTTTGTCATAAATCCAACAATTATTGACATGCATGAAGAAAATGGTTTGACCAAACTAAAATATGAGTGGCGAATCTAGTGGGAATTAATTTATTCTTTGTACCTATTTAGGACAAAATACCGAAAGCACTTGCGCGTCATTTAAAACTAAAATGATTACATTTGTGGCGATAATTTGAGGAAGAGAACCTAGTCTGCGACCGATTGAAAACCACAACTAATCAAATTGAAAGAATTTATTATAGAATACGTGTCGACCTTAAATAAACTATTCATAAGTGTCTATCAACAGAGCTTTGACTCATAGTAACTCACTTGTAACCCAAGGCAGGTCCTGGTGACGTCAGACTGGTCTGACTGAGATCTGTATTCACTTTGAAGCAAACTGCCAATCCATTTATATCACTGCAGAATCGGAAACATTTAAAAACAAGAGTTGAAGCAGATGTAAATACGTGTACAGTGTTTATAATATAAACATAATATTATTATTTTTATGCAGTGAACTTGTTTTCTTCGCCATAGTAGTAATGTTGTATAGTGGGAAAATGTATTTATATATTTACTGGTAATGGCGGAATTATTGCAATAATGCACACGAAAAATGCAATAAAATGCAATAATAAGAAGGCGAAAGGCCTTCCAAGCTCACATTGGATATCTATTGATACTATTTTGAGGCTATCGTGGCGACATATCGTTTCAATTGATACAATTCCGAGCCTATTTTGAGTGTCATTCTGTGGCAGACAATATTATGGTATTATTTTCTAGTTATTTATTTGGTATTTTTTCACCAATTCACTTTGGCAAAATTTTTGATAATATCGTCAAGAAAGTATCGATACCTCCGATATTTTAGGCAAAAGTATCGATATATATCGGTGGTATCGTGCCGTCCCTACTTATAACCAGAGAGGATTTTTCTTTTTCATTTTTCCACGCACATCTTTATTGGAGAACAAAATTATGGTACCACCCATCAAAACATAACATTGTCTAAGCAATAATGCAATCTGCATTTGCGATTTGTCAGTAAACCATGTAGGTACTATAAATCTTACCCGGCCAACTTGAAGCCTTCTGGCGCCTTCTTGCATTTGCTCAGAAGTATGATGTCTGTCACGGCCATGGTGGCCAAATTTCTTCGGGTAAGACTGTAGCATATTTGTCTCTTTTTCCAAGCTTTAGCGTCTGAAACAAAAATATGAACAATACTGAAGTAGGTCTAAAATTAAGAATTACCTACTTTTGGAGTGGTATTTTAGAGGTTTTTCTCCAAGGCGTAAGTAGAAGGAGCGAAGTGGAGTAAACGGGGCAAATGAGAAATTGGTTCTTACGGTCACCAAATTATGACTGGATTTCCACACATCCACTCTATTGTGATATACTTGGGATTTATTAATAATTAATTGTTTCCGATGGAATGCCTTTCTGAATAATTTCCTACAAGCCTGATCAACTTGAGGTTTTTCTCCAGACGGTATTTTCATATCAATGACTCAATACTAAAAGTATGTCAGCCTTGTCTATATCTGCTTTTACAAACAAAGTCGCGGTCATTGGTTCCAGCTCAATTCTGTACGAATGGGTTGGTATCTTTATCTTGACGTATTTGTAATCAAACTGAAAGCTCAAAACCTAGTTTTCTAGGAAATCACATACTATCTTATCCTCCCCTATTGTAAAGCCGTTGGGCCCCAGGAGGTCAAACCGATAGCTCAACATCCACATCGACCTTTCCCGAAATTATCATTCCACCCCACCACATAATGTACCCCCTCTACGTCTTGATGTCTATAATAGTATGTTGTAGCATCGAATTAAGACAGTCTTGACTTTCAACTTGTAAAGTGTAATTCTTGTTAATATAAGTTTCTCCTTGAAACTTGTGAGTCCTTTCTTTCTACCACCTGCACGGGCTTCCAGTGAACACGAATCCATTTTAATTTTCTACGGACTTAGAGTTCTAATTCTTTAGAGTATCACACTAGAGTTGCGATGGTAGTTGTTAAAAATTTGGTTGAACTAAGTCCTCCAAAACGATAGTAACAGTGTAAACCACGTAAATCGAGTTAGGTTTGAATCAAAACCTCTAATAATTCATAAATACCGAAATTTGTGCACAGAAGTCTTGCAGATAGGATTCACGTTCCACGAGCTTGCTTTCAAAATAAATCTCCATCATTTTGAGAAAATAGAACCACTGACTCATTAGCTTCAGTTTCATAGATAGTAAGAAAATAGTATCATAGTGTAATAGCGAGCAGTAATCAAGTGTACGCTTATCCGAATAAAATCACTCGCGATGAGATTGTGGAAAACCAATTTAATAAAAACGGAATTGAGAACGTTGTCTATTTCCACGAAAATAATGAGTTACAAGTTAAATCGATTAGGTCATCATCAGTAACAAACAATAGTTATTGTTTGTTACTGATGATGACCTAACCGTCGAAATCGATTTAACTTGTAACTCATTATTTTCGTGGAAATAGACAACGTTCTACTCAACTCCGTTTTTGACATTTTCATGTCTTTGCTTTGACACATAAACTGAAAAATCGTCACGAAAACTTGCTCACGCGACCAATAAACACTGTGTTGCGTAGAGAACAATCAACTGTTTTCTTATTTTGATGCTTGGGTACATGAACTAACAACCTTACTTCACTACCTTGTTGTGTAGTGGTTGACATGAAAATGTCCCAATGTGTTGCAGACTCGTATGCAAGCATTTATAATCTAACCATCTAGGTAGCACCATGAGCTTGATCAATCCAGTGGGAACTTCACTTCCGTGAACGAAAATACTAATAATTTGTTTCTACCACATGTTATAGTATCATTGGGCTAAAACTTGGAGTATATCCATGCACAGAGAAGAGACGAAACCCTTGGAGAATCTCTTGGATACTACAAAATACTACTCACACACGCGCACGGCGTAGTGTGTGTGCATTTATGGCGGCCCGTTATGTACGCTTATCACTGGATTATAAATATTGAAACGAATAGTTGAAACATATTGTTAAATAATGCATGCATTCCAAGGGATGCCTTATGGGATAAGAATTAGGTCAATTTAAAACCGTTGGTAAGCGATAAAACTGTATCACTCGATGTAACTTATTTCAGGCAAGAAATAGTCCCCCCCCCCCTTCGACCAAATCCACCATAACATTTATAGCGGCACGGGAAATTTCATTCCATGAAATTTTCAGGGATCGTGCGGGTTGGCGTGTAGATGGTCTTCTACGAAAATCATCGCCCCTGTACTGATAGTAGCTGCAGCGCTTGCGCAAAAGTATATTTCCTTGTTACAGCCATAACTACTACATTTTCCAACAATATTCAGAGACTGTGCCGGTTGATGTGTAGAGTCCCCTATGAGGGTAGTGCAAGGTATTAAGAGATTGATGTTTTGAGATCAACTACTATGCATCAGATCATCAATCTGGTTATGAATACGAGGAAACTATGTGCCACACCCACTTGGCAGACTTTTTTTCCTGTTGAGAGTTGTCCAACTTTAGCCCAGATTAATCGTCCTAAAAAGGAGCAAACCTGTGTCCAAAGTCTTGGAAACCAAGCAGTAGCCGTCAGGAGGGGTGTCCTTCTCTCCGATGATACCGATGCTGTCGACGATGTAATCTGCGATGCCTTGAGTCTTTGAGAGGCACAAGTACCTGGTCACTCGTCCTCCAAAGAAGCTGTTACCTCTCCATAAGTCTGCGTCCGAATCAAGATCGTGAGTCTTTGAAACCTGAAAACAGACCAAAAATTGGTAAAATCTACGTTTTGACAATTTTACGTTCAGCCTTTCAGATAATGTTTTCTGAAAAATTCCGATGAAATGTTGCAAAAAAATCACATGCGAACTCGTAAATAGGTGCAGGCGTTGATTTATAACCTTGCCAAGAGAAAATGGAGGAAGGGAAAGAGGCGAACATGGATGCTCTTTGTAATGACTTCACTATTCCAGGTCTAACTCTCTGATTGAATTTGGCAAGAACAGATGGGCTGAATTGTTGTGGTAGAGATGTTTTACCACAAATATAGCTGAGTTCTGATAGAGTTACGATCTAAAATGTCTTATTTTCAATTATAGATATAAGTTCTTTCTCTCTTATGCCCAGTTGGTAGGACATGGTGTTATCAATCCTCCAAATACGTCACAAGCTGATCTGATGTAGTTAACCTGTCTGAAATGGGCCATAGACGCCCAGCCATAGATTTAAGGCGCGCCTAGACTGACATTCAAGATGGCGGCCACCATTCTCCACCGGGGAAAATCAGCAAATCAGATTGCGTTATTTCTTTCCATCCCATCTGAATCCAGCTTTACGACCATTGCCGTATTTATAAACCCATTATTTTGACCTGGGGAGTCTCTGAAAGTTAAAAAGTGTTTCGAGTCACCCGCCATTACAGTACTGCCCCATATTTAACTAAGTATTTCATTTTGACCACGGCCTTCTCCATGGTTTCCCAACTCCAAGTTAGCAAACTATCTTCTGGTCATTCATTTTCCGTATTCTTACTTACTTTTAAGAACTATGGAAAACTTCCTTAAAGAAGGACCACACAGTTCAGAGACATTTACAGAACTGAATAATAATGGGAAATTTGCCTCAATTTTAGATTCTGGAATATCAAGTCAAATTCTATAATAGGGTCCTAGAACAACGTTTAACACCAGGAGTACCCAAGGAAAAAAAATTACCACAGAAGAAAATGCCTAACAAGCGAAGCCTCTGTCAAATAACTCAAATCGAGGGATCGTTCATGTCACAAAAAAAAAGAATTGAAAAGTGACTGAATTCACATACTGAGCGCTCTGGCATAGCACTCCAGATAGTACCGCAGAACGACAGCGGTACTATCCATCCATCTCTCTAGCGGTTCCATCTTGATCCGTGTTGGAGGTTTGGCGGTACCTTGGAGTCGACTTCATGAGGGTGGCCACCATTAGTGCCAGCTGTGTGGACCTTGGTAGAGCGCTAGCTCGCGTTACCAAGGCTCCATTGAAGCCACAGCAGAAGCTGAGCCTCCTCCGCACGTACTTACTGCCAAAACTGACCTATGGGTTAGTCTTTGGCAGGCTTACGGCAGGGAGGCTGCAAGAGTTAGATCGACAAGTTCACTCTGCTGTGCGCTCTTGGCTGAAGTTCCCATCTGGCGTCCCAAGTGCCTATATTCATGCACCGGTCAAATCCGGTGTTCTTGGCATTGTGTGTCTCTCACGGCATGTATCCCTTCACTGCGCCGCCAGCGCCTGCTAGCACTTCAAGGGTTGAGCAGGGAGGCAGCAGTTAGCATGGTGCGACTGAGCAACACCATCTGCTCCAAAACCTAGTTTGTCTGCTGAGTTTGCTGCTGCCCTGCATGAGTCAGTAGATGGTAAAGAACTCCGACAGTGCTCCGAGAGCCCTGTCTCTTCCCAACAGGTAGAGGGCATTGGGGCCCAAGACTACATGGCAACTCTGCCAACTGCGGTAGGGTGTTCAAGGGGTAGTCATGGCAACAACAGTCATTGACAACTCAACCCTTTTGCCGCGCCTGTTGGAGTGGAAATGAACATCTACATCATGTGGTGCAGCAGTGTCCTCGGACTCATGGGGGCCGCATTCTATGTCATGATGCAGTCGCCAAGCAGATAGCAGGTGCTTTTTCATCTAGCAGCTGGGATGTTGATTGTTTCACATGCCAAGTGACCAGGGTAACAAGCCCAACATCGTTGCCATCAAGCCCAACCAGTCTTGCATTATCCTGGATGTCCAAGTTGTCAATGGCAGTATGGACATGGAGCAGACTTAGCATTTTTGAAAATTTCAACCCAAACCACCAACCAAATGGAAATGAAGGGCTGAAATTTTCAAAAATGCCCAAATAGGTTGGTACTTTGTCATGGCGCGGGGTGTGGTATGGAAAAACTGCCATGGAGTTGTGCGAGTTGGGCATCTTGGTAGGCGTACTCTGTGGTATCACCACCCGTGTCCTGCTTGGCTCATATCTGAATGGGTGGTCTTTCTATAGAGGCACTTCCCTTCATCCACCTCTCCCACCCCCACCTTCCTCATCATCCCTCATCCCTAGGGCCGGCGTCGGGTGAGTCCTGGGCGTCCTCCCCATAATATTTGATTAATTTATTAATTAAACATTAAAAAAGTTCTAAATGTCCTTCTGAGTTCTAAGCGCAGCCACACAAAACAATCCAGTCAAATGACCACTCAAATAACGAAACTAACTTAAGAAAACTAAATAATAGAGGATGAAGACTAATAATGATTGATAAACTAATAAGTAGAATCAGATTGTAAAAAGAGTGAGTAAAATTGCTTCTTTTGGTCTCTTGCACGTCCAGGTTTTTTCTCTTCCCCAGTCACGCGCTTCTGTGTTCAATCACGTAAGCTACAGTTTCTTTTACATTTCCAGAGGTAGCGCCACCTCAGAGGGGCACAGCTCCTCCTATGAAGTCAGATTAGTTAGAAAATCCGCCACATTGCAACCCCACGCCCCCATGAACAGATTCCCGCTTCTTTTAAAATTTCCATCTTCCTTAAATTCTCTAAATTTTTTGGATGCTTTTTCGAGCAGCACACAGTGTCACACATATCAGTGAACCCTCTTTCGAAAAAAATTAAAAAAATGTGAGGCAAATTCTCCTTTCATTCAACAATCAATATCCTTGATGAATAGGAGAGTCTAGCCCCCAGAAAGTGTTGTCGGGTTTCAGCGCTACCTAAAGCCACTTCAACAAACTACCATTTCTGATATCTCATCAGGTGATCACGCTTGCGACATTACCGTCACTGCCGTGTATCTTGGGAGACATTACCGTCGCTCCTCTAACTTGCAGTTATCCCAAGATTACAATGTAGCAATGTACATGGACAACTTTCACTTAGTCGACTCGAGAACATTTATTTTTGAGTTTTACAAAGGCAGGGAATTTAAAAAGGCAGGGAAGTAGAGCCGCCAAACTTAGAAATGAGCGGTAAAACTGCGGTAAGCCTACTTTTCAAATGCCGCTGGACCACGCTCACATCGAGCTGATAAGGATGGTAGTTCGCTGAAGTGGTGGTAGGTAGCGCTGAAACCTGACAACACTTTCTGGGGCTAGACTCTCCTTTGATGAATGGTTGTAACAACAATAACTATTACGAATCCATATAACTCCAGAGAAGGTACCAACCAATGAATTCGTATGAATGAATTTGAGGAGAATCAATTTATTTCTATCAATGGGTACTGCACTAAAAAATACCCAGGTTCGATAATGTTGAATTTAAATAAGTGCCATGAATTGAAAATCCATATTAAAGTTATGTGCTTTGCCTAGCCAGGTCCAAAATGTGTATTACTTTCATAACTACCTACTTGAGTAGGTGAATAAGGTAATAACAGGTTGGCCTTCGTGACAGCAAAAGTACCTGCACCTGTGAATAAAGGGTGTCGCTAGATTCAGACATTGACCAACACCTTTCCCCTCGCTAAACATCTTGGGCCACTTTTGCTCAACCGGTTCCTCGCCACTAGCTCTGAGTCACGATCAGTGATGTAATGCGGGGCAACCCCGGAGCTCGAAAAACATCATTTCGCTACGCCTTTTGTCGATCAGATCCGAATTTTCTTCGGCCCTTCGTGAAGCGGATGTTGTTTAATTCTACTCAACAAAGAATATTCACAGACGACAGCTGGGGAAACCTTATCGTTGGAGTTTAACTGATAAAAACAACCATCTGGATTTGCTTTTTGGCGGTTATCTTGCCTGATTATTAAGAGTATTATACAATCAAATGTCGGTTTGGGGGTTTATTTGTTCAAATATCCGGGCTTATCAAACGTGCAGGACGTAAATGGACTTGCAAGTTCCCGAATAGACCATAATATTACTTTGAGCGGTGTGAATAAAAACGTGTAGGACAAGTAAATACTTGAACATATCAAAATAACAAGTAAACGCCGAAATTGAAGTGAATAAAACAAGTATTTACTCTTACTCGCGAGTAAATACTTGAGAGGCTAGTAAAACTCGGAAAAATGCCAATTTTGGTGTGAATAAACGCAAGTAAATACTTCTGTAGCAACTAAATACTCGTCTATTCGCAAGACAACCCGACCCCAGACTTGCAGTTGTACTTGTACACGAAAGATGGCTGCATTTATGAACCTGCGTGGTGTGAAACGTTATAGAGACCGGCGTGATACAAGTCCCGATCTATATCTATAGGGACTATTACGGTTTGAGAGCGAAAACGTAGATTTTCTCACTTCGCACTTTCTTGATGAGAACACTGATGCAAGGGGTGGAGGATTAACTGCACGGAAAAAGATGGAAATTTTTCTGAGATACGTTGTTGCCAACGACATGGGGGTTGAAAGAAGTACCGTCAGCAGAACATTTTCAAGTGTATTGGATAAAACAGTGTCGAAGTCTGAAGATTGGATTAAATTTCCACGAACTATTGAAGATATGGATCAGGCCAAGGCAGATTGGGCTTCAAAATTTCGCATTCCGACTGTCATTGGTGCTATAGATTGCACTCACGTGCATATTAAGAAACCTTCGGAATTCGGCGACGAGTATGTGAACAGAAAGCTACAAGTATTTACTTGCCTTTTTTGTGAATTCAGTTGTCTCGCGAGTAAATACTTGCTAGTAAAGCCTCGGGTTGACGAGTACACGGTCACAAGTAAACTCGACGCTTTATTCACATCGGTTTGCTTGGAGTTTAACCCTTATTAGCCCAAGAAAAAAAATTTTCTCCCTTGCCAATTTCTTGTTCATATTTTGTTACATTTCAGTGCCTAAAATACGTAAAAAATATTGGAAAAAATATTGGACCCAAACAGGGCCCGTAATCTTGAAAAACAAAACGGTATCTTTTTGGATACCGTGAGCATGTGGGGGTCAATTCCGTCCCTTGATTGATTCCAAAAAGACACCTTGAGATACGGTGGGTTCACCTTATAGCAAGAAACATTTTAACATTTGAACAGTTTATTATAAAACGTGAATACAAAAATTGAAAAAATAGTAAATTTATTGTATTATTGAATATATAAACTCATTGAGAGACCTTGGTTCACTCGAATTGATCACAACCCATCACTGTGTACTAAAACCATCGCGATTATTTTCTGCAATATACTAAACTAATGACTACCTTAGTCATCAGAGTCTTTTACTTCGCTAGCAAAAATACCAAAATCGGTCTGTCAATCGACCAAATGAAAAAGAAAAAAAATTATGGCCTTCAATCTTAGTAAGAATAGTCTTTAGAACAACGAACATCCTTATGTAAAAAAGGTACTCGATGTAAAAAAATATATAGGTGTGATTGTTACCCTATTGAGATAATTGGGTATGGTAAAAAGGATATGTTATTTCTATTTTGCTAATGTGTGTTGTGTCCGACCAAATTGATGGGTCTGAGGGAACTTTACCTAAAGTACACCTTTGCCACCAATTGGATTAACAAAAGGTAGGATTGTTGAATTTATGAGTTTCTAGATTGCAAGATCCTGACGACTATTCACCGACGTGGGAACGTGATTTTCGTCGTCGTTAATTTATACGATTTAGTTGCAATTGTAGATTAGATTTTCTTGAATAGGTGTGCGAGTAGAAATGACTCCTATTATCAAACGATACTTCGAAATATTATATTGAGTTATGATTATTACTTGAAGACTTTGCTTCCAAATTTCATGAAAAAAAAAGAATTATGGTAGTGCGAGTGTTAGGTTACTGGAATATTTGTTGCTTTTATACTTTGTGACAATATTGTAATAAAAATTGCTGTTATAATATATTTATGTGTTTTGTTACTTACAATCCTGATCCTTTCAGACTTAGTGAATTCTTGCTGTGTTTGTACTTAGGTATCCTATGGGTTGGGTCGTACCTCGTACTGAAGGTTCGAGGGTCGATGACTCTACCTGTGGGGATTTCCTAAGGGGTCGCTGCCACCACCCTGGTCAAAAATATCTCAGGGATTATTAACCTTTTTACCTGCAAGTAACCTGAATAGTTGAAAAGGTAAACCTTTGAAATAAGTACACAAGTTTAAAAACACGAAGGGTTTTTATTCAAGAAACTTCCAACTGTCGCCGTGAAGCGGACTTAGAAATATTGCTCTGATGGAGCTGAAGAAATAATATGTATACTTCAATTTGTAGTAATATATAATTGCGACTTCCTTATTTTTACTAGGAACACTTATGTTGAATAGAATACGTGTTATGTATGACTACGACAACGTTCAATACTTAAAGAAAATATGTTGACTTCGTAAATTGCTGATGAAACAATAAGCTAATTATCTGTCGAGCTTTTATACAAGGCGTTTTACGTTTTTACAAATATTACGAATTTACTTATATATTTATACAAGAGGGTTTTTGCTTTTACACAATATTACGTTTTGCTTTCTTATACTTTAACTTCTCTTTACAGGACGTTATGATTACGGGGGGATTGTGCCAGATTTGAAATTGAGTTGTAAGCGCTTACAAGAAATGTTGTGAGGGAATGGGCTCACCCTTGCCGAGCTTGGATCTATAGTGGAGATCTCCGTAGCGGTGTAGACCAGGGCCTCTTCCTTGAAGGCTTGTATAGGGGGTGCCTGGAACGCGGTGCAAACTTGTCCCGGTTCGGGGATCGTACTGGGTATCGATCGTATCGGCGAAATTGGAGAAGGCGGCAATGTTCCACGAGTTCGGGCCTTGGCTTGCGAAAGGCTCGAGGAGACAAAGACTGGCGGATGGACAGTTCGACTCTTAACTTGAGTTCGCGAGGGATCACAAGTTCGGTTCTCAGTTCGTTCACTGTCCCGGTACACTTAGGGGGGATGATTCGAGTAGCTAGGTTCGACTTGCTGCGAGACGCGTCACTGACTGAATGAGGTGCAGGTGGTGGGGGCACCCCTATTTATAACCTCCGGCCATCTTGGTTTGACGATGGGGGAGGTCGCGATGGTGGCGCTTGGTTGTCTCGGCTTCTGTTGGCGGACATCGGTGGTTGCTGTCCCCAGCGGCTATTGGCGGACATCGATTCATGGAAGTAGTGTTGCTCGGTGGAAGTTGGTATGGAGTTGTTGGTGTTTTCAGCTGATGAGGTTGCCTGAAGGGCGGACTCGTACTTATTACATCCCCCTCTTCTCCGCAGGCCGATGCCCTCATCGGCTACTTCTCCTCGACTACAGATGGAATGGTCAGTTTCGTCTCTGGTGAGACCTTCCGCAGGGCCGTCTCGTATCGCCAGCGTCTGCATCCCGGACACTTGGGCGGACGCGTCTCCACATGCTCGGTCCTCAGGCAGGGTTGGGGAAATGATGGATGCTCCGGCGCGTACTTTTGACATGATGCTACCAGTCTGTTCCAAAAGCTTTTGCAGCTCGCGCAGCGGAACTTTATAAATTCCTTGGGTATCTTGTCGCAGACTGGGCACGGCGCGGTGCTGAGGTTCCCTGACTCATCTGTATGAGCTGGCGTTATGGGGGAGAACACTGGCGATGGTTCCTCCGTTTCCACTCGCTTGGCCGCAGGTGGTTTCTGCTTCTCCTTGGACTTGTCTTCTTCCTCTGAGTCCGAGGAAGAGGATGATGACGAGGAGGAGGGCTTGCGCGCGCGTCTCCTGGGCGTGGATGTTTTTGCCTCGTTAGCTGACTCCCAGGCTCGTTCGAGAGAAGTGCTGGTTTGGTTCAACTCGTTACTACTTTGGATTGCCAATACTCGTTGTTCCAATCCTCGCAATTCGCAACGCAATTCCTCTAATGGAGTCGGCGTCCCAGCGGAGGCGGTGTTTGCTGCGCCAGAGCGAATTGCCTTGCTCATATTTTGTGAAAGATTCGCTATGCAGGACACGATTTCCTTCTGTTGTTCGGGCATGTTTCCGAAGTCGAGTATCCAGTTTTGCAACTGCGCTATGCATCTTACAGTGAGCTCCACCCACTCATGGCTTCCTACTTCGACGTCGGGTACTGGCTCTATACGGGGCCGGGGAAACGCCATAGTCCTGTAACAAAAAACCCAGCCATCTTACTGACTACCCTTGGCTCTCTCTCACTCCACTCCACCTCTCCGCCTTATCCGAACGCGATCGCGATACCGGGGTGTGCTTTCCTATCCTTAATTCTGTTTGGACATCCGTCTCGTTCCCGGTACCTACAGGATGGATCGATCCTCTCAACCTCCTACTCGACCACGGGTCCAGGGTTTTGGGTGAGGGAATGAATGCAAGGTAAGTTAAAAAAAATCAGTTCTTTTTCAGGTTTACAGGTTATAGTGTTCCATAGCTTAGAATTAATATACATTTTATACCCTTGGTGTTTTTTTTTAAAATTTTTTTTTTTTTTTTTTTTTTTTTTTTTTTTTTTTTTTTTTTTTTTTTTTTTTTTTTTTTTTTTTTTTTTTTTTTTTTTTTTTTTTTTTTTTTTTTTTTTTTTTATATTCCTAGTTAAATCAGTTTTTCTTTTTCAGGTTATCCGGCGTCTTCGTCTGGTCCAATATCTATCACAGCGACTTTCCCAGTGTGCAACTTTTTATAATCAATGACCTTTCTGGGTCGCAGACCGTACGGGGTTGCTCCGGTGGGGGTGTCGGTGGTGAGGGCCGTTCTTTGGGTGACCGGATCTTGTTGGGGTTGCGTCTGGGCTTGTTGTAGACGCTCGAGATCTGGGGTTACGCAGGGTCGTTCGACGAGCTCCGGCTCCATTTCGTCCTCAAGGTCGGACCAGGCGTCTTGGCTCGTCCGTGGAACCTCAGGTGTTGGTCTCGGTACGGGGACCTCGCGCCTGTGCGGCTCCTCCCGTGTGATGGCCTCATCTGGGATACGTTCCACGAATGCGGGCTTCAGCCTGCTGAGGTGGTATCTCGTTGTCTTGCCGGTGACGTCGACGACCTCGTAGTTGACATCCGTCAGTCGCTTCACGATGGTAAGGGGTCCTATCCATGGGCTCCAGAACTTTCGCGTAGCCTCCGTCGGAGCAACCATTTGTCGGGCGTAGACTGGTTGTCCTACCTCCAGTTCTCGCATGTGTCGTCGGTTATTTATGGCTTTCTCGCGGGCGTGCCACGCTCGCTTGATCTGTCCTTCCGCGATTTTTCGTATTTTCTCAAAGCACGGCTCAGGAGAGTCTCGGGTGGTTCCGGTCGCGCTCGTAAGCTCGCTGGTGTTCGGGAGCCTTACCTCACGTCCATACGTCAGCTGGAACGGTGAGTATCCCGTACTGTGGTGAGGTAGGTTTCGATACGCTGCTAGCGCGAATGGCAATGCTGCCTCCCAGCCTTTCATATTCTCCTGAAGCTTGGCAACGATATTTGCGAGGGTACGGTGGAACCGTTCGCAAACACCGTTGCTTTGCGGATGGTAAGCGGAGGTGTGAATATGTCGAATATTCCACTTCGAGCATAACTCTTTTATGACGCTGGAGACAAATGCTGCCCCTCGGTCCGACACGAGCACCTCCGGCGCTCCGTGTGTGGGAAGGTACCTTGATGTCAACAGTCGGGCGGTCGTTTCGGCGGTGCAGTTAGGTGCCACGTATACTTCCGCGTATTTCGAGAAATGGTCGACCACTGTCAACAAATATCGTGTGGTCGTGGTTCCTTTCAGGGGACCGACATAATCAATCCCTACGATCTGTCCGACGCGGGTAGGCAACTCCGGTCGCTGGATTGGGGGGTTGAGGTTGTTTGGAGTGTTTCGTTGCTGACACTGCGGACAACTTTGCACAAAACTCTTCACATCCTTGGCCATTCGTTTCCAATATCCATAGCGTCGGGCGATGCTTTCAGTGACGTCCACTCCGGGGTGTCCTGCCCACAACTGCTCGTGACAGTTCGTTAAAAACCATCGACGCAGGGTCTGCGGTATCAGTGGTACCAGCACTTCGCGTCCGTCTATGTCCGCTGCGAATTTCCAATAGTCTCCTTCCTTGCGGATTCTCGGGTTTGCGTTGTCTCGGTCTAGGGTCCTGATCCAGGGATCCAGTGCTTGGGCTGCCAGTAGCAATTCTCGTGGCATACTCAGATTGGTTATCGCGCCAATGGGTATCCTACTTAATCCGTCGACATGGTTCATCTTCGAGCCGGGTCGGTACCTTGCCTCGTATTCGTATTCGGTCAACCGGAGTATCCATCTTCCGATCCGAGATGTGGGGTCCCTGATGTTCATCGCTGCAGTGAGGGCTGCGTGGTCCGTCTGGAGTATAAAGCGGCGTCCTAACAGGAACTCCTGAAAGTGCCGTACTGCCCAGACCACGGCCAGTAATTCTCGTTCAGTAGTGGAATAACGGGTTTCTGCATCGTTCAACACTCGGCTGGCGTACGCGACGGGGTGACTCTCGCCGTCTCGCTCCTGCGACAGTATGGCGCCAAGGGCTTTTCCAGACGCGTCGGTAGACAATACGAATGGAGACCCGAAGTCGGGGTACGCTAGTACCGGCCTCGTCATTAGGGCTTCCTTCAATGTGTCGAACGCCGTCTGTTGCGCCTCGGTCCACAGGAATGGTTCATTTTTCCGCAGCAACTTGTTGAGTGGAACAGCGATCTCGGAGTAGTTTTCTATAAACCTCCTATAGAATCCCGCTAATCCGAGAAATGCCCGCACATCTCTTGTAGTAGTTGGAACCGGGTGATTTCGGATGATACTGATCTTCTCTGGGTCCATTTCAACTCCGTTTGCTGTGACGACGTGTCCCAGGTAGTTCACTCTGTCCTTTAAGAATTCGCACTTTTTCAGATTGAGTTTGAAGCCTGTTTCTTCGAAACGCTTCAGCACAGTCTGTAGTAATTCCAAGTGGGTATCGACGTCTTCGGTAAAAAGGATGACATCATCCAAATAGATGAGACATCCGTTACCTATGACTCCGTCAAGGACGTCATTCATCGCCGCCTGAAATGTCGCTGGTGCATTCTTTAAACCGAATGGCATTCTGGTGTATTCAAAGTGTCGGTTAAGTGCAGTGAAAGCAGTCTTTTCTTGGGACTCGGCAGCAACAGGTATCTGATGGTATCCCATGGTTAAATCGAGGGTGGTAAACCATTTGCTGTTTCCCATAAGCGATAACGTTTCTAGCAATCTGGGGATCGGATACTTGTTTCCCTTTGTGATTGAATTTAATTCGCGGTAATCGGTACAAAACCGCCATTTTTGGGGTTCTCCTGGTGGAGTTTTCTTTTTTGCAACCACGATCGGCGCGTTCCACGGGCTCTTCGATGGTCGAATCACTCCTTCTGCCAACATGTCGTGCACCTGATCCTCTACAAATCCTCTCAAAGCATGCGGTACCGGATAGGGTTTTCTACATGTGGGTTCTGCGTCGCCCGTCTCGATTTCGTGAGAGATATCCATGCTGCAACCATCTCGTCCGGGTTTGTCGAACAAATGTATGTTTCGTAGAAGGCAATCTTCTACCCTCTCCCGGTCATTCTTGACTAAGTGGTTCAGCTGCTGCTTGACGTACAGCGAATTCTCCTCACGCGAGGGTTGATCGTCCCAGACCTCTATCGGGAGTTCTTCCAGGATCTGCAAATTCTCGGGAATCACGGCTCCCATGGCTGGTTGTTTTTCAGGGTTTGATAGACTCTTCTTAGCCGCCGTTTCACCTTCGCGGTTTGGTCGACTCTTCTTAGCCGTTGGTTCACGGGGATCGTAAAGTTGGGGGTTGGGGTTCGAGGATGGTCTTCGTTTCGTCGTCGGACTCGTCGAGAGTGTTGAGCGGGGAGATACTTCTCCCTTCGATTTTATTTTCAGCTGACGCAGGTGGTTCAACATTTTGCAACTCTCCAACACCGCTCCGAGTATCATTTGTCCTCCGGTTTCGGCGTTTATCATGGTGATGAGTCCGGTGTCTGTTTTTATTTCAATTGGAAATTTTCCTAACAGGTCTAACCCCATTAGATCTAGATGTGAGTCGGGCCTCTGGAAGATGTAAAATCGATGCGTAGTCCTCTTGTCTCCTATTCGCACCAGCAATTCTTGCGTTCCGCGCAACGGTAACCGTTGGCCATCTGCTCCCCAGAGCTCGGTGGTCGTAGGTTTTACGGGCACTCCGGGTACCGGGTGCGATAGAGCAGAGACCGCGGCTCCAGTGTCCAGTATCACGTCTCTATTATATTTTCCCAATCCAATTTTCATCCTTATCATGGGTCTTGTCGTGCAGTTGACAGTTGCTTGGAAAGCTACGATTTCATCGCCCCGCACCTCCTCTTCGGGGATATCTTCAGGTGACTGAGTCGCTACGGCTGCTGCAGGTCCGGCGATATTTCCGCGCGGGTGCGATACCGGCAGCATCTTCTTTTTCCGCAAGCATTCGTTTTCTAAATGCTCTCGCGCGCCGCAGAAATCACAGAAGATTGTGCTTTGTATGCCGTGAGGACAATTTACTGGAAAGTGGTTGTACTCTCCGCAATACAAACAGGGGTATCGAGGGGTCGGCGAAGGCTGTTTCCAAGGTGCTTTCGCTTGTCCTGCGTATGGTGATGTTGTTGTCGGAGTTTTTGGTGGTCCTTGAGGGTTCGCTTTCTGAGGGCATTTTCCGGAAAAATGTCCCGCCTCCCCGCAAGTGTAGCATTTGAGGTTATCTTTATTTAGGACTCCCGCGACGTCCCACTTGAAGTCGGCGACTGGTTCACTCTGCGTTGCGTCCTCGAGATCTTCCGCTCGTTTCACAGCTTCTTCGAGGGTGTCGGGAGGGTTGCTTTGTAAAAAGGGGCTTATTTCTTTATTGACACCTCTTATGAACGCACGGAGGGTTTTTGTTCTCACCCACTCCTTTCGTTGCGCGGCTGTGAGTTCGATCTCGTTTCGCACTGCGGTTTTCGCGGTAGATATCAGTTTTTCCGCGAATCGCCGAATACTTTCTTCTGGCTGTCGTTTTGTGGTCCATAAGCGTATCATCGCTTTCTCGGGATCCTCGCTCTCGTACCACTGGAGTATGGCTTGGCGTAGCGCGTTGTATGGTTGGGCTCCAAGGTCTTCCTGTAGGAACCTCTTGGCTCCTCCCCTGAGACGTGTGCGCAAAAATCGCAGTCGTTGCTCCTGGTCCAAATCTTGTGTTGCCTGTTCTACCTCAGCGAAGAATGATGCGGCCGAGATGGAATCGGGTTCATCGGGGTTCCACGGTTCAATTTCTAAGAACAGGGAACGAGGAAGGTCTCTCTGTTGTGACGTTGATCCTCCTTGGATCGGGGGCTGAGCTTTTCGGAAAAACTCTCCCAACTGATTCATCGCCTCCGTCATGGCATTTGCCAACTCCGTAGGGTCGTCCATGATGTTGTTCGATATTTTGTCACAGTCAAAAAAATGAAAGAACGAGAAAAGGCCCGGGCAAAAATCGAAATTGCAAACACTTCACGTCTCCCGCAACACTGAACCCAGTAGTCGAAGGGCTACGTAAGATCGGATCCAAGTTTCTACCCAAGGAACTTTTCCTGACGGTGTCAATATATTGTAATGGAAATTTAAAATTTGGTTCAAATCTATGAAATATGAATTTAGTTGTACCGGTCCGAACCGAGGATGGTTCGATTTGTGTACCGGTGCGTTCTTTGAATTGAATCGGTCCGAACCGAGAAGCGGTTCGTTCTATCCTCCGGTTCTATTAGAGGGTCAGTACGAGTGGCGAATCGGTGTGAATCGTCGCTCGGTACGAACAGTGGACTGGTTCGAGTACTCTATTGGTTCGATCGGTGAATCGGTACGGACCACGCCCTGATCTGATGTTCGGATCGGGTCGAGCTCCGTTCTGGTTCGAACTGAAAATGGGTTCGAACAGAGTACTGTGTGTCTCGAATCGGTTTCGTACTGTGAATTGGTACGATCAATGAACTGGTATGGTTCGAGATTGGGTCGAACTGAGTTATGGTATGCACGAAATATCGGTACGAACGGAATTCGGCGGAGTGTGGAGTGAATAGTTGTCACATGCACAAGAACAATGAAGTACGAATTGCGTACTGAAATAAACTCTCTGCGCTCCTCTCTCTTTCCGGCTGAATTTTTTGTTGTACAAATGTGTGTACTGCAATGTGTCGCAAATTTTGAGTTAAGTCGTAAAATTGACGCAATAATTACTACTATTATCAACGTACAGATTTCAACAGTTTTACGCTCTTCAACTTCAAACGGTTATACTTGCTTCGTTTTTAGGGTCCCGAAAACCTTAATTTTCTTTGATCCCACAGCTGGTCACCAATTGTGATTGTTACCCTATTGAGATAATTGGGTATGGTAAAAAGGATATGTTATTTCTATTTTGCTAATGTGTGTTGTGTCCGACCAAATTGATGGGTCTGAGGGAACTTTACCTAAAGTACACCTTTGCCACCAATTGGATTAACAAAAGGTAGGATTGTTGAATTTATGAGTTTCTAGATTGCAAGATCCTGACGACTATTCACCGACGTGGGAACGTGATTTTCGTCGTCGTTAATTTATACGATTTAGTTGCAATTGTAGATTAGATTTTCTTGAATAGGTGTGCGAGTAGAAATGACTCCTATTATCAAACGATACTTCGAAATATTATATTGAGTTATGATTATTACTTGAAGACTTTGCTTCCAAATTTCATGAAAAAAAAAGAATTATGGTAGTGCGAGTGTTAGGTTACTGGAATATTTGTTGCTTTTATACTTTGTGACAATATTGTAATAAAAATTGCTGTTATAATATATTTATGTGTTTTGTTACTTACAATCCTGATCCTTTCAGACTTAGTGAATTCTTGCTGTGTTTGTACTTAGGTATCCTATGGGTTGGGTCGTACCTCGTACTGAAGGTTCGAGGGTCGATGACTCTACCTGTGGGGATTTCCTAAGGGGTCGCTGCCACCACCCTGGTCAAAAATATCTCAGGGATTATTAACCTTTTTACCTGCAAGTAACCTGAATAGTTGAAAAGGTAAACCTTTGAAATAAGTACACAAGTTTAAAAACACGAAGGGTTTTTATTCAAGAAACTTCCAACTGTCGCCGTGAAGCGGACTTAGAAATATTGCTCTGATGGAGCTGAAGAAATAATATGTATACTTCAATTTGTAGTAATATATAATTGCGACTTCCTTATTTTTACTAGGAACACTTATGTTGAATAGAATACGTGTTATGTATGACTACGACAACGTTCAATACTTAAAGAAAATATGTTGACTTCGTAAATTGCTGATGAAACAATAAGCTAATTATCTGTCGAGCTTTTATACAAGGCGTTTTACGTTTTTACAAATATTACGAATTTACTTATATATTTATACAAGAGGGTTTTTGCTTTTACACAATATTACGTTTTGCTTTCTTATACTTTAACTTCTCTTTACAGGACGTTATGATTACGGGGGGATTGTGCCAGATTTGAAATTGAGTTGTAAGCGCTTACAAGAAATGTTGTGAGGGAATGGGCTCACCCTTGCCGAGCTTGGATCTATAGTGGAGATCTCCGTAGCGGTGTAGACCAGGGCCTCTTCCTTGAAGGCTTGTATAGGGGGTGCCTGGAACGCGGTGCAAACTTGTCCCGGTTCGGGGATCGTACTGGGTATCGATCGTATCGGCGAAATTGGAGAAGGCGGCAATGTTCCACGAGTTCGGGCCTTGGCTTGCGAAAGGCTCGAGGAGACAAAGACTGGCGGATGGACAGTTCGACTCTTAACTTGAGTTCGCGAGGGATCACAAGTTCGGTTCTCAGTTCGTTCACTGTCCCGGTACACTTAGGGGGGATGATTCGAGTAGCTAGGTTCGACTTGCTGCGAGACGCGTCACTGACTGAATGAGGTGCAGGTGGTGGGGGCACCCCTATTTATAACCTCCGGCCATCTTGGTTTGACGATGGGGGAGGTCGCGATGGTGGCGCTTGGTTGTCTCGGCTTCTGTTGGCGGACATCGGTGGTTGCTGTCCCCAGCGGCTATTGGCGGACATCGATTCATGGAAGTAGTGTTGCTCGGTGGAAGTTGGTATGGAGTTGTTGGTGTTTTCAGCTGATGAGGTTGCCTGAAGGGCGGACTCGTACTTATTACATAGGTACGCGGAAAAACATTTTTAAAAAATGGAATGAGAAAAAAAATCATAAGAAAAGAGGAGTAATAAGTTTTTGTGAGCTCAAACATGGTATTTCTGCTAGAAATTTTCCTCAATCAATTTTTATTCGCTAGAAAATCAAAAAACTTGTAAAAAAACAGGCTTCAAATTTGCACGAATTAGTCAAAATTCATTGAGGTATAACATTTTTGACTTTTCCCCAGCACAAATCGTTGCACCAATCCAAATCCTAAAGGAATTATCATTCCAAGTCCCATATAAATAATCATAAAGTAGGTGCTTGGTTCATCTTGATGGTTCCTGCTTGGTTGGTGGGGGCTTGTTTTCAGGTAAAGCGACTTCTTTTGTAAATTTTTGTTCGAACTGTGAATAAGGATGTATATTTAGATTACAAAATTAATCATCTTTCTACTGTAAATCATTTCACTTCTGACATGATCTGATGAAGAAACTTACCGGAACCCAGATCCTTTCTTGGCAAGTTTTGGTTTTTAGGACGTCCCACAGTAAGACTTGGGCGTCCTTATGCGATCGATCTGGGGTAAAGTTGGACAACACTCAACAGAAAAAAAAATAACCACACAGTAATCCGTTTTAGACCATTCTGAATCCAAATCCGCGAAAAAAACCATAGGTGTATGTCTGTGTGTGTGTGTGTGTGTGTGTGTGTATGTGTGTGTGTGTGTGTGAGTGTAACAAAATCTTGTGTACTCTGCACAGGCCTTAGTTCTCAACCGATTTTCCTGGTTCTTTTTTTGTTCGTCGCGAAAAACTATCTAGTTGTGCACTACGTCGCCGGAATTTCGAATTTTGCCTTTTAAGGGGAGGAAAGGGGGGGTTAATGCTTGAAAAACATGCGTTTTTGGGCATAATCTTGTGTACTCTGCCCAGGCCATAGTTCTCAAACGATTTTCGTGGTTCTTTTTTCGTTTGACGCGAAATACTTTCTAGTTGTGCACTACGGCGCCGGAATTTTGGATTTTGCTTTTTAAGAGGGGGAAAGGGGGGGTTAATGCTTAAAAAACGTGCGTTTGCGTGCATAATCTTGTAAACTCTGCCCAGGCCTCAATTTCCAACCGATTTGCGTGTTTCTTTTTTTGTTTGACTCAAATAACTTCCGAGTTGTACATGATTTTACCAGAGTACCAAAATTCGCAAGGGGAGGGGGTGAGTGGGGGGATAATATTCACAAAATATCCGATTTTTCAATATTTCGGTTCTTTTACTGCTTACTAACTGTACCCAAGCTTTGAAATTGAGGAAAAATTCTCATTATACCTCCGGATTTTCATGAATTATTCTCTTTACCACAATGGAACTAATAGTGGTGCCACCATGGTGCCAGGACATGGTGCCATGATGCCATAAACCGCTTATTTCGTTTTTTTTTTTGTGTTTCACCTCGAATACGGATGTGAACTTTGACGGACTGCCTACCAAAACTAACAGATGAAAGTTCAATGTTACGACGTATTTCCGCTTTGGTGCCAGACTGGCACCATTGGTGGTGGGGGGGGGGGGGGGTGAACTCGAATTCGAATGTTGGGTATCGTAGATCATGGATTTTACAATGCTCTTCAGATTCGAGGCTCCCATGCCGCTAGAAATGTTAAGGTGGATAATGGTGAGGGGGGGGGGTCAGTATTTCTTGCCTAAAGTAATAAATAAATTACATCGAGTGAAACAGTTTTATCACTTAACAACTGGTTAAACTGATCTAATGCTTATCCAATGGGACGTCCCCTGGAATGCATGCATTACTAAACAATATGTTTTATTTTCAATAATTTGCACTTTATTTTGCTTCGGATTTTTCTTTGCCTCGGCGATAGGAAGAAGTCGCCTCGTTCGATTTCGTTTCGAATTAGAAGGTAAATGAGGCTCGTCAGTTTCAAATTTGTCTCTTTCACAATTTGGCGCATGCGAATCTTTCAAACACTATTCCATTCCCTGCCAAACCCATTTGAATAGGCTCGTTCCAGGTGGTCATTGAACTCTCCAATTCTCTCCTCGTTGACATCCTCAAATGTCAATTCTTCCAATCCTTCAAAAAATTCAGCCAATTCTCTTTCAAATTTATTTTCGCCCATCGGGGTCTTGTTGGCGTTGCTATTCGAGTCCTCCCCTTCAGAACCAATGCTTACCTTGTGAAATAAGGAGGCAGTGCACATTCCTATGCTCCTTATTACTCTAATCTTCATTCAGAATCAGAAAAAGGAAAGAAAATCAGTTATAGGGTGAGAAAAATCAATAAAAGTGAGCATAAACCCCATCATGGACCTGGCTCTACTGGGTACCCCCTTGCTCACGGTATCCAAAAAGATACCATCACAAAAACCAACTTTTACCCACTTAGCAACTAATAATATGTAGATATTACAATTTCAACTTGATCTTAGATACTTTTTACCCAAGATTCTTTAAGTAATATCACTCAAAACGGTGAAAAACTGGTCTAAAATAATTTGTGAAACTGTCCTTTGGAGTGTTGATGTCAATTTTGAGCCGCCTTGTAACTTATAATTATTATATCAACGTTGTTGTTGTTTTGACACTTCTTCTTCTTCTTTTCTATTCTAGAGATGTCAGAGTAGCCATTGGGACATTAAGTAGGGGGGAAAACCACTTTGTACCGTCAAGAAAACGTTCTAAAGTTGGTCTTCCAAAAAGATACCGTGGGTTAATAAGGGTTAAATACTCGTTACACTTTACTTGTAAGTAAACACTCGTCGTACTCGTTTTTATTCACACCGCTCTTTAAAGTAGATGTACAATCACTTCCTTCGCCGAAAACGAGATGATTTTCAACGACGTCATTTGAATATACTCGTTTTTGTAGGCATTGTAGATTGATTAGATTTATAGATCGGAATACAATCAAAACGTTGTAAAGAAAACCTACGCCGTATTAATTTTATATCAAAATTGCCAACCATTTCCAAAACTTCAATTTCTAACTTTCAATATTAAGATTACCTACGTTTTCGTACAGAAAACGCGAACAACTGGTCGTGTTACCAAGATTTCAATCTGCAACGCACGGATAACCGGCTAGTGCTCCATAAATTTATATTAAGTACTTTATTTAGTTACTCTTCTAGAGACGAACCTAGGACAATTGCAGACAGGTAGGTACTTGAGGGGTAAGGTAACCCGGGGCAAGTGCGTTTTGGGGTAAGTGCGTCTCCTGCGTATTATAGGAAGCCCATATGATTATTGGCTTCAAAACCCCCAGAAAATTATTGTTAGGATGTCCCTCCAGCGTAAACATATGTTTTTAAGGTCTAAAAGGCTCATTTCAGTGCTGTAATGTTTGTTCGAAAGTGAGGTTATTTTAAACTTCAACATCAAACTTCAGGTAAGCTCAATTTTCTTTGAATTTTAGCTTCTTTATAGGTTTTTTAGTGTTAAAAACTATTGAATAATTTACTTGAATAGTTTCTATAAGAAACTATAGCTTCTTCTACTCGGAAAACTTAAATTTACAGTCAGGAGAAGCATAACGCACTTCCCCCAGTAAAACACGAGGCTGGAGCAAGTGCGTTTTGTCGTCTGGGGTAAGTGCGTTTGAATCATAGCATGATTTTACTCGTAAAGATGCTTCCTGCATGCTACGTTTTTTCGAACAATTTTGGCTCTAGTTTGGGACTTTTTAAGCTTCAACCTTTCCTAAAAATATACGTTCCTTCTTAACTTTTTGTTTGCTATTTTATTTAAGATTTGAACTATGCTGAGTAGGTATAATTAAATTATACCTACTCAGCACCCACACACACTCCCAAATTTTGGGAGTCTTTGTGGCGAAACCTGTTGTTTGCATGATGCATGTCTATTTTATATTTCTTTAAGGATGGTTCGTAACTACAAGAGGAAAACTCAAGACGGATCATTGATTGAAGGACTTCCTCGCTCATCTTGAAGATAGCGGAATAAATGGGCTATTAGCTAAAAGACAATTTTCAACTGTTTACCTTAATTACTTAATAATTAATATTATTTATTATTGAATAAATTTTTCTCAATTTGAAAACATCCTTGAACTTTTTGAATAAATTTAGATTATAGTCAGAAGAAAACAAACGCACTTACCCCAGTGTCCGGGGCAAGTGCGTTTTAAACAAGGGTTCGCAAATAGCGAAATTTTCGGTGAAAAACAATGCTTTTGGGAATATAATCTTACATGGGTCGATCCTTCATGAACCAACGAACATCATGAAACAAGAATAATTGCACTACGGTCATAGGTTCATAAAAAATTTTCATTGAGAAATCAAATTAGTAGTTTTTCCGAACGCACTTGCCCCGGGTTACCTTACCTATTTGATAATTATTGTGATGATTTATACCTATGCCGTTGGAGCCACTACCATGTTATCCCTTAGGGGTTCAGGATGAGATAATTCACTATCGCTCGACTTCCTCATACCAGCTATATCTCACAGGTTATTTATATACTCACGATGAAAAATCCTTCGGGACGTTTCGACAAGTCTTCGAGGATTCCAATAGCGGTGATCGGCTTGTCGTCCGGTAGAGTTTTGATGATCTGCTGCATCATTTTTATGAACAACTCGACGAAGTGTGAGTGAATTAAAAAAAAAGTCAAATCGTAACTGAACAAAGGAACTCGCGAGCCCGACACTAAAAACAAGGCACTGACGAACTGCTTGCGAATGAAAAAAAAAGTGATAATGCGAGGAAAAAACTTGTAGAATATAAAATATTTACATGGTTACATAGTTTCCCGCTGATCGCCCGTCTTTCAGAAGATGAAATGTTGACAAATAAAGGATCTTACAGAGAGGAAAGCCATCGGAAAGAAATTATGCTCCCGGAGAGAAGAATACACATACGGGCGCAGACAAATAACTCAAAAACAGATGATGAGGATGCCGTCAAAAGAATGCAGCTGTGTTGTGTCTTGGGAAAGCAAAGCCGAAGCTAAGGGTTTTCTTTCGTGTTGCCAACTGTATTTTAATAACAAAATATGTCTAAGGGAAGCAAAAAATGCTAACAAGATCTTGTGGCGGGAATTTCAAATCCTCACTCCGCAGCGCCTTGTTAGCGAATTTCCAGAGAAGATGGAGTTACTTTAATGGATTTTCACTGAAATCCGTTTTGGAACTTTCTAGAACGATTCATGAAGTTTTCCCTCCCAAATTTTTGAGGCCAGATGTCTCCAGTCTTGGTCATTCACCAGGCAGTCAGGCACAAATAAGTGTTAAGCTCAAGCTTAACTTGAGCAATGGGGAATTTGCCTCACATTTTTTTTTTTCGAATGAGGGTTTAATTTTATGGAATAAAACCATAGTGAGCTGCTCGAAAACGCATCCAAAAAATTTAGAGAATTTAAGGAAGATGGAAAGTTTAAATGTGGTGGCAATGTGTAAGAGGCAGCCATGTTTGAAACATGATGGATATTCTACCAATCTGACTTCAAAGGAGGTTCTGTGGCACTCACCACAGAAGCGGATCATACACGAACTTTTAGCTTCCGAGTAGTGCGCACAAGAGTGCGCCGCGAACTGGCAGGAAGAACCCAGACACAAAAGTGACCAAAAGAAACAATATTACTCACTTTTTTACAATACGAATCTACCTACTAGTTTATCAAGCATTATTAGTCTTCATCTTCTCTTATTTAGTTTCAAGATTTTTGAATCACATTATTCGAGTAGCCATTTCACTGGATCGTTTTGTGTGGCGGTTCTAGAACTCTGTCTGCTGTTGGAGTTGTTTTCGCGTCTTTTTTTTTTTTTTTCGTATGACGTCAACAATATTCCTCGATTTTCGCGGTGTTTTGTAACAGCGGTTCACTTGTTTAGTCATTTTCTCCTACGGTAATTTTTTCCCCTTGGTTATTCTTAGTGTCAAACGTTATTCTAGGGCCCTGTTATAGGATTTGACTTGAAATTCCAGAATCTAAAATTGAGGCAAATTCCCCATTATTTAGAAAATTTTCAAATTTGTTATAATAACCAACGAAAAGAAGGGTTTGTTGCCCAGGAATTTTAAACAATTATTCATTATTTAAAAAATATGGCCATAAAACATCATGTTTCTAGGGTTTGTCGATGTTTTAGAGGAAATAACCGTCACAATCTTTATGGTACAGGTACCATAAAGGTACAGGTACGTAGGTCTACGTATGTAGGTATAGGACCTATGCGGAGTCAGTGTATTATTTCTGATAAGAGTGCAACACCAGAAATGCTAAAATATGTATTTGATTGATTGATGGAAAATACTCTAATGTTCGTATTTTCAGCCATCATGTTATAGGCATTTAAAAGGTTTAATTTAAACCTCATCAATATTCGCAAAACGTGTAGGTACTTCAGTTCTGAAAAATAAATTTTTTTCAATCCAAAAATGGTAGAGCTATCATTTATCATGTAGCTCTATATGATAATGTAATGGTGAATTTTCAACACAGCGATGGCCGAGAGAGTTTTGTACTAATATTAAATTCGCCACTACAATGCCCTTGCGCCTATACTAGGAGTATCCAAATTTCACTTACCGTGATTTCTACGAGTAGCGGAACGAGTCAGCAGACAATGGCGAGGATGGCGTTGAATAGGTACCCCTTCGGGGATCACCGAAAAACGCCTATCTTTGTCGAACTTGATATTTGGTAAGTATCTTTCCTCAAAGACTTCTCCTACTTTACCCGTTATTGTGTAATAATTTGTATCTTTGTACTTAATAACTTTTCATTCTGTTTCAGGTTCTTCGAGATTTCAGCAAGTCTAAGGCAAGTACTTTCAAGTTTGTTTCTACGTTAATGACTCTACTCTGGTTCTCACCACGTATTTCAAGGTAAGTATTCTCAGGTAAGTATTAAATACTTATACTTATAAGTAAATTTTACTGTTCACTCTATTCTGCACCAGGAAATTGATCGGGAGAGTATCAATAATAACCACCAGATATACAAACAAGAGGAATCCTGTATAATTTTCCAGGTAAGTATTCAATTGACAAGAAAATAAAGGAACAATTAATTCTTCAGTTTGGGACTAAAATACCCTTATCAATATTTATGTAATGACTCTAGTAACTGAGGGCCCTGATGGGGATAACCTCAAAAATCAAAAGCACGTGGTGTTTCGAAACCTAATGAGAAACATGAACATGAGCATGTGGTGTTACGAAACATAAAACTGAACACGTGGTGTTTCAGAACATGAAATTAATAAGTCCTTTGGACAATGAGAAAATCAATAGGAATCAAATTACCTAGGAGGAACGTTTATTTAAAGAGATTTACAAAAGTGTTAAATTTACCAGTACTGGGTTTTTCGAGAGAATCCGTTGGGTGTGGTCCTTTGGAATGCAAGGGTCGACTGTTGGTTACTTGAGGCTTCAGGAGGGCGTAATCGTGCAATGACAGTCTAGGAGTTAACTTCTGGCTTTCAAATGTTCAATCGGGTGGGCTCTAATGTTCAAAATCACTGATGTCACACAGACTATACTCGTCACACAGACTTTACTAACTTGTCACACAGACGATACGGAACGCCGTTTCCTTCCCTGGAACACGGCTTCAGGTGGGCTCTAATACAAAAGGTTTTTGGGGTGTTGAGTGGCTCGATCAAGATACGACTGAGGGTCGGCGATGGCGTCACCTCAGCTGTGCCCTCCCTCTCCGGATCCTTCCCCCACCCAGTCACTTCCTGGCGCTGGCCTGTCCGGTGCTGCCACCTGGTGGCGCGCTCCCGACCTCTACCTCCATACTTTCGGCATCGCATGGAAGGCTCCTTCGGATCTTCAACTTGGGGATCGCCGGTGGTGGAAGCCCTTGTGACGGCTCGTCACAATAAATGAGGGAAAAGCTCTGCAATTTTTTGTTTTTTGACCATCCAGAAGCAGATTTTGCTTGGATCTTAGTTTGGGATCTTACCTACGTGTAACCACGGGAAACACCTCTGATTAATTAATATATTGATAATTATAATATAATTAATTAGTATAGTATAAAGGAAACTTCCAATAAATTTATTTTATGTAAAAAGGTAAAGGGAGAGTACTGTGTTACGATTGAAAGAAAGCGGCTGGCTTGGTGAGGTGTCCATGTGTATTACAGTCCCAAAAACGTCGTCCTTCTTCTACCTGTCACTCGGCACAGGGAAAAATGAGACTGAGGGTGTTGACTACCAAATGATGATGAAGTGGAAGGTGTGTTTATTACAGTTCATTCGTGGTTGGCCAGGGTTTTGGGTTTGATCTCCAGGTAGTGGTTCCCAATTATATACAGAATACCTACTATTGAGATGGACCACACTTTAAGGATCAGCTCTACAACTAATTTTCAACAAAAATACCCCTTAGCGATCTACATAACTCCCTTATTTCTCATGAAAATTCAAATCTGAATCGGGTTTCCCCAGCCTGAACACACCTCATAATGCCTCGACTTACTTAATACCTGGATTACAAAGGTCTGAGGTACGAGGCTCAGCCCTTTCCCAGGCTGACTCACCAGGCTACCTAAGGTTTTGGAAAAGGTAGTCGTCTATGTTAGGAGGTATACCCTTAGGGAAATCGGTCGGCCGCTTTCTTTCAATCGTAACACAGTAGAGGAGGGTGATGTCAGTCAGACGTGTCTAACCTGTACATCACTCTTCCTACCGTTTGATGACTCACTCAGGGGTTCCCTTTTTTGGAGAACTAAAATAGGAAAGTATATGGATCATTACACTGAGAGAAGAATCTCTTTTCACGAATGAGTGATAAAAGTGATATAATAAACTAATTCAAAAGATCCAGAAGCAGCCATTCAAAAGAGATCTGATTGCACGAGAGAAAAATAGCTGGAAAAGTCTATACCTACTCTGAACATTTGCTGAAAATTTATTCAAACAATACATGGATAGGTGGTATGGCACTCTCTTTCTCTCTAGGTTCTTCCCTATACTACTACTGATAGTCGTTTTACAATGATATATCAGATTGCTGTTTGATAGTTCTGTAAAGGCCTTTCTGATGAAACACAGTTGAATACAGGGTCGTAAGTGACAGAGCCTGAAGGCCCCGACTGGAATGGAAATGACATCCCAGGGTGATGAAGAGTCCCCAGGAATAGCTGAGACGTCATCGGAGTACCACTGCGATTCAGTGCTGGACTGACTGCCTAGTTGATTGCTGGAGAGTGCTAAACCTCGGACCCACTGTCTCCATAACCTGGTAACTTAAGTATGGTTCACTAATCGTCCTACACAGAGTAGACATAGACTCAGAAAATTGAATTAACCTGAAAGTGACCTTACCCTCGCTCTTTCACATTACTTCGATCCATCTTTTATAAGTTTTCTTTAATTATTTTCAACTTTAATTTATTTGTCTTCTTTTTTTTTATTTTTTTAAAATTATTTCTTATTATTCTTAGTCTGCACTTTTCTGCAATTCGAGCATCAGAATAATTTCCCTCCTCCATATTTTTATACTCCTACTACAATGCCGTAAGTTCACGACAGATCAAGGAAATAAATAACACAGATATCCAATCACCTATTTTATTTATTCCGTAGCCTCAAGTACAGGACAGGTAGTATCGTTTAAATGCCATACGTATTATATTATTATTATACGAGTAGGTATAATTTAGGCTTGTATTCATAAAATAACTGGAACGTTACAATACCATCTTTAACTATTTATAAGTCAGAATCATGGCCCCAAACAACTTACTCTCGTTTATGAAACATGAACGCTTATAACAATAATAATAAAACTTTACGTACTTAATGATTGATTTGTATTAGATACTTGGTTAAGGAACGCTAGCCACGTCAAAACAAAACACTAAATCCCATAAAAACGTTGATAAAAAACTTGTTCAATTGAATAACGTAAGATTGACATTTAAATTAATAATAGCAACATTTATTTATTTATAGTTCCTATGTCAGGGACATTGGGAATCTATACGGTGAATAATGTAATATGCATAATATGTATACATAAATATATCAATATGACAGGTTTCCTACTTGCTACATCATTAATCTATTGAACACCAAGCCTTGGGCTATGTGCATCTGAGGGGGGAGAAGATGGGGTGGGGAGGTGTATAATGATTTATATGATTTTTACTAATAATAGCACGCAAATTCATGTTAGAACCGTTGGAGCGTCCAGGGTGACATTTGGGGACGCTGGTGGGTGAGATGGTGGAGCTCACTTCACGACAGGTACTTGTAGAGGACTATGGTGACGATTCCGATCACGACTGGGATCAACCAAGCATTCCAGTTGCTGAAAAGGACAAATATCCATACATTAGATGGGTAAGTAAACTGAATAACAAGGAAAATAAGTCAAAATGCAGTCAGGGGAAATAGAAATGTGAGCCAGCAGCCAGAAAGAAGCCAATGGGACAAAGGCAGCTGAGGGCTACTCCTGCCTTGCCATCTGGGATCATGGGCCTTCCATCCACTTTACCTACTTCATGAATGAATGAATGTTTTATTTGTTGTGAAACACATAGTGCATTAACAACAGTCAAAATAGATATTAAACAATGGCTAACAAATTAATATATCAAGTGATAATACTTGGACAGGTAACGTAGGTAAAAGAAAACAGAAAAAGGGGGGAAGAAGAAAAGTAGGTAACAAGAACACTCCAAGCCACAAAAGCAGCGGAGCCCGGCAGGGGGTACCCAGCCGGGCCCAGACCCACCCACCATGGCGGCTCCCAGACCGTATGCTCAAATGGGCAACGGCCAAGTTTGCAACGCAGACACTGCAAACGAGGGAAATCCACCAAGGAGGGCCGCCCCAGACACCCCGACTGGGACATCGCAACTGGCGGCCTCAAACCGGAGGTACTTAAACTAAAATGACTAGAAAATATGGTGTATCAATCATATCAAATCATGAGTTATAGGTCTGCCACAGAAACTTTGCATCCCTTTGGCGCATTTTTCTGGAGAACATAGAAATAATTATTTCTTATCATCAAGCAGATTCCCGCGCATATGATAATCTTCCAGGAATTTCTCCCCTCAAAGGTGACATGATTTCCCTCCTATTGCAGATTGAAGTTCGTGCATTTCCGAAATTGAAATTTTGTAGCACTACACAGACATCAAATTTCTCACGGCTCCAATTTCTGTGACAAGGTTTCACCATGGAAGGTTGACTTGATCTCTATAGTTTGCGGATCTGCCACCTAGGGGGCGCCACATGGATGCAAAGATTCTGTGGTAGACCTATAGGTGGCTGTGGAAGCAACAGAGAGGGCAGCACCATTGCCCAACAACTTGAACGGTTATTCCCTTTATTCTCGGGCAATTATTGTTCGATTTTGATGATTCCAGCGACAATCTTTTAGTTTTTCAATTCTCTAGACTCCTGAAAAAACTCCTTGAAATTTTCAAAATTAGGCACAACTTTCAAAGTTTGAGCATCTGCAATTTATGGAAATACTAACCCAGAACGAGGAATAAACGGCGACCGACTGAGACCCCTTAACATCACCCTCTAGCTACCAAGTGACTTCAATAAGCCACTACCACTACCACTAATCTCAACCTCAAGCTTACACAAGCTAGCCTGTAACACCACATTTGAATACGGGAGAATCACTCCAATCAGGGAATTTATTTATTATTCATATCCATCCTCAGGGTAGTAGTAGGTTGTAGGAGAATGAAGTTTTGAGATCATCCATTACGCGTCGGATAATCAATCTATACAAACGTGTTATAGATACGAGAAGCTATGTGCCACACCCACTTCGCATTCTTCTTTTTTAAAGCTAAATGTGATATTGTTGTACTCAGGTAACACTTCCTTGGTAACTAGTTTTTTTTTTACAAGAAAAAGATATTTTGACTAAACGAGATGACATTATCTCTAACTATCGAGATAAGATAAACCAACATTCAGAGAATCATCGTCAACCAATGAAACAAAAAAATATACGCGATTCCGAGAGGAATGGGGAATTTGCCTCACATTTTTTTATTTTTTTTTCGAATGAGGGTTTATTTTTATGGAATAAAACCATAGTGAGCTGCTCGAAAACGCATCCAAAAAATTTAGAGAATTTAAGGAAGATGGAAATTTTAAATGTGGTGGCAATGTGTAAGAGGCAGCCATGTTTGAAACGTGACGGATATTCTACCAATCTGACTTCAAAGGAGGTTCTGTGGCGCTTACCACAGAAGCGGAACATACACGAACTTTTACGTTCCGAGTAGTGCGCACAAGAGTGCGCCACGATCTGGCAGGAAGAACCCTGACACAAAATTGACCAAAAGAAACAGTATTACTCACTTTTTTACAATACGAATCTATCTACTAGTTTATCAAGCATTATTATTCTTCATCTTCTCTTATTTAGTTTCAAGATTTGAATCACATTATTCGAGTAGCCATTTCACTGGATCGTTCTGTGTGGCGTGCTAGAACTCTGTCTGTTGTCATTGCTTTCGCGTCGTTTTTTTTTCTTTTTTTTTTCGTATGACGTCAACAATACTCCTCGATTTTCGCGGTGTTTTGTAACAGAGGTTCACTTGTTTAGTCATTTTCTCCTACGGTAATTTTTTTCCGTTGGTTATTCCTAGTGTTAAACGTTATTCTAGGGCCCTATAATAGGATTTGCCTTGAAATTCCAGAATCTAAAATTGAGGCAAATTCCCCATTACATCGAGACAGCATCATAACCATAGAAAGACTGTGGTACCTGCTTCCAATAAAATTCATAGGGAATCATCGAAAGATAAGTCCCAACTATTCAACTACAAGAGCTCAAACAAATTGAGGTTTAGAGAATGCCAAGACAATGGCCAAGTTCTTAAATCAAATCAATACTGACTCGGAGGTAAAAAAGATCAGTCAACAAGAAAAGGTAGGCGATTTTTAATTGTCGTTAATCGTGTAATGAGGAGAGTTTAAGGAGGTCTCAGTCGGTTGCCGTTCGTTCTTCGTTCCAGGTCAGTATTTCGCGACATTAAAGGGGCAAAAATTTAAAAAGTTGTACCAAAATTTGAAAATTTAAAGGATTTTAGAAATTCATTAATGCAAGGGCGTTGGGAGTTGAAATCAGAAATATTGCCGCTGGAATCATCAAAATCGAACAATAATTCGACGATGTTACGGCAACATGTCGTATGACCATATATGGGCATATTGAGTTTTTCATACCACTGGATTCGTATTTTCGTGGGGAATCGATCGGTATTATTAAAAATTCGGTTGGTAGCCTTGAAACCGCCGAAAATAGCGATAGAGCAACATTGCGTATGAAGAATATAGGTTACGTTGTAAACAGTTTTTTGTGTCTCCTGAAAAGTTGCCCCAAACTTGATAGGACATGTTGCCGTAACATCGTCGAATTGGCAGAGAAAAATGGGGAAAACCGTTTATTCAGTTGTTTTCCCCATTTTGGTTTATTATTTTCAATAATGAATCTTTGGAATCGACCAAGAAAAAAAAAATTTTAACACCCCCTCAAAATTTGATGGTTTATGTTTCAAGGTACGTAGAATCCAAAAATCGAATAAAAATTTGGCCGTCCGTCCGCCGTACGCGGCACTTTTGCCACTTAGCATTGACCGATTTTGATGAAATTTGGTATGTAGGCTCCATTTGGAGTCTAGTTGTGCCCCGAAGATTTTGGTTGATGTAGGTCAGTTCTAAGGGTTCCAACATCAATTTTGAAAACGCCCTAACTCAAAAAAATTCGATATAAAGGTATTGTTCTTTCTTCAATTTGAGATTCTATAGAATTTTTTGAGACCTCCCGGAGCTCTGTAGGACAAACCGTTCGCTCACTACGAGAATTTAAAGTTTGGACGTACGATAAACCAGAAACACGAGTGTGAATCGCAAAATAGGTCTAATCTCCGTTCAAATTAAAGCTGACCGAAATGCGATCGATGTTTTTCTTCATTTGGATGGTTGGTGGCTTTGCAGAAAAGTGATCTACATAGAAAAATAAAAAATAATAAACCATTGTGTAACAATTTGCAGCGTTTTCTTTGGCAATTATGGTTCGATTTTTATGATTCCAGCGGCAATATTTCAATTTTTCAATTCCCTAGGGCCGTGCACTGATAAATTTCTAAAATCCTTTAAAATTCCACATATAGGTACAACTTTTCAAGTTTTTGCACCTTCAATTTCGATAAATACTAAAAACAAACGGCGACCGACTGAGACCCCCTTATTATCACAGTTTGATCCTAAAATGCGGAAATTATAGAAAGAATCGCAAAGGAGTGGGTTACGTAGGTCTCTGACAGTTTTTTGAAAACACGATGACACGATTTATCCAGTCAGTTACTTCAAATCGAGGATGTGTCGAGTCATGTTGAATTAGCACATTTTCTGGTTTGAAATGTCACTCATAATATATTTTGAATAACAAGAATTCTTCGAAATAACGTTGTATCAGTATTTTACGAGTAGTGTCCCTGTTTTAACGTTCAAGTTATTGTTTGTCTATTTTCGAGAAGGTTCTACAGATGAGTATCAACCAAAAATTAATCGATTAATGGAATCTACGATTATTTCATGCGGACTACTTTATTCAACAATTAACCAGAGCCTTATAAAAGGTTAAATTTCAAACAAAAAAGGTTGGTAAAAAATTGGGTACAATAAAAACACCAAATTTAAGTAAGAAATTAAAATTAATTCACAAGAAGAAAAAACTTAGAATAAAGCAGTACTTAATGAGTTCCAATACTTGTCAACAATGTCCATGAGCAATATTCAAGTTTATTGGTTACGTCGGTGGTCAGCCAGCTCAGAGGGTCGAAATCATCAAAACTACTTGGTTCACTCGAGGGACAGGACAACTTGCTTGTTTTCACCTTCAATTGACGGGAAAAGTCGAGATAAAAGGTCGAAACCATCGAAACTATTTGGTTCACCTGATCGAGAGGCAACGAAATTCAAAGAATTGTTTTAACCTTCATTTGACTTGATAAGTCGTGCGAGAAGGTCAAAATCGAAATCGTCGAAACTGGTTGGTTCATTAATGAAAAATAGCTAATGCAAGAGATTCTATATTTTTAGGATAAACTTTTTTTGTTAAAATTCAATTTGGCCCTAAGAGCCAAATTTCAAAAAAAAAAAAAAAAAAAACAATAATAATAATAAGCCAAAAACGTGATTTTTTTTGTGGATATCACCATCATGATCTGGTATACCTATTCAAATTCAGCACAAAATTTCAAAAATTAATTTTTTTAATGTATACAGGGTGTTTACACTTAAGATGGGCATAACTTCAGGGTTCGATTCTACAAGGTATTTCTAACAAAAAATGTCTGATAGCAATTTTTTCTTAACCCACTCAAAATGCCTTTTTTTCAATTCGAAGTTTTTTTCGAGTTTTCGACCTTACGTCATTAAAACTGTCATAACTCCTGTTATTTACCGAGTAAATTCAAATTTTGAGATATCGTTGGAAAGAGCGTTAAAGTTCCAAGGTACCCAGTGTAAAACCAAAATATCATGGCAATAAACCATTTCTAAAAAATCAAGTTAAATAGCAAACTTCAATTTTCTTCGAAATATGTCTCTTTTTAAATCGAAGTTTTCACTCTGAATCCCTGGCTATTTCGACGGGCGCTCTTCGAAAAAAACATGTTCACATTGTCAGCTTTCCATCGGTCTATCAATTTTTCTTTTTAAAATTCAAATTTCAAGAATAAATAAAGTTTGAATGCCAAAAACGCGAGTTTCACCAGAAAATCGTGTGTTTTAAGGAGTTTATGGTCCCCCTCGATCTCAAGATGTCATGACGAGTTTGGTATAATTTCCTATGTAATATTTAACGCTGAATTCAATGGTGATATTTCCGAATAATTCCGACTGCTGTAGAGTGGATTTTTCGAAGAAAATCTTCGTTTTTTGTACATAAAATGCTGATTTTTCGTAAATATGGTAGCGAGCATAAAGTAGTTAACACCTTTCTACTCAATAAAAACATTAATTAGCTAGAAAGTTGATGCTTTTATTGAGTAGAAAGGTGTTACCTACTTTATGCTCGCTTCCATATTTACGAAAAATGCGTAAATAGTTAACCTTTTGAAGAGTTCTTTGAAAAACCGCTCATTTACTCATACTCCAAAAATATACTTTTTTCATAGATGTAGTGAGAAGAGCTTTGACGAATGACACCCGGATGTGTGAAGATCGAAAGAATGAAGGCTTCGTATCCATGTAAAACAGAATATCCTTATACGACCGAAAGCGAAACTATGAATGATTCACAAACTTGTGAAAGCAACAGGTCAATGTCTTTCTAGCAGGAGGCAGAACAATGTCTAAGAATGTCAAATGAGACCTGTCGACGGCTATCTGGTGAGAGTCAATTCACATTTCCCGATGAGTCGCAGGAACCAGGAACAGAACAAGTTCATACTTCCAGACGACGACTAAAGTAAAAAAATCCCAAATTTCATTGCCTTTTATTCAACATCAAAAGCTGTACATAAACGCTAAAGATGATTCGATTAAGAGTAATACTATGCCTATTTTCAACCTTCTTTCAATCTTGGAAAAAATCGGTGGTGGTTACTTTTCCTGCTGCTACTCACAACTTCGTAATAGCTTTTACATTTTGATAATGGTTATCCCTTAACTCAATCTATGCAGGCTACCTTACACGGTGATTTCTTCAATGCAAAGTCACGAAGGGCATTTCTTCTTAATAAAAACTAGCTATCTTCACGACTCCTTCCAGTGTTCTGATGAGCAACCGGAGACATGTGAACTACGTTTTCTATTCATCTAACCACGAAAATATATTCATTCCAAGACTGAAAGCGGTGATGCCGGGAGTAAATACCTAACTGTGGGGCTGCACCTCTCAAAGCAATCGTGACATTATACAGCGTTTTCAGAACAAAGTACTGCGCTCATGCGTTGATGCGTATTGGTACTCAACCAATGACGACATCCATAAGGACCTTAAAATTCCCACAATAAATGAAGTCATCAAAACTCAAGCAATAGCCCATCACCAGAGGCTACAAGGTCATATCAACGAGGAGGCTGTGAAGTTGCTGGATGTTGATGATCTACTCAGGCGGCTGAAAAGACGAAAACCTCACGATCTGTGGCAGTAGGGAGTGGTGTTTTCATGAAGTTGTTCAGTGAGTGTTGTGCTGTGCGCTCCTGTGAATCTTGTGCGTCAAAAGACACATAAAATAGCCGACATGAAGTATGGAGGTGTGCTATGTACCACACTCTCCTTTCAGTTATTTATATACATTGTCAGAGAAATGTTGCTAATAAGTTGAATTACTTGGTGCAATAAATATAATTTGAAAAAAAAAAAAAAAAAAAAAAAAAACTTTTCCTGCTGCTACTCACAACTTCGTAATAGCTTTTACATTTTGATAATGGTTATCCCTTAACTCAATCTATGCAGGCTACCTTACACGGTGATTTCTTCAATGCAAAGTCACGAAGGGCATTTCTTCTTAATAAAAACTAGCTATCTTCACGACTCCTTCCAGTGTTCTGATGAGCAACCGGAGACATGTGAACTACGTTTTCTATTCATCTAACCACGAAAATATATTCATTCCAAGACTGAAAGCGGTGATGCCGGGAGTAAATACCTAAAACTACAATAGGAAGATATTTATGTTCATCAGACGCCGACTGTTCATAGGAGTTTTCAATAGATTTCGAAGTTGTTCACGGCGCAGAGAAGTTACATGTTGGTCTTTCATTCAATTCATTACTCAGACGAGATTGAAAGGAACTTATCCTGGCTTGTTCATTCAAAGTCATTCAGGAGACATTCAAAGAAGAGGAACTTGTTTTTCAAGAGTCTTCAACATTCGAAGTTATTCGAGGCACAAAGGAATCACTCAGAAGGGATTGATAGAACTCACCACTGCTCGTTCATTCAGGAGTTATTATAAACTGTGTTGTTCAAGGCACAGAGAAGTCATGACTGATTATTTAATTTTTATAGGACTCAAAAATGAGTTTGTTATCTTTGCGGAGCTAAGCTATTCAGCCTATTCTTCAACCTCTTGAAAAGATCCTTCACTACTAATTTGAAAATTCGTAGACGTCCTGCTGTATCGTGATTTTCTTAGCTACGTAAATTGTTTAGTGACTAGGAAAGCTTTGTGTTATTTCACTACTTTACACAGCCAATCGAAATTTAATGTAATTTCAAGGGTAAATAGGAGAAGGTAACGATTTTTTTTTTTAAATCATACAGAAGTCAGGTGGTTGAGTCAGAAATTAGGACATGACAAAAAAGGTTTCTAGATGTGCACCAGCATAAAATGTAATTATTCAACCTATAGAGCTCAAGTTGGTCTAAAACTGTAGCAATTGGCGGTGGGTCGGAAATTCAGGTTTTTGACCTCAAATTTGGATTCAGCACCCTTGAAAACCTATAAACTCCAACTTTAAGCCCAATGATACTATAAAATGTGGTAGAAAAATTAATTAAAGTGATCACACGTTTGAAAAAAAGGCGGGCCTCCCTTAACGCACACACACTTATGCCGCGCGCGTGTGTGAGTAGTATTTTGTAGTATCCAAGAGGTCGTCCAAGGGTTTCATCGCTTCTCTGTGCATGGATAGTTTTTTCAAAGACAGTTGGCTAACTACGTCACAATTGGCTAGCTACGTCACACCGTTCAAATCTTCAATTTTCCTTAGCTTCTCTGATTTTTTAAAAACATTTTCTCGATGAACAGGCCCAATTACCGTTATTCCTGAGCCATACTCTTTTGAAAAAATTTTTTTTAAAAAATTGAATGAAATACCCCATTGTCCTAGTTTGGACGTAGAGGTAGAAACACTGAAAAAATATCCAAAATGTTACATTTTTCAGCGTCATACGTCAGTATCAGAGCGTTTTTGGGGTTGCAAATTTGGGGATTAACTACCCTGAGGGGTCCGAACAGCATTTTGAAAAAAATCATAATACCCTGGCAGTGTTTGATTTATAAATTGACAGGGCTCAGTAGTACCTTCCTGGAATTAGCAAGGTCAACAATGAATCTTTATTGAGCTGCTAGAATACTTATGTCTGAATTGCCAAACAAGGTTGTGACAGTATAAAAACAAAAAATAATGTTTATCCAAGTCGAAATTTCCTCTCATTATTCAATGTTGTTTCCAAAGATATCCATAATTTGTTACCTAGATCCCTCATTCATGAAACATCATACTTTTTCCTCTATGAAGAAAAAATACTACCGATAAGTGACACATCTGAATCATTTTCTTCATTAGAAAAATTAAATTTACGAATCCCCGACATTATAATAAGTGTCTCTCCAAGCAGAGGAGATATCTGAAATTAATTTACATACTTTATTATGGTAGAGATTATCTACTATATTCTCATATTAGCAGTCTTTAATTTATAAAATTCACAACATAATTATACTCAACACTGAAGTGCTAAATATTTTAGAGAAATTAAAAAAGTGTTGAATGAAACATGCCTACAACTGCTTCAAATAAATATTTTATGAAAAAAAAAAAAAAATGAATTTCTTCAATAGCTATCTACTGGTTGTATCAAGTATTATCGAATACTTTCTGGCAAAGAATGAGGGAGATATTACGGATTTGCAAACAGCTAAGTTAGTGACAGAGCTACGAGCGAAAATTCCATGGTAAATCCAGATCCAGACAAGACACGTGAACAGCTGATGACTATTAATAACCATTTGCGCACCACAACTCTTGACCCGTCGTTTGAGGGGTCGCGGTCACGACATAGCGGGCGATAGCCGACTCGACCAAGGTGGCGAAGGGACGAGAAAAACGACAATAGGAGCCAGATATGGCGAATACTTCTCCGTTGGAAACAATCAGAAGGCAGGTAGTTCTGTCGTTTGTTTGACCTGGAGCCCTCATTCTCAGGACAGCAATGGGAACGAGAGAAAATAGAATCTACCCACCTCTGATCAGAAGATGCAAATTGTGGATTGCTGCTGAGTTTTAATGCCTTAGTAAACTGGATAGCAAAAAAACCGAGGATTTCCTCAATCCTCCAAAGTAGGAAGAGGAAAGGTACATTTGGCAGGAAACCATGGGGGCCTGCGCATGGGAAATACAAATAGAAAAGGCTGCCTTCCCCGCTAAACAGTTTCCGACGGTTCCAGCATAATGGGGTGTGCGCATGGGTCGGAAAAACTGTTTATAGTTATTTTTAATCTAAACTAGACCTCATTCTGAGAATATTTACACCAGCCGTTCTCTTTTTGGATGAAAAGATCATTTTCTATGATTTTTCATAGAGATTAGGCCTCTTTTGCGATTCACACTCGTGTTCCTGATTTATCGTACGTCCAAACCTTAAATTCTCTTAGTGAGCGAACGGTTTGTCCTACAGAGCTCCGGGTGGTCTCAAAAAATTCTATAGAATCTTAAATTGAAGGAAAAACAATACTTTTATATTATAACATTTTTTGAGTTAGGGCGTTTTCAAAATTTCAAAATTCATTTTGGAACCCTTAGAAGTGATCTACATCAACCAAAATCTTCGTGACACAACTAGACCCCAAATAGAGCCTACATACCAAATTTCATCAAAATCGGTCAATGCTAAGTGAGGAAAGTGCCGCGTACTGCGGACGGACGGCCAAATTTTTATTCGATTTTTGGATTCTACGTACCTTGAAATTTTGAGGGGGTGTTAAAACATTTTTTTTCTTGGTCGATTCCAAAGGTTCATTATTGAAAATAATGAACCAAAATCGTAGTCCCATGACACACCGAACTGACTACCTCCTCAGTCGCGCGCCTTTGACGCTTTGAAGTCGGTCAAAAATAAATTAAAAACACTTCTTTTCAAAAAATCCCTCCTTGAGTAATGATTATTAATTCTACACTCGATCCTTGGAAAGTGGTCTGCGCAGTTATTCAAACGAAATAACCTCGATTCAGGAACCATAATTTATAACTCAACGGTCAGCCAGCAGCTCTCGCTTTAGTGGTTGCACTTGAAAAGCAGCCTCCGTAAAGACGCCACGCGTGATAATTTATTACCGAATTAATTAATAAAGCAGTAATCTTTAACGTCTTCGCTTTAACAGTATACGAACCTCGGTAAAGGTCAGGCAGACCTCACCAAAGGACCTATTGCGACATCCATTGAACAGGTAGGAGGTAAATTCCCACTAATCATGAAACAATGGAACTGCTAAACCTCGAACAACGAAACCTTCATCGAAAAGAGTGAAATTACCTCCTTACTCGCAATTATGAGTTCTGCTGACGTGCATTCTCATCACGTTATGAATAGTAATTCGCTTATCAATCGACTGCGGACAATTCCAGCGAATTATGTTATTTCAAAGAACACATCCTACCTACCACTGCAGAATGCAAAAACGTATCAGATTTATTCATTTTAAAAATAAATTTTTAATAAATATTGTATGAGGTAATCTCATAGAATACTCGTAGAATAGTCCTGATTTATACTTTCAAAATTATGAGAAATTTTTCTGACAACCTCAGGAATCTCAATTTGCGCGTCCTTAGTGGCCTAGAATGAAATTGAGACCAACAATTATTCAAGTTCGGTTGGGAATCCTAAAAACCATGTTAAAGTACCACACCAATTGGAAAACGAATAATTTTTCTCGGCTTTTCACTATGGAAAACGAAATTAGTCGTAAGTTTTGGTTTATTAATTTCAATAATTAACTGAAAAATGTTAATCCCCCTCAAAATTTGTTGGTTTTTGTTTCAAGGTGTGTAGAATCCGAAAATCGAATAAAAATTTTGCCGTCCGTTCGCCGTACGCGGCACTTTCCTTAGTTACCTTGGACAGATTTTGGGTAAATTTTGGAATGTGGGCTCCATTTGGGGCAAAACGGCTCTGAGCGCTCTGCTCATTGTTTTAAACGGATCAGGATTGCTCTCGTATTTATTGTAGAGGTGAACATGCGATGAAAAACGCTGCAAATTATTACAGAACGGTTTATTTTAGTTCTGCACGGAAATTTTCATTCGATTATTGGATTCTACAAAACCTTGAATCGTAAACCATCAAATTTTGAGGGCGAGAGGGAATAATTTTTCTGTTGCTCGATTCCAATGGTTTATAATTAAAAGAAATAACCCTGTTAAATAAATCCTATAAAAATCCAAGGAAAAACAAATGAACACGATTAAAGCAACGAATGAGTTAGACATAAAAAACGTCTGCCAAGTGGGTGTGGCACATAGCTTCCTCGTATCCATAACCCGATTGTATAGATGATCCGATACATAGTAGTTAATCTCAAAACATCAAAACAAGTTAATTTGTAACATCCCTGAAAATTTCATTGAAATCGGATGGAAAATGTAGAAGTTATGGCCGTTACAAGGAATTCACGTTTGCGCATGCGCTATCAGCGCATGGGTACTATCAGTCCGAAGGTGGTGATCTTCATTGGGGACCATCTACAACCTAATCCGCATAATCCCTGAAAATTTCATCGAAATCGGGTGGAAAATGTGGAAGTTATGGCCGTTACAAGGAAATTTACGATTGCGCATGCGCAGTCGCTTGTATCAGTCGTGACGATTTTCATAGGGGACCGTCTACACAACAACCCGCACAATCCCTGAAAATTTCATCGAAATCGGATGGAAAATATAGAAGTTATGGCCGTTACAAGGAATTCACGATTGCGCATGCGCAGTCGCTTGTATCAGTCCGAGGATGATGATTTTCATAGGGGACGTCTACACACCAACCCGCACAATCCCTGAAAATTTCATTGAAATCGGACAATAACTTCGTATAGTTATGCGCGTTACAAGGAATTCATGACAGACACACAGACAGACAGACACACAGACACTGAACCAAAATTGTTCAGAAAGTTCTAAAACGCAAAACGCGAGTGATAATTTTGATTTTGGAGAACTTTTTTTTTCGACCTTGAAAAGTGAAAACAAAGCTTCCGCTACCTTGGTAGACTCGGAAGCAATACAGTTTTATGGTAAAACATTTATTACCTTATATAGAGTCTGCATTTTTTATGCCTCCAATGACTAAACCACAATTAAAGCTCCTCACAAAAACTTATGATGTAAAAACCAAACAGGGAGAAAAAACAACGGAAAGAATTAGAAAGTGGATCACTGAAAACACTGGAAAAATACGGTAAAGTTTACGATCAAAATAGGTACAATAATGCATGTGGTGGTACGATACAATTCTGCAAAATTGTATTATTCGATCGACTTATATCGTATTTTCCCTCTGAATTATTGTACGGGTTGGCAACAGTGGGCTGAAGAAAAGGAAGTCCGAATTTTCACGAACACTACCGATCTCAAAAGAACCGAAGATCGAAGAGCCTCCGTTAATTTATTTCTACTGGATCTCAAAAGATCCAAAGATCGAAGAACCGCGACTCATTTATCATGTTTTACTGACCCGTAGTTCACTCGCTTTTCTGAAAGAGTCGGTTCAAAGAGTCGATTCTTCATTGAGTGACCCATCTCTAATTTGGGGTCTAGTTGTGCCTCGAAGCTTTTGGTTGAAGTCACAACTAAGGGCAGAAAACTTCAAAAACGTCTGCCAAGTGGATGTGGCACTTAGCATCCTCGTATTCATAACCCGATTGAATAGATGATCCGATGCATAGTAGTTAACCTCAAAACATCAATCTCTACGTATCTTCCACTACCCTCATTGGGGACCATCTACACGCTAATCTGAACAATCCTGAGAAATTTCGTCGAAATCGGATGGAAAATGTAGAAGTTATGGCTGTTACAAGGAATTCGCGTTTGCGCATGCGCAGCGGCTACTATCAGTCCGGGGGTGATGATTTTCATAGGGGACCATCTACACGCCAACCCGCGCAATTCCTGAAAATTTCATCGAAATCGGGTGAGAAATGTAGAAGTTATGGCTTTGGCAAGGATTTCATGACAGACAGACAGTCAGACACGGAACCAAAATTGTTCAGAAAGGTCTGAAACGTAAAACGCGAGTGGAAATTTCGATTTTGGAGAACTTTTTTTTTCAACCGTGAAAAGTAAAAACAAAGCTTCTTCTTCTATTCCGCTTTGGTAGACCTTGGTAGACTCGGAAACAACAGCTAAAAAACTTTTGATATAAAGGTATTGTTTTTTCATTAATTTAAAATGGTACCTATTGAATTTTTAAGATCGAATGAGACCACCCGGAGCTCTATAGAACCAACCGTTCGCTATGAGAACTTACGATTAATCAGAAACACGAGAGTGAATCGCAAAAGAGGCCTAATCTCTGTTCATATATATTTTAAATGGTCAGAATTTGATCGTTGTTCGTTTCTTTGAGTTGTACACAGTTTTGCGTCCTTACTTCCTCCTCTTTATTGATTTTTTCAAATTGAGTGTGAAGCGTTTATTTCTTCAAAATAAACTTGATTGAGAAGCGAATATGTGTTTTTAGTCATAATGGCAAAGCTGTGTTCTTTGCAGGCGAGTGATTTATACGGAAAAATAATACATTTGTATGTTATAATTTGCAGCGTTTTAAGGTAGGTATAAAGTCGTTCTAATCCTCCTTCTTCTAAAAAAAGGCCTACAGTAGAAATTCGCTTAGTAATTGAAATAACGTCAGCCAATTGGGGACACGATAACTACGCATCGAAAAGCCTTGAGAGCGGGGGCGCCCAACCTGCTGAGTCACGGCCACACGACTGCATGCAAGAAATCACGTAGAATTCACCGACAGAACCACCACATGAAGATAACTCCCATGACAAGACAAAATTGATCAGTGTTTACAACTCGAGCAGTTTAGACGTGAAAAACGTCTCAGACCAGCGAGAGAAGAAACTTGCAACAATACACAAATTTACACCATCCGAGAATTAAATTGAAAATAATCATTTCAGCGTGTTCATAAAATATCAACTTGGAGAACATACTTAGTCATTTATAGCATTTCCAAATCAAATTCAACCTTTTCCAACTCAAATTCAACCTTTTCCAAAACTAATTCAACCTTTTCCAAGTCAAATTCAACCTCTTCACCATTATTAGGGAAATTACGAAAAATACGCACAAGCCCTAAATGTAGTACCAAAATTTGGTACTTCAGGCATTTAATGCTTGTCTGTGATTGGGGACTGGGCTGAAAACAATACTCCAACGCAGTAGGTAGGTATATACATAAAACAAAATCATGTTTTATTTTTATTTTTTTTTAATCAACAAAAAATATTATTTTAAAAAAATCAACATTTATTTTATAGAAAAACTTTTATTAAGGAACTCTTTAAAAAAAATAATTTATAGCCTTTCCAAGTCAAACTTTTATTACTCCTTAAAAATCTTACTTCTAGAAAGTCTATCTTCGATTTTTTTCACTTGAAAAAAAAAATGTCGAAAGGGTCTTTTAAAAATTTGAATTAATGGATTAAGTACATTTTTTTTCTAACTTCTTCTAGAAAAAAGTTGAATTTGACTCAGAAATGCTATAAATGATATTTTTTGTGGATTTCTTTTTTAATAAAACATGATTTTGTTTTATGTATAGGTAGGTACCTATACTATATTTTTCGTCATTTCCCTAATAATGGTGAAAAGATTGAATTTGTTTTGGAAAATGTTGAATTTGAGTTGGAAAATGTTGAATTTGAGTTGGAAAAGGTTGAATTTGACTTGGAAAAGGTTGAATTTGTTTTGGAAAAGGTTGAATTTGAGTTGGAAAAGGTTGAATTTGACTTGGAAAAGGTTGAATTTGACTTGGAAAAGGTTGAATTTGTTTTGGAAAAGGTTGGATTTGACTTGGAAAAGGTTGAATTTGACTTGGAAATGCTACATTTAGAAAAGTTGATCAAAATTATGAAATAAAAGCAGTTTTTGACATACATGGACCAAATGGCCATCATTTGAAAACGTAATGTGCGATGATTATAGGTTTACCAGGTATTTACTATGAATCACTTGAGGTAAGGTATTACCGTATTCATAGTACTTGAAATGTAGTACCTAGTAACGGTACTTATAACCACACGTCTAAAAACAAGACATGCGGGAAAAATGACTTGCAGAATTTCAAAGTGGGCTTCTGATGACCAGCGATGAAACGATGACAGACAATTATTATCTCATTTGGATACCAGCAACGTTACGCAATGCATACACATTGGCGCCGTAGTAGGTACGCTCTATCTCTAACGTTTGAATGAAATACTTGAAATTGACCACAGCACTAGACGAACATTGCGATGCTACAACTGAATTTGTTGTTTGCCAGTTTGTATATTTAATCGCGATAAAGGCCTCTTTTATAGGGGATTTTCACTCTTAACCTTTTCTCCCCGATGGGCGGCCTCCTGCCGCTTGAGCCACCTATTTGTCAATCCTCTACCGAAGGAATGGGGAATTTGCCTCACATTTTTTTTTCTTTCGAATGAGGGTTTATTTTTATGGAATAAAACCATAGTGAGCTGCTTGAAAACGCATCCAAAAAATTTAGAGAATTTAAGGAAGATGGAAATTTTAAATGTGGTGGCAATGTGTAAGAGGCAGCCATGTTTGAAACGTGACGGATATTCTACCAATCTGACTTCAAAGGAGGTTCTGTGGCGCTTACCACAGAAGCGGAACATACACGAACTTTTAGCTTCCGAGTAGTGCGCACAAGAGTGCGCCGCGAACTGGCAGGAAGAACCCAGACACAAAAGTGACCAAAAGAAACAATATTACTCACTTTTTTACAATACGATTCTACCTACTAGTTTATCAAGCATTATTAGTCTTCATCTTCTCTTATTTAGTTTCAAGATTTGAATCACATTATTCGAGTAGCCATTTCACTGGATCGTTTTGTGTGGCGGTGCTAGAACTCTGTCTGTTGTCGGAGTTGTTTTTGCGTCGTTTTTTTTTCGTATGACGTCAACAATATTCCTCGATTTTCGCGGTGTTTTGTAACAGAGGCTTCACTTGTTTAGGCATTTTCTCCTACGGTCCTTTTTTCCCCTTGGTTATTCCTAGTGTTAAACGTTATTCTAGGGCCCTATTATAGGATTTGACTTGAAATTCCAGAATCTAAAATTGAGGCAAATTCCCCATTTACAGCTGCCGCCCGCTCACTCTCGTTGTCTTCCTCTTTTATTTTCTCCCAATTTCACTCAACATTAATTCCTTCATCATCTATGGGTATTCGCAGGTTCGGTTCCTCCTCGTCAGAAAAGTCGAATTCGATTGAAACAGTACCAAAATTCGTTGAACAGTACCAAAAACAACCGGGAAGAAAAAATTCCGTCACTCATTGGCACAAAGCGTCAAACGGAAGGGTCTCAATGAAGATTGGCTGAAGGTAGACCCCCCCCCTCTCCATCCATTGACTTAACACACTCCAGACACGTATATCTGATTTGTTTAAAAATCCTCAATGAATATTACGTAAAAGACGAATTTCCACCAAATTAGAGGAGAGCCATCGCCATCCAATTTCTGGCTTTAGGGGCCCAGGTCTCATTGAGTTATTTATTCGAAGTCTCCTGCCATCTTATTGGGGAAATCAATATCGAGCAGGCGAATACTCTCACACGCTACTGGGAGTACGGCGAATACCGCTAGTCGCCCACCTTTTAAGCGTAGTGGTTTTGCAGCAATTGGCAGACCAACAGTGACAATATCAGAATATGGATAGGTAATAACTGCATATTTGTACAGTTAGTAGTTGATGTGGCGACTTCAACTCAGGAGAATCAGTGCTGATGAGTACGGTACGTGACCAAGTGCGTAAACAAGTGATGCTGAGGCACAGAAGGTTCAAAATTCTTTAACAACTCAGTACGGACGATAGGCTTGTTAAAATCTGCTGCGATAAACGACCAACGAAATCAATTTCAAACGCCTCAATTTCAGGACGCCTGAGACCAAAATCAACTTCAAAGATCCTATTAATACAAGTTTGAATATGCTACTTTCATGAAAAACTGAGAGTTTCCAAGTTTGGGAATAATTTTGTATACAAATACGAAACCAGTACTAATTTCCCGTAAGAACATCTCAAAACAATTTCAAGTCCAGAAAAGGTATTTTCAATGCAGGGTGTCGTTTGTACATAAAAATGCTGTTGACCTCCTAAGGTCCGAAAAAAAGTTAGCGGAAGGATGACGTCTCTCATTAGATCGAAACTGGACCGCTCTCCATGAGTCGGCGAATTCTTCTCAACACGTCTTCAGCCAAGGACGCCCGGAAGAAGCGAGGGTTCCGACCTCCGAAATCGAGATCCTTCTATTCTACATAGGTAGGAGCGTGTAGGAAATTGAAAGTTGAGGAATTTACTCACTTGTCTTTGGAAGAGGCCGAGGAGGCATCACTACTCCATGCTTGTGGTTTTCGTTCAGTCTTAACTCTGTCTTCCTGCGAAATAAGAAAGATGAATCATTAATGTTTATCAACATCGAGGAATAAATACACATTTATAGATTGGGATGAAGGGCCGTCCGTTAGCGACCCAACGCAAAAAATGTAAAATGGTTCTAAAAAATAAATTTACATTGAAAAAAAAAACTGCACCGGACAGCGTGTTTTTGAGTAATAAAATTTCGCATATGGCTGAATTTTCAAAGCGACAAACCCCTCACGAATTTTTAACTGCGTTTACGGAACTCTACCGGAGTTCGACGTGTAGCCTTGTGAATTAAGAATGACTGAGTTATAATAGAACAGACCTGGCTTGTACTGAGCTAATGAAAACTCTGGCAAATTGTTTTTTTCTTTCAATTATTGAGTATAATTTTAAACTTATTGGATCAAACTAAAATCCAAGGATCTAAACTCTCGGTTGGATTGCGTGAACTCCCTTAGAAATGCTGCCACAGAAAATCGCAATTTCCTCACATTCAGTATTTTGGGGTTACGGCCCTTTTCCCTGCCGAGCGTCCATATAAACTAAGCTCCAACTGATGTATCTTTAATTCTTGTTTATCAATGTATAGGCCAAATCCTTTGTGACTCATTATCTTCGTGGAAATAGACAACGTTTTCCTCTATTATGTTGGGGTGTTATTTTGTTACATGGACAATGGGGTGTGCGCATGGGTCGGAAAAACTGTTTATTGTTATTTTTACTCTAAACTAGACCTCATTCTGAGAATTTTGACACCAACCGCGACCTTCTAGCGTGAGACGAATTTTTTCCATGATTTTTCAAAGTTTCGAATGTTTATGACGTCACAGTGGGGGGTCCCGCCCAGACAGGAGGGGCGCGTGACGTCATAAACATTCGAAACTTTGAAAAATCATGGAAAAAGATCTACTCATCCAAAAAGAGAACGGCTGGTGTCAAAATTCTCAAGATGAGGTCTACTTTAAATTAAAAACGCTGCAAATCATTGCTCAAAGGTTTATTATTTTCTGTATAGATCACCCTTCTGTATAGATCACTGGTTCTCCATCAATAGCACCTACCACCATCTGTATTCTCCATTGACCCGCCCTCTCAAATTTCAGCTTCCTGCGTTCAACAGAAGAGAAAATGGCCTTGGAGCTCACTCAGCTGATCAGTGACCACTCATGCACCTTCAGCATTCTCCATTGACCCGCCCTCTCAAATTTCAGGTTCCTGCGTTCAACAGGAGAGGAAATGGCCTTGGAGCTCACTCAGCTGATCAGTTACCACTCAGGCGCCTTCAGCATTCTCCTTTGACCCTGCCTCTAACATTTCAGCTTCCTGCGTTCAACAGGAGAGGAAATGGCCTTGGAGCTCACTCAGCTGATCAGTTACCACTCAGGCGCCTTCAGCAATCTCCATTGACCCTGCCTCTCAAATTTCAGGTTCCTGCGTTCAACAGGAGAGAAAATGACCTTGGAGCTCACTCAGCTGATCAGTGACCACTCAGGCACCTTCAGCAATCTCCATTGACCCGCCCTCTAAAATTTCAGCTTCCTGCGTTCAACAGGAGAGGAAATGGCCTTGGAGCTCACTCAGCTGATCAGTGACCACTCAGGCGCCTACAGCATTCTCAATTGAACCGCCCTCTCAAATTTCAGGTTCCTGCGTTCAACAGGAGAGGAAATGGCCTAGGAGCTCACTCAGCTGATCAGTGACCACTCAGGCGCCTTCAGTATTCTCCATTGACTTTTGATTATGGAAATTTGATTACTGGTTACGCAGAAGGCAAAACTGTATACAAATCGAAGAAATGAACAGCGACCGCATTTTAGTCAGAAAAAATTTCAACGGAGATTAGACCTCTTTTGCGATTCACACTCATGATTCTGTTTTATCGAAGGAAAACCTTCAAGTACTCGTAGAGACTGAACGGTTTGCCCTACAGAGCTCCGGGTGGTCTCAAAAATTTTTTAAAATTCAGTACTATTTAAAATTAGTGAAAAAACGATACCTTTATTTCGAGAGTTTTCGAGCTAGGGCATTCTTGAAAATTTCAACCCTTAATTTTCACCCCTTAGAAGTGACCTACATCAACCAAAAGCTTCGCGGCACAACTAGACCCCAAATGGAGCCCATATACCAAATTTCATCGAAATCGGTCCATGGTAACTAAGAAAAGTGCCGCGTACGGCGTACGGCGGACGGACGGAAATTTTTTTATTCGATTTTCGGATTCTACGTACCTTGAAACGTAAAACATCAAATTTTGAGGGGGGGTTAAAATTTTTTTTTTCTTGCTCGATTCCAAAGGCTTATTATTGAAAATAATAAACCAAAATTAAAAAAAAATCAGGCGCACCCCCCATTAGACATAGAAACCTCCTTTTACCATAACGTTCTAATAATACTGGATAGGAATCATTCAGGTTAATATTGAAAAAGCTTCAAAAATTCTGAATTCTGAAAAAGCTTCGAAAATTCAGAATTGTAAAATCTGAGTAATTAGTAACTACTTCGAAAGAATAAATTCAAGCTCTGAGGAATATAATATATAAAATGTAATGTCTTATTTATTTAGAGTTTCAAATATATTGGCGATTGTTGCCTACATTTTTTCGAATCCATCAGATTCGAAATTTTCCTTCTTTTATCTTTCTTTTCCCAAGTACTTCCTGCTAACCGTCAGCACGTTGGTTTTGGGAGGCTACCGATATGTAGCTTTGATTTTGTTTACTAGTATAGCGTTGATTTTTTGTGACAAAAAAAGTGTCGCGAAAAATTCCTTACGAACGTCTAAATCACACCTGCAGCATTGGTTCATATTTTCTCCGCTAGGGATAGTAAAGTAGTTTTCCCTTGAATCAGCTGCATCGCATTATCTCAAACTTTACCAAAATAGGTTTTTTTAACGTGATTTATTATTGCAACTGAATATTAAATACAATCCATCTAGCAAAATTACATATCATTTTTACACTCCTTGAGAGCCCGTTTACAGTAAAACGCAGTCCCTTCTCATAAAAGTATCGTCGACTGAGCTATAATTGCACTTTAACAGCATGAACTAAATCCAGTGGTTTTTTTCACTTGAGTCGCCGGAGTTAATCTTCGTTGTCCAAAACGTAGAGCATTTCCAGGTTCTCATGATTGTGGAGGCGTTGTTCATGCCTCCTTGAGTACCTTGCGACAATTTCGTGGACTGTTTCCATCCTCAAGTCTCGATGAATATAATTGTTCCTCATGTACCAAGGTGCACGCACTATACTTCTCAGTATTTTATTTTGGGGGGTTTAGATTTTGTTAATGTTTGATTTTTTGGCACAGCCTCATAACTGAATTTCCAAAATAGGTAATTCAAAATAATTAATTCAAAGGAGAAACAATTTATTATCCCTAGCGGAGGATACATGAACTAATGCTGCTGGTGTGGTTGAGCCGCTCGTAAATTCCTTGACCCCCAGCCAAAAGACATATCCATGTCAAAATACAAGTGATAGATCCGACAACAGATAGGAATACGGTTGTTAAAAAATTAATTCATTGCGTACGGTTTATAAGAACTGGCGAAAATGCTAGAAATGGAAAAATTTGGAGCGGGAGCTGCTAATATTCATAAACCGAATTTGTGGCGTTGTGGTATTTAGACCTTCTTAATTTTTTGAATGATGAGGACTCTGTGAAACTTGGAGAAGAATAGAAAGACCAAGGACTGATTGACGTACAACGACCAAATTGCTTCTTCCCACATTGCAAAAGCTCTTTTGATGAGGGGGGTGTGCTACAAATCGTCTAGGAATCCAAACGGCGCTACACTAGATTTGCGAAAGGAGTTGTGTGGGATCAATTTCGATCCCTCGGAAAATAAATGGTGGTTACATGGGGTCCCAATACTAACAGTCAAGTGATGGAAATTCCAACGATCGGGAATGGCCACACTAGCATAAGGGAAGGACATTCTCAAGGTGACGGGACTATTCAAGACCAATTCCCAGTCAATGAGAACATGATCACTTCAGGTGAGATTAAGGGGCTCAGGTACTAATTATAAACCGTGACAGAACAATAATTGAATGTTGAACTCCTTCAAGTATGGGATGACTCAGAACCAAGATAAGAGATGATTTGCAATGTTAAATTTGGTCTACAAGCGACACTTATTTCGGTAGAGGGAGAGCTCACGAGAGAAGTGTGGACAACTCCAAGAGAGGTCACGAGAGTTTTCGCGTTTTCCCCTCTCACTCGACGTGAGGACAGTTGCTTAATTAATCCAGGGATCAGTCACAGCAAGTTTTTTAAAATCTCCTTTTAATAAGCTATTTAAAGCAGAGGAGTGGACTTTAGACAGAACTAAATAAATAAAAAAGTAAATAGTGGGGAGGAGGCCAATGCTATCCTACGACCTTTCTAGTGTTGAAGGATACAACGGGTTGTTCCTCATTGGAAAGACCACCAATTCAGGTAGGTGCTGAGCAAGACACGGGTGGTGACGCCACGAAGTACTCCTGCAGAGATTCCTAAATCACATAACTCCGTGGCACTATGACCAAACTACATGCCACTCTAGGACAAGGTTAAAGCAGCAACCCGGGTGTTGATCTTGTCTATCATATTTTTGCTTTTTCTCCCACCAGGTCCGCTCAAGATTCGTTAGATTGACAACTTGCGCATCAAAAATCATAGCTGACCCGTGGGGCTCACAGCGACAACAGTTGGCTTCAAACCCTCACTTGGTGGACAGTCCTCATAATTAAAGGCTTGGTTGGAGAGAAAACATGGTGAGGTGAACTATTACCTGACTCAATTCCTTTCGGGGCATGGATACTTCCACTCCTTCTTAGTAAAGATCAGGAAAGCAAATACTGTGGGATAGAAGAGGATGATGTCTGCCACACCTTCTTCACATGCCCGCAATGGGTGGATATGAGGAGGGGTGCAGAAGGGGTCATCGGAACGTCGCGTCCACAGACATAAGATACATACATGAGATGATTAAGAACAAGTCGAGCTGGGACGCAATGGCAGCATTTCTCACAATAGTCCTCAAAGAATTGATTGAGAGATCAGACTGGAGAGCAGAAGTAGGAGCAGCCTTTGAAAGTTTAAAAAACCTCACTTGGCACCGTGTACTTCCTCTCCATGTTGACCTACAAGCCGCTGGATAACAAGGCGCCAGCTACCTGCCTGACATTCTGCAACGCATCGTGTAGGAAACAAGTTGTGAGAGCGCAATGGCGACTTCTAAATGATATTGAGCGAATGAGGAGACTTCTTCAGCGCTGAGAAGTGTATCCCAAACTTTGGGATGTTCCATCCGGTATCTATAAAGACAGGAGCAGGGAAGAAATTTCCTCCGAAGCTCTGGGGACCACAAGTACCATGGAAATCGAAAGGAACTCCACAACTTGAGGAAAATGAAGAAGAAAAGAGGCACTGCGATGGACGACATCAACAAAAGTGGATGGAAATTTTTCGTGTACATCTTCGGATCGTTCGCTGTCAGCTCAGGAAACTGAGTCGCGTACACAGCGAATTTTTTTCGCTGTAGAACTCTGAAGAACGTTGAACGACTCACACTGCTCTAGCAATCTCCTCAGCGAGATTCGTCTAGCACTCTCAGGAATCATGGTCTATGCAATCTCTTCTAGGCTCTTCTAGGTTCTAATATGAATACCTCCCTAAATATCGTCCTTTCTGTACGTTCAACAGTTTACTTAAACACAGGTTCCTTACTTCCGCTAATTCGCCGATTTTGTATTTCTCCATCATTTCTCGAGCGTCTGACGAGTGGCCGACATCTTCGAACGCTTCACTCGCGTCTCTGCCTGCCTGCTCCAGCAGGACTTCTTCACCACCAGGGTGCTGCAACAGAAGAAACACCATTGTAAACCTTTTTTTCTTAACTTATCATCAACTTATGGTAAAACTTGATAACAAATAGGTAGGTAAATAATAACTGTCAAAAAATTATTAGAAACAGGTAAAAATAATTACTTGTAGTACGTATTTTTTTAACTTTAAATTTTTAAAATGTTCTAATTTTTTCACAAATAGGGTCATAGACTTAATTAAGTACAAAAAATATTTCTATAAAATTGGAAGGCACTAATCTTAAGTTCTCAAAAATAACTAACCAAAAAAATGTTAAGTACTTTTCTTCTCAAAAATTTAGGAACAGTTTATTGCACAGAAAACATAATTTCTAACTAAATTGAGTGATAAATTTAGCTTCGAACCTCTTCTAGTTCATTTTCATTAGTTAATTTGTATCATCTCTTATTATTATCATTGTAGGTACCTATATAAGCTGGGTTAGGCTTGAATTCTTTGTGAATGGAAATAATTGAAATTGACTAATTTACGTAAGTAATGATTATTGTTGTCAGGTGTAGCACATAATATATTAAGTATGCCTGATGAACAACGAACAACCTGTAATTCAAGAATAATAAAATTGTTACAATGGGGAATTTGCCTCACAATTTTTTAATTTTTTTTTTTTTGGAAAGAGGTTTCACTGATAGGGAAGAAAACCATAGTGTGCTGCTCGAAAATGCATCCAAAAAATTTAGAGAATTTAAGGAAGATGGAAATTTTAAATGTACTGGGAGTCTGTGGCGTGACGAGTTTCCCTTTACGACAGCAGCGCTACCTCTGATAGCGCACAACGATCATAAAAATACAATTTTACTCACTCTTTTTTACAATACGATTCTACCTATTAGTTTATCGGGCACTATTAGTCTTCACCTTCTCTTATTAAGTTTCTATGTTAGTTAGTTTTGATATTTGAGTCAAATTATTTGAGGGGATCGTTTCATGTGGTCACGAGGGCGCCTGCGACTCTACCTGTTGACATTCTCTGACACTAATTGCCGAAACTCCTTTTACGCTTCGCCAGAGCACAGTTTTGCGTGAGGAACCCCGGGGAGCGATGTAATCACAACATGACACCGCTTCACTTCACCACTCAGGAATAACGGTAATTGGGTCTGTTCGTCGAGAAAATGTTTTTAAAAAATCAAAGAAGCTAAGGAAAGTTGAAGATTTGAATGGTGTGACGTACCTAGCCAACTGTCTTTGAAAAAAGTATCCATGCACAGAGAAGAGATGAAACCCTTGGAGGACCTCTTGGATACTACAAAACACTACTCACACGCGCGCCCAGCATAAGTGTGTGTGCGTTAAGGGAGGCGCGCCTTTTTTTCAAACGTGTGTTCTCTTTAATTAATTTTTCCACCACATGTTATAGTATCATTGGGCTTAAAGTTGGAGTCTATAGGTTTTCAAGGATGCTGAATCCAAATTTGAGGTCAAAAACCTGAATTTCCGACCCACCGAAATACCCCAGTATCTTCAACGGTAATTTTTCCCCTCCAGTATTCCAGGTGTTAAACGTTATTATAGGGCCCTATTATAGGATTTGACTCAAAATTGAAGCAAATTCGCCATTAAATGTATTGGGTTAGTTCCGCTAGTTATAAGAATACAATTATTATCTACGTTCTGTATTGGAGAATCCATCGTAACCATCAAGTCGAGTACTTTCGATGTAAGGACATCATCTTCAGGCCGTCGAGAAAGTACTCTCTTACTACTGTCGAGTAGTACGAGAGTACTTAGTACTTTGCTGGTTACGACGGATTCTCCAATACGGTACGTAGATAGTAGAGAGTTCCTAGTAGGGTCGATCTGGAACCGGATCGTCTGCCATGTTTTCAATACGGCGCGCCGGATTGCCTCCTAATGACGTATTCGACCGTAACAAAACGGCGTCGTATCGGATACGGCGTGTTCTTATCACAATTCGGCGCCGGATTGAGAGCATGGAAGAAGTATATCTTCCATGTTGAGAGTGTGTGTGTAATACGTCACGCCGTATCAAAAACCACTAGGAACTCTCTATTAATTGTAATATTGTTACAAGTTCCAAAAATCAGTTTCTGAGTTCTTTATAGGTAGTAGACAGACAGATTTCGGCTCTGCAATAATATAGCCTAGTTAAAATCTTAGTAATAATAGCAAACACTTGAGAGCGGTAGTTATTACACAGTAGTACATAGTTGAAACAGTATAACATATTCCAAATAGTCAAGTCCCCCGAAATGTCCCTTAAAAACATCTAATCGCCTCTTGGATTAAAATAGACACAACATCGTGACAACTTTGAGGCAATAACTCGATCAGTTGAGTTTCCAGTACCCTGACAACTCAACTTTCTTTTCCAAAGTCATGCCGACACTTGACTCAGGATTTTCTTCTTTTTGTTAATTTATTGTTGGTGGAGACGATGGCTAAATACATATAAGAATTGACAGTTTTATAAGCAATTTTCTTAACTTTTAAATTTTTTCAGAGAGTTCTGATTTTCGACTTGTCACAGTCGTAATCAAAAGGTGCGAATTCATCACGATTTATGTAGTGTGGTTCTCTGATGAAACATTATATAAACACAAGTATCTTCGACAGCTGTAAACCCGGCCTACATAGTAGTGATTCGTGAAATTATTTCAAATTGATCAACGAGAAAGAAAATCGAAAAACGTACCTACCGACCTAACCAACTATTTTTCAAAACTCGATTTTTGGGGATCAACATGGAATGTGGGTTCCAAGTATTCAATGGCAAGGATTCACAATAATTTCTTCGCTAATGAGAAACTAATGGGTGCTTAGTGTAAAGTCAATCATCAAGTTTAATGTCAAATGAACTTAATTTTCGTTCGAGTACAAACTCCACTATGTGGTGACCTTGGTGAACGGTTCAAGTTCTTTTTTGCAATTCATCTTGTTTTATTGCACATCATTCAATGTAAAATGGGTGGGTTTTATTAGATTAGGTACATAGAATGCATAGGTACATAGAATGGTACATAGTAGATATAGTTTACTTATAAAAATCATGTTCTGTACTAACCACACTAAAGCTATCACTAAGCTACCTACAAAGGAACTTATTTATGAGTGTGCCTACCTATAAGTAGGTACCTGACGAGAATTGCATCACTATCTGTTCTTATCCAGGAACTTTCAAGTAAAACAGGAGTCTCAGTTTGAATACTAAGATACCAATCATGTACGATTGTCGGTAATCTGCCAAACATCTATCTCTTGATAAAGAGATTTCCAATTAATACGAAGGATACGTTTTATTCATAAATGGAAGTTCCCTACTCAGAAATATGCCCAAATACCGACCATTTAACCATTGTACTCTGCTAGCATATCATAATTACCACGCTCCTACCCAGTAAGAAGATACTTATCTACACTTCACAATCTCAAGGTGCGTACCTACAGTGTAAGTACTCCGTCAGTAGTGAGCAGTTACATGGCAACTTGTTGAGAATAAGAAAAGTAATAGAGTTAACTCACTTCATTGAGGAATTCCGTCACGTTGTAAACGGAGTTGTGAATGACAACCCATGTACTTTTGCTGTTCTTGTTTTTCTTGACTTCTTCCAATCGAAAGATTTTGGTTTTGGATTCCGACATACTACTAAGATTAAATTGCGGGGCTTTCTCTACTGTAACGCACAACCTACGCCCGGAAACAACCGATTCGAACAAGCACTATTCTACCGTGGTTAAACAAGACTGGAAATCCTCGACAAGGAACAACGGCTCGATCACTTGAAAGATTCCTTGGGGAGTCAAGGACGGCTATCAGCAGCTAACAAGTGGGAAGGAGAAGGAGTCGAATCGAGTCGTGTGATTGGCTGGAAATGATATGGTGACGTATGAGAGGGGGAGACTGAACAAGAAAATCGAGAAAAATGATGACAAGTCGAATGGATGAAAAAAAACACAAAAAAAAACAAGCGGAAATAAATCAGAGTTACCAACTGTGATAACACATTTATAGATAACAAACAAAGATGGAAGTGAAATTCTACTTCCATGATCAAGGGGTTCACTCTAATCATGGATGGTGCAGGAAGGAAGAATTACACGAATACTGTAGTTGGATGGTTGGCTGTCTCAAAATAAAGGCAGTCTCAATAAATAGTATTTGAAATATGTGCCACAAAATCTGAATGAACTCCAAACATAAACACTCACTCAAACCAAACACTCAAAAAAATTACCAAGAAGAAAATTTGCCTTTGCTAAAACGACAGTGACGACACGGCGAAACCGCGGTCAGCTCCTTCAAATCATCCATCCACTCCAGAGTTCCGGAAACAAGAGTGCTGATCCACTCCAACCATGGAGTGGGTGAGTGGACCAGGAATTGGACTAACAGACTATTGGAACTATAAAGTACACTACAAGAAAGAGGAGCATGTATTTAAATTCAAGGAAAGTTAAGTACAGGGTGAAGGTTAAACATTAGTAAAAGCGCACATATGATGAAATGTTTGAAAACAACAGGCAGACAAAGAAGCAGTGACTACGCGGCATGACCATGGTCATAAAAAAGAGAAGACAACCTGCTTGTTCTTTAGCCTTCCAGATTTCAGTTTACCTTCAGAACCGGTATGGCTGAACACAGAGTTGCAGATCCTTGCTCTGGACTTCATCGAGCGCACCTACCCTCGAGACACCCACGGTGATAGACTGTTCACTGATGGGTCCAAATTGGATGAAGGGAGTACAGCATCAGCGGACTATAGGGAATTGGACCAAACTGTAGATGGGTGCAAATTGAGCGAATGCACCAGTGTATTCAACTCAGAACTAGTGGCCATATCCAACGCGCTACAACGTATGCTACATGACCCTCTCTCTCCAAACGATGCTGTCATCTTATCAGACTCCAGATCCGCTCTTGAATCCCTCAAAAACATCAGGGAGGGTGATACCCCACCGTTCACCACTCAGAACATCCTGCGACTGGTGCGCTGTCTGAGAAGAGACCGAGCTGCCTCCATAAGGTTCCAATGGATACCCTCACATGTACAAATTTTTGGAAACAAAGTTGCGGATAATACGACAAAATCTGTCGCCAGACATCCCGGAGCGCCTCCAAAAAAAGGCCTACTCACGTATCAAGACCTTGTGAAACACCTGAAGCAGAAACTTAGTGAATACTGGAAAAACCAGACCTTGGAAAGAACCCAGGTGGTCGGCCACTGGACCAGAGGTATAATCGAGGATCCCCCATCGTACTGTGACTCGACCAACGATCCAAAGTTCATCACAACCATCAATCGCGTTCTCATCGGCCATGGCAACACCCCTCTATTCCAGTTCTTGATGAGGAAACGCCCGAATCCATATTGCCCTACATGCCCTCAAGAGCAGATCGCAGACCTGGATCATATCCTGAACCATTGCAGCAGGACTATTGACCTTCGATCCTCGCTCTACTCATCTCTCCGCCTGAGCCAACATTTACCCATACAACAACATCTCAAGTATCCTCTACAGCTTACGGACCTGAGAGCAATCTACGGATACATCTGTTCTTCGGTAGCCGAAAGCAACATATCCTACATATAACTGTAAAAAAAGCTGCCCCCACACTACAGCCAAAAACTCTTAAAAAAAAAAAACAAATTCCACATTTCCGACGCCTGTGACACTTCATAGAATCCTCTGTGTCATCAAAACATAAGAAGAAAGAAGAAGAAGAAGAAGTGAGCACTGTTTACTTCTGTCAGTGGCTTCCTCAGTGAAAATGCTATACATTTCTCGTGGTGAGTAGTTTCTACAGTAATTGATCATAAACATTCAGGTAATCATTAAAAGATATTTTGCTTCTGAAGCTGAAGCTCCCGCGATAAGAGGAGAACTTGAAATTCTCTTCATCCTCGACCTGAAGTATATCGAGTGATACAACGTAAGAAATGAGCTCGTTTGGTATTCGCATTCACCTCAAATATATCCATTATTTTATTATATTCATTCCTTGTCTGTGTATCTGTAAAGAAATCTTTGTAACAGGCAAAACGAAGTTATTGTCCAATTTCGATGACATTGATTGGAATTTACGGGGCCAATCCCAGATGGAGCCACTCAGCTCCTCTGGGAGTGTATGCTTCAGTATTTCAGGCTGAAGTACTTGCAATTAGGGTCTGCGCTGGGGAAAGTCTGCGGAGGGAACACCGTGGTGTACATGTCCGCATTCTCTCGGACAGCCAGGCTGCGATCAAGGCTTTAGCTGCTTCCTCCATTACCTCAAGGTTAGTGTGGGAGTGCTTCCAAACTCTCTGCTCCCTGTCGCAACACAACAGAGTCTATCTGAAGTGGGTGGCAGGGCACAGCGGAGTAATGGGAAATGAGAAAGCAGATGTGCTGGCCAGAAGGGGCTCACAAACCCCGTTCATTGGTCCAGAGCCAACCATTGGCATTCCCAAATCTTCCTTTAGGGCGACCATAAACCGGTGGGTCACCAATGAAACCACTAGTAGATGGTCAAACCTTAGAGGACATGCTCTGAGTAAGCGCATGGTGGCCAAACCTAACCCCAGCGCCACAGAAGAGCTACTGCGGCTTAGCCGCAAGGAAATTGGGTTAGTGGTTGGCGTGGTAACAGGCATTACTCCACTCCGATTCCATCTGAACCGCATTGGGGTAAACCAGAATACAACCCTCTGCAGGCTGTGTGGAGAGGCTGAAGAGAAAGCCTCCCACATAATATTCGGTTGCGAATCGCAGGTTTCACCTCCTCGGGTCACCTACACCCATGGAGGCTTTTACCAGCACAAATCTAGCCAAACCGCTACTGGCCCTTACCAAAGGGCTAGGACTCTTTGACTAAGAACAGAATCCGCGGAGTAGCACAATAAGCCACTAGGCTTCAGTGCTTTGGGCTCTCATCACCCTGATCTGCGGATTCATCTACAATCTTGTAACAGGCAAAACGAAGTTATTGTCCAATTTCGATGACATTTTCAGAGATTGTACGGATTGGGATGTAGATGGTCCCCTAAGAAAATCATTGCCCCCGGACTGATAGTAGCCGATGAGCATGCGCATAGTTAGTCGATACAGTAAACAATTAAAACTAATTATACCGTTGGAAAGAGCGTTAAATTTCCTATCTCTCTGAAGGAGAACCAAAGTTTTTTAAATAGGCGAAACGGGTGAAAAATGAACTTGAAGAGGGAAAATTGTCAAGTCATGAAAACGTTTTTCAACCGCTCATAAGTCCATACTTTCCAGCGTGTAAATGCTTGTCTGTAAGCCTAAAAGTTGCACCAAAAGCTCACCTTTCCAACGGTTTAGTCACTTTAATTTTTAAAGTAGGATTTATTACAGAAATTTGTGTTTGAACGCGGAAAAACGTGAATTTTTCAACGGAATCGGCGCTCTGGCTTAGACGATCTGAGGAGGCATTCCTGCGCCGCCTGCCTCCCTCTTAGCCAGAGCGTCGGTCCCGTTGAAAAATTCACGTTTTTCCGCGTTCAAACAAAAATTTCTGTAATAAATCCTACTTTAAAAATGAAAATGACTAAACCGTTGGAAAGGTGAGCTTTTGGTGCAACTTTTAGGCTTACAGGCCAGCATTTACACGCTGGAAAGCAGGGACTTATGGGCGGTTGAAAAAATTGATATTTTCAAGGTTTGACAATTTTTCGTCTTCAAGTTCATTTTTCACCCGTTTCGCAACTTTGGTTTTCCATCAGGGAGATAGAAAATGTTAATGCTCTATCCAACGGTATAATTAGTTTTAATTGTTTACTGTATCCAAAGGGAGTTACGGACATTTTAGTGACATGAGGTCAAAAAAACGAAAAATTCTAAAAATTGAAAAAGGTATGAAAAAAAGGGGTTAAACGAAAATTGCTAAGCAAGAAGAAGAGACGTTTGCTAAGAAGAGGCATTTACATGTTACAGAGGCATTTATGTTACACCCTGTATATGCGATGTTTCTATGTACAACCTTCAATAAAATGTAGTGTTACTCACATCACTTAAAACTCCTATCCTGAATTTTTTGCAAAGGTTTACTGCATCAAAAGAATGTCCCACGTCTTCGAAACATTCTGTACCGTCGCAACCTGCCAGACTCATCAGCACCTCCTCTCCGCCTGGATGCTGCAAGGAATGACAAAAAATGTAAGAATCACTGTATAGCTAAACGCATGAATGTATAAAATAACGCCAAATGCCTTATTCATTCAACATGATGTACAAGCTGTAAACCATTGAGTTGTCACCATTTGAGAATCTTCTCTTATTTAGTTTCTATGTTACTTATTTTCGTTATTTGAATCAGATTATTTGAGTGGATCAGTTCGAGTGGTCACAAGGGCGCCTACAACTCTACCTGTTGTCGTTCTTTGATATTATTTGCTGAGATACTTCTTTTACTCTCCGCCAGAGCACAGCAGTGTGAATTCAGTCAGTTTTTGCGTCGTTTTGTGGGAGGAACCCTGGGGTGTGACGTGCTCAGCTTCCCTCGATTTTCGCGGCGTTTTTTGACAGAGGCTTCACTTGTTTAGGCATTTTCTTCTACAGTAATTTTTTTCCCTTGGGTATTCCGGTGTTAAACTTTATTCTAGGGCCCTATTATAGGATTTGACTTGAAATTCCAGAATCTAAAATTGAGGCAAATTCCCCATTCTTTGAACAGTGTTAGCTGGTTTGAACCAGTTAGTTTCTTTGAATAGAGTTTCACGTCAACCGAGAACCAAATTTCGTAATGAAGGCCTCCTCAGCTCTCGGATAGCGATGTTATTGCTAGTAGGTAGTAACAATGGAAAAGCCAAGTTCTATGCAGACAAGCTCACAGTTAAATGATAAATCATCTTTTAACAATTAGCTGCGTTTTTGTCACATATTCATACTCGTTATTTACTTATCTCCATAGATTGGAATTGATAACTTGATGGAATTGATAAATGTTGATCACAGTTTACCGGAAGTTAAAGGCTGGGGAAGCAATAGTAAAAACTCAAAGAGTAAAAACGTTTACAGAGCGAATTAAAATTAACAATTTGTTCACGAGAGTCGTCAATTTCCTAAATTTTACGGATAAATGGAGCATTAAAGTTTTCAATTGTACGTAGAATCACGATTTTTAAAATGTCTTCTGACGTCCTAATATCAAAGTCTTCTACTGATAATTTACTGAGTTGCCGACTTCCTATCGGAAGGATCTCTACCTGGCCTTAGGAAATTAAATGGAAAGTAAATAACTTGGTCCATCTCTCTATCTCAAGTTTTGGGATTGATTCCTATCTGCGAATTTCTCTTGTATTCAATCTGTTTCTCTTCATTATCAACGAAATGAATCAAACTTTGAATCGTTGTATTGATTGACACTTCTAAAATCAGGTTGTACGTACCTACCTACTAGTACGTATGTAGTATTTAACGTGAAATGATGAATAAATTGAAATGTAACGTGTTTAATCTGAATTTGCATTGTTGATATTGGTGATCTGATCAAAACAACTATTCTGGTATCTAAAGTTCAATAAATTGTTATCACTTTTATTTTATGTGTTCAAAATGTTGGACAAAGTGGAGGTTTTGGGAAAATTGTAGTTATAAAGGCTAATTAATTTGAAAATATTGATCCTTGGTATAGTGTGGTAGTTTAGAAGAGTATCATTTAAAGAGGGTGTGGCACATAGCTTCCTCTTATCCATAACCCGGTTGTATGCATGATCCGATGCATAGCAGCTAATCTCAAAATGTTAATGTCTAAGTTCCTTGGACTACCCTCATAGGGAACCATCTACATGGCAACCCATACAATCCCTGAAAATTTCATCGAAATAGGGTGAAAAATGTAGAAGTTATGGCTTTTATAAGGTTTTTACGTTAGCGCATGCGCAGAGGCTACTATCGATCCAAAAGCAATGATTTACATAGGGGACCATTTACACCCCAATCCGCTCAAACACTGAAAATTTCATCGAAATCGGACAATAACGTCAATTGATTGGGACTGGGTCCACTTGAAATTCAACACCTTCTTCGCCGAGTTTTCGGTTAATTTATTACCTTTGTCGCAAAAGGCGAGCTAGAAGTAGGGAAAGGGTACAACGTCGGAGTGGGGGTAGCCCAAGGGAGGCTAGCTGAAGTGCTCCGAGGCTAGAAGGGTCTAGTGCGTAGTATCGAGAGTGACTTGTGCTCTAACCTGGCGATCGTAAGTTCTATATACCTAATAATGATTTATAACTAAATTCCTTGTTGTTTTACCTATTGTATGTTGGTTCTTTGTTTCTATTAGTTTCTGCTCAGACTTTATGGATTGATTGGTTAACTATATGATGATCAAGCTATAATAGGATCATCTTGGATGTGCAAATGTGCACTTGGTTTGATGCTAACAAAACTAACTAGCGAGGTTCGGGCCAGCTATAAGGGGCGGTTGGAGGCTGGTTGGGGGAAAACTACACCCCCGGGAATGGGGGAATAACTACCCCCATTCAACTACCCCTAGGAGCGAGGGAAGAGCTACCCTCTGGTATTGTGGAATACCAACTCCTAGGGACGAGGGAAGAGCTACCCTCTGGTTTCGGGGAATAACTACCCCAAGTGTTTAGGGAAGAGCTATCCTTTTGTATCGGGGAATAACTACCCCTAGAGACGAGGGAATAACTACCCTCAGGAGTAGGGGAATAACTACCCCTTTGGAACGAGGGAACAACTACCCTCTATAGTTTTAGGGTATCAAATCAATTATACATACCTTTTTTATAATTGCCTAGTAATTAATAACATTTCAGAAGCGTAAAAAATATGTCAGTTTTAAGGGTAAGTTCAAATTAATCTATCTTTTCCACTTGCATTAATTAGTTTCAATACAAGATAAACAAATAACTCGTAAATATTAACAATTTACGACATGGTGTCAGAAGTGGGATCGTTTAGACGAATTTTTATTTCATTCTAATAACGTGATTAATATTAACTCGAATCCCGCTGTTGGAACCACAATTGGCCGCTCTGGACGCAAGTTCTTTGTCATTTTGTCCTTTGGTAGCGCCAACTTACAAATCTGAAGGCGTGTATTTCTGTAGAACCAGGTTCACCAACTTAATAAGTTAATTTCCTGAAATTATCAAGGAGATTCCACCTTCTTGACTTGGGTCCATCTCAAGTAGATACTGACAAAAGACTCTAGAATTACGGTATAATATGAGAGTATGCTAATCTACATTCAGTGTGAACAGAAAAAGCTCTCACTTTAAAAATAAGAAGCAGGTTAACCAACTTATCCACAGAAAAAATCTATTCATAACTTAAGTAAAATTTTTCTACTGAATTGAGTTGGTAGTCCTGACTCTTCTCTGTGAATGTTTCCGTTTTATCTTGTTTGGAATTTCCTTGATGTTATGAACTCTTGTGGTCTTTTCCACGTGATCAATGGCTGTCCTCCCCTGCCTCTCACTTCCTCACTCTTTCTAGTCAATACCCCTCCAATGACTTCGCTCTCGTTTTTTCTCTCCATCTTTGCTTAATTCCCACTCAGTTCTGATTTCTTCGCACAAGGGCGTTTGATGTCTTTCGTTTATCTACTTATCTATTTCGGCTGACCTTACACCCTTTGTTACAATTTTTTTCTATTAATTACAATTCCCTGTTCGGTGGTTTTTCTTGTTGCTATAAACTAAACTATGATCTACCTAAAACCATGACTAAAATATCACCCACCCAAACCCAAGAATGTCGAAAACTAAAACTTTCATCTTGGTGCAAATTTCTATGCTTAGCTACCTACCTACATGATAACTCAAAGTGAGTTACCTATTTGGATCTGTTTCAGACTAAAAACGAAATGGAAAGATCTATTTGTAAACGGTTAAAGTTGATGGGCAGTAGAGTAGAAGAGGGGCTTAGATTGTGTCGAGAGTTAGTGGACCATTTTAAACAAGAAAAACCGGTACAGCCAGATGATCGAATTAAAGTGGAAAAACTGAAAATGTCAGTCACACGATTAGTGAATGAAATTCAAACTACTCTCCAGGGAGTAGAGATATCAACAGAATTGGAATTGTTGATTGATGAATATACTGAGAAACAACTAGAAGCTGAGGATTTGATTGTTGAATTGGACGTCCGCTTTGAAAGGATGAAAGAAAAGGAAAAACTCCAACTTCCAACGATTCAAACCGTCCAAACCAACTCTGACTTCACAAGTCGTCTACCTAAATTGGACATATCTAAATATGACGGCAATCTTCTCCGGTGGCACGAGTTTTGGGACCGATTTTCTTCCATGATTGCTAATAAACCGGGCATAAATGACGTGGACAAATTAGCCTATTTGCAAAGCTTGCTTGAAGGAGAAGCAAAACGGGCAATAGAAGGACTGGACATCACTGGTGTTAATTACAATGTTGCTGTTCAAAGACTACAAGAACGATTTGGGAAAAAAGGTTTCTTGATAGATGCTCACTATATTGCATTGCAACAAATACCCGCTGCCAGTCCGGATAATATATTAGAGTGCCGAAAAACTTTGGATGAGATTGAAAGACATTTACGTACTTTGAAGGCCATGGGAGAAGATGTAAACCATAAGCAGTTACGAGCATCTATTCTTCATAAATTTCCAAAGGAGATAGTATTTGATCTACGAATGACGATGACTTCAGACGATCAACCAGTTGAAGAAATTAGAGCAAATCTTGAAAAAATTATATCAGCAAGAGAAACTTCCTTGCAAAGAACAATGATCACTCAAGACCTCATACCTACGGGATCTAGTTTCACAACTGAAGCTTTCTACACAAGCTCTTCAAACTATTCCAAAAAGGAAAAAGGGAATCATATTAGAGTGAAACCCAAACCGAAATCGGGATCTTACGTGATCGCTGGTACGAAATTGGATAGAAAAGATAATAAACGGTATCATGACTCTACAAAGGACACAAGACAAATCCTGTCTTGTGAAACTCCCCCTAAACGACTAAAACTAAGTACAGGATGCGCCTTTTGTGGTGATGAACATCTTCATGAAAATTGTTCTAAATTTCAAACAGTGGGTGAGCGCAAACTAAGACTAAAGGATAGGTGTTTCATTTGCCTAAAAAGAGGTCACACTGCTAAGGAATGTAAAATGACAGGCTACACTTGCATGCATTGTAAAACCAAACATCATCACAACAGAAGTCTATGCCCCAAGGTTTTTACTAAATGACACATACTTAAAACTAACACCTATCTTTCACAATACGCTGAATATGACACACTTCTCCAAACTGTCACAGCCCCATTCATTTCTAAAAATGGTCAAGTGATTCTTGGGCGCTTACTTTTTGACACTGGCAGCCAACGAAGCTACATCAAATCTACAATGGCTGAACGACTTAAGCTAATACCTATTGAAAATACTTGTTTGACTGTATTTACTTTTGGAACATTGGAACCTAAAACAATCCAAGCTGAACTAGTATCACTAGAGATAAAACTGAAAGAACGTTCTAACGAAATGCAGGCGTATGTTGTACCCTCAACCACTGGAAAGTTGCCATCACATTTTAAATTGAAACAAGACCTACAAGTAAATTATCCTCACCTTCACATAGCATCAGATTCAGCTGAGGATTCTCCCATAGACATCATAGTGGGAAATGATTATTATTACACCTTCATTAAACCAGAAAGGATAGAAATTGGCCCTAATCTCTTCTTGGTTAAAACAGAATTTGGCTGGGTTCCATCGGGACGGTGCAAACCTGCAGAGTCTTGTCAGCAGCAATTATCTGTTCTGACTTATGTTCAAGGGGATCATAGATGCAAGCAGTGTGGAGAAGACTCATTCGTGTCTCCAGACTCTGCCATCATGAGGGAAGATCACTTACAAACACTGTGGGAACTAGAAGTTATTGGGATAAAGGATTCCCCAAAGATTACACAGGATGAGGAAGCTGTTGAGTTCTTTAATAGAACGACAAAATTCTACAACAATAGATACCATGTCAAATGGCCATGGGTGGAATACCCTCCTGCTCTTCCAATAAACTTTGGCCTTGCACTGGGTAGGCTACGCTCTTTACTAAAACGTTCACCTATTGATACTCTACAAAGGTATGACGCCGTTCTAAAAGAACAACTCGATCAAGGAATGATTGAAATAGTGACTGAAAGACACCTTCCCAAATCTCATCCTGTACATTACCTTCCACACCATTGTGTATTGCGTGAAGAGAAAACAACAAAACTCAGAATTGTCTATGATGGGTCTGCAAAAGTTAAAGGGCAGCATAGCCTTAATGAACTTCTTTACAAAGGCCCGTCTATGCTAGAAGACTTGACCACTCTTCTTCTGAAATTCCGAATACACAGTGTGGGAATAACTGCTGACATAGAGAAGGCATTTCTACAGGTCGGACTCCATAGTGAAGATCGAGATGTCACCAGGTTTCTATGGTTGAAAGATATCAACAACAGCCCAACAGATGACAACTTAATACATCTTCGTTTCTGTAGAGTGCCGTTTGGCATCCTATGTAGTCCATTCTTACTAGCCGCTACCATCAAGTTCCACTTAAATAATTCCAACACTTTATTAGGGAAACAATTGGCAAACCAAATCTATGTCGACAACCTGATTACAGGAGCTTCAAATATTGATGAAGCACTTCAAGTTTATGAAACATCTCGAGACCTTTTTGGAAAATTATCTATGAATATCCGAGAATGGGATTCTAACAGCAGGGCGTTTCTTGACCACGTTCCCAATGATCATCTAGCTGACGGTACCACTATGACTACAGTACTAGGCTTAAACTGGAATACGTCGGAAGATTATTTGACTTTGGCTACCAAATCTGATGTACTTGAACAAAACGTACTAACAAAGAGACAAGTTCTAAGACTCATCGCTTCCATATTTGATCCATGTGGATGGTCTGCCCCACTGACACTACCAACAAGAATTTTCCTTCAAAGTCTATGGATTGAAAAGGTCAAATGGGACACCCCATTGTCAGTTACTCAGAAAGAACAATGGGTTTCATGTACTAAACTTTTGAAGTTGATTCCTTCTATTTCAGTTCCTCGTTTCCTCCTACATGGTACCATAAACACTTTACTGAGCGAATCTGAAAACGAAATACACTGCTTCACGGACGCATCCAAAGCAGCTTATGTGGCCGTTATTTACATCAGAAGCAAAATTCAAAACCAAAATATTGTGCGGCTTATAATATCTAAATCCCGACTCACTCCATTAAAACAAAAAACAACGCTCACTATACCCAAGCTTGAACTACTGGCTGTTTTAATTGGAACGCGTCTCATCAACTATGTAAAAGAATCTCTTGATCTAAGATGGTCTACAATAAACTTATGGACAGATAGCACTATTGTCCTTAGCTGGCTAAAATCTCAAAGGTTACTACCACCGTTTGTAAGCAAACGTGTGAACGAAATAACAAAGTCTGGTTTCATACAATTCCATCATGTCCCATCCCAACTTAATCCAGCTGATGTAGCAACGCGTGATCTGAATGATGGTACTTTACCTGATCTCTGGCTGAATGGACCGCCTTTTCTCTACGCCGATGTCAGTGAATGGCCACAATATGGTATCAACACTACGGGTCCCCCTCCAAGTGATCAAGTGATGGTGGTAGTCACATCAGATTGTTCAGCACAAACAGAATCTCAATCACTACCTAGTCAGTTACCAGTTGAACCACTCAATGACCCAGACATCAACAATACCCCCGATTTAGATCTTAGCCCTATTAGAGTATTACAGAAGAAGTATTATCCACATGAATCAGAAGGAAAACTAACTGGATTGACTAAATCTCTTGGTCTCTTCCTGGATGTAGATCTTATCCTCAGATGCAGAGGACGATTTGCAAATGCCAGTATACCTCAACGTTACCCCATTTTACTACCTAAAGAATCCCCCTCGACATCTAATCTTATTAAAAGGATCCACGAGGATAACTATCACGTTGGGGTGTCACACACACTTAGCATTCTTAGAGAACAATTCTGGGTTCCACACGGGAGATCCTTGGTGAATCAAGTGTTACGGCGTTGTCAACAGTGTGTGAAACATGGTGGAGGTCCATATCAGATGCCTCCCATGCCTGATCTGCCAGTTGAACGTGTTACTTATTCGCCACCCTTTACTAATACTGGGTTGGACTACTTTGGACCTTTGACCATTTCCAGCTTCCAAGGTACAGAAAAGAGATGGTGCTGCATATTTACTTGCATGGCTGTTAGAGCAGTGCATATTGAGGTCGTAAAAAACCTATCTACAGAGGAATTTCTGTTGGGTCTACGTCGTTTCATAGCTATGGTCGGTGCTCCCAAGCTGATTGTCTCGGATAATGCTACTCATTTTAAACTCTCAGCCAGCATCCTTTCTTTGCCTGATGTTGTACGGCATGGAATCAAATGGCACTTCATAACTGAACTCTCTCCATGGCAAGGGGGGTTCTACGAAAGACTGATTGGAATAATCAAAAACTGTTTACGTAGATCTTTGGGTGATACATTACTCACAGAAAGCCAATTATCTACTGTAGTTAAGGAGGTCAGTGCAGTAATGAACTCTCGACCTCTGACGACTGTGGGGAGTGAACCAGAACAAGTACTTACTCCTGCCCATTTTCTGATTTCCTATGGACCCTCTGCTCTGATACAACCTGATGTGGAACACTCTTCTGGAACTTCTTCCGATGTTCGTTATCAGGTCATTGACAGCTGGAAGAGAACTCTGGCTATTCGACAAGAGTTTGAGAGGATGTTTGTTAACCAGTATCTTACAGGACTTAGAGAACGCCATTCCCATCGGCTTAAACAACCTCGGATTTTGAGCCATCGTCAACCCGCTATTGGTGATGCTGTTCAGGTGAAAGGGGATGTACCTAACCGGAACTCTTGGAGGGTTGGACGAATTACTGGTCTCCTTCATGGCTCAGATGGTATGGTTCGAGCAGCCCACGTTGCATTGGAGAATGGTTCCCAACTGACTAGGTCTCTAGCACACCTTTATCCCCTAGAACTTGACATTTCAGACCCTGTGGATATTTTGGCAGAACGTTGTGAGGACAATAGTCTACCATCCAGATCTACTCAGGATACTATACCATCCACCTCCACTTACAATGATCCAAACTCTACCACTTCTCATGCCGGACTCCCAAAAAATTCCCAAGTGGTACAAACTAACCCCCTGGATACTGTGACACCAACACCCAATGGCCAAGAGGATTCTGAACTTTCATCATCAATCACTCAAGTCTCGACACATAGCCCTACTCTAACCCAAACCGTTGGCTCCCATGCTACGCCACCCAGCTCTAGACCACAAAGAGCTAGTGCCAATGTCGCCCGGCAGAATATACGTCGATGGACAAGCGCCCTCTTCAGTAAGGCTATCGCTCGTCTCACCCCTTCTGCTCACTGATCTGGATCCTATGGAAACTACAGAATTTTTTGTGATTGATTGATCTTGTTTCCTTGTTCTTCTTTTATATTGCATCACATAATAATAATAATACGTTCTTCTTTCGACTTATTGTTTATGAAATGGTATTTCCTTTCTGCCCGGGGAGTGTCGCAAAAGGCGAGCTAGAAGTAGGGAAAGGGTACAACGTCGGAGTGGGGGTAGCCCAAGGGAGGCTAGCTGAAGTGCTCCGAGGCTAGAAGGGTCTAGTGCGTAGTATCGAGAGTGACTTGTGCTCTAACCTGGCGATCGTAAGTTCTATATACCTAATAATGATTTATAACTAAATTCCTTGTTGTTTTACCTATTGTATGTTGGTTCTTTGTTTCTATTAGTTTCTGCTCAGACTTTATGGATTGATTGGTTAACTATATGATGATCAAGCTATAATAGGATCATCTTGGATGTGCAAATGTGCACTTGGTTTGATGCTAACAAAACTAACTAGCGAGGTTCGGGCCAGCTATAAGGGGCGGTTGGAGGCTGGTTGGGGGAAAACTACACCCCCGGGAATGGGGGAATAACTACCCCCATTCAACTACCCCTAGGAGCGAGGGAAGAGCTACCCTCTGGTATTGTGGAATACCAACTCCTAGGGACGAGGGAAGAGCTACCCTCTGGTTTCGGGGAATAACTACCCCAAGTGTTTAGGGAAGAGCTATCCTTTTGTATCGGGGAATAACTACCCCTAGAGACGAGGGAATAACTACCCTCAGGAGTAGGGGAATAACTACCCCTTTGGAACGAGGGAACAACTACCCTCTATAGTTTTAGGGTATCAAATCAATTATACATACCTTTTTTATAATTGCCTAGTAATTAATAACATTTCAGAAGCGTAAAAAATATGTCAGTTTTAAGGGTAAGTTCAAATTAATCTATCTTTTCCACTTGCATTAATTAGTTTCAATACAAGATAAACAAATAACTCGTAAATATTAACAATTTACGACAACCTTCTTCAGGGCTCAAAGGATGTTTTCTTCAGTGAAACCACTAAACGTCACGTACTTATAGAAGATCAATATTTTTTTACTGCTATAATGAAAACGCTGCTGACTATTACACAAAGGTTTTTTATTTTTCTTTATTGATCGCTCGTCTGCAAAGAACTCCGATTTGCCATTGTCACTACCCACTAACCATACTACTACCTACCACGTACCTACAGCAATCTCATTTTGGTCAGCTAAAAGTTGAATGGAGATTAGGCCTCTTTTGCGATTCACACTCGTGTTTCTGATTTATCGTAAGTCCAACCCTTAAAGGTGGGTTCACAAGCGTCGGACTCTGCGTTCTGCCTGCTGTTTGGCCAAGAACAGATTGAAAGAGTCAGAGAGAGGGGGGTAATATTGTCGGAGAGGCACTTTTGGGAGGGACTGTCCGCATCCAAAAAATTGGATTTTGACGGAAAGAGTCGGAGAGAGGGTGGTAAAAGTGGGTGGTGGGCGGTGGAAGCAGGGAGGTGAGAGTCGCAATAACGCAATGGCACTGGGCTGAAAGCTGAATCTGGGAGCCCGAGAAGCATTCTGATTGGTGGAGCTCCAGGACGTAGTTGAAGATGAGTGCAACAGATCGAATTCATGATTGTTTGTTCCCAACCTCATCACAACAAGTCACCTTGTTTATCACAAATTTTTCTCCTTGGTGCGTTACCGGCCGCATCTAAGTAATTAATTTGATAACATTTAGTTATATTCATGACGAAAAAATCGAGTGATTTTCAATAACGCACTGGGTTTAAACTTTTCTATGGGTGGCAGTTGTTGATTGAACATTTGAACTACTGGCGATAGGGACAACAACAATTGTAAGGGCAACTTGGAAAATACCTTTTGCCTCGATTGGTTTTTCTAAGTAATGTTTGCAAATCTAAATGATGATGAAAGGAAAAGTTATCAATGTCTGGTCATTTGAAAGGATTTGAAAAGAAGCGGTATGAAGAGTGTGGCCTCCCCCCACCACTTCAATTTCTGTGGTAGTTCTTCAGCTGAAAGTAGATGGCGCAACTGAGGCAGCCTCAAAAATGCTTTTTAACATTAGCTTTCTCCTCTGTTAACTTGTCTCCAGTACTCTGTGCGCAATGGTAAGCGCATCGGAAAACGGACGCCTGTGAACACCTAAACGGAATGTCGGAAAGAGTCGCAGAGTCGGACGCTTGTGAACCCACCTTAAGTTCTCGTAGAGACCGAACAGTTTGTCCTACAGGGCTCCGGGAGGTCTAAAAAATTTTTAAAAATGCAATACTATTTAAAATTGGCGAAAAAACGATACCTTCATTTTGAGAGTTTTCGAGCTTGGGAACTTTTGAAAATTTCAACCCTTAATTTTCACCCCGAAGTGACCGACATCAACCAAAAGTTTCAGGGCACAACTAGACCCCAAATGAAGCCCATATACTAAATTTCATCAAAATCGGTCCTTGGGAAATAAGGAAAGTGCCGCGTACGGCGGACGGACGGCCAAATGTTTATTCGATTTTTGGATTTTACGTACATTGAAACGTAAACCAACAAATTTTGATGGTGGGGGGGGGGGTTTCCTTGGTCGATTCCAAAGGTTTATTATTGAAAATAATAAACCAAACTGAATAAAAACGCGTAAGTCGATTGACGTAAATCTGTTTGTTGGGTCGATCTACATAATTTGCTGATCGGACTTCGTGTAGTTTTGCCCGTTACAAGGATTTTATGACTGACAAACAGACACGGGACCAAAATTGTTCAGGAAGGGACGTAAAACACGAGTGGAAATTTTGATTTTGGAGAACTTTTTTTTCAACCCAGAAAAGTGAAAACAATGCTTCCGCTACCTTGGTAGACTGATAATTTCAATAATGTCTTTGATTTGGAAGCTGTAAACTTGGTAGACTGATAATTTCAAAAATTTCTTTGATTTGGAAGCTGTAAACTAGTAGACTGATAATTTCAAAAATTTCTTTGATTTGGAAGCCGTAAACTTGGTAGACTGATAATTTTAAAAATTTCTTTGATTCGTAAGCTTTAAACTTGGTAGACTGATAATTTCAAAATTTTCTTTGATTTGGAAGCTGTAAACTTGGTAGATTGATAATTTCAAAAATTTCTTTGATTTGTAAGCTTTAAACTTGGTAGACTGATAATTTCAAAAATTTCTTTGATTTGGAAGCTGGAAACTTGTATAAGATAAGGCGAACAAGTGATTGGAAAAACAATGATAACACCGGTATATCAGGGTGTTATTTTGGTCAACTTGGTGAGAGCCGAAATCAGCTGATCGAAAACTACTCTGTGAATTGAGTAGTCAGTTTTTTTATTCTGAAAACTACTCTTTGTGAAAATTTTTCATCCTAGTTGTTAGTAATGATATGAGTGAAAACGTTAATTTTCGATAGACTGCTCCTCGTCACCCGATCTTATTTAGCTCTCGAATTTGATTTTCACGTAAAGTGTTCGAACCGTTCCCCGTCCTACCTTGATTATGACTTGTGAATTCGGCGTGATTTTACCTACTCACTTCTTCCAAGAAGTCCGTCAAATCGTGGACGTGGCCATTGATGATCATCCAGTAGGTGCCGTCGCTTCCGTTGTGTTTGGCCACCTCGGCTGCCGTGATTTTCCTGTTTTCTGAGTCCTCCATGGATCCACGTGTGACGAGCAGATACAATTAAACGCGAACCTACTTCTAGCCTCTATCTACTCTAATTCTGGTCGCGGAACGATCCCTCATCGAGCACTGGACACTTTTCAGCAGACGAGGAAATGACTTTTGACATCGGTCATTAATATGCACATGTTTTAACTCACGCCTTGGAACAATCGCGTCACCACCTTGAAGTTTCTCCTCAAAATGAGATAAATTAATTGAACCTTTTGAAATTTTTTTAGCAAATTGACGCTCAGTTATTCATATAATTTGTGGAAATTGGAGTACTAATGGGAACTCCAATGGGACAGAGGGGCTGCTTCTAACAATTTATGGTGAAGTACTTAACTGATCCGATATCTATTTTGAAAAAGCATCTATCTGTAAGGAATATCCTCTGTTTTTGGTTTATTATTTCAATAATGAACCTTTGGAAATGACCAAGAAAGAAAATGTTCAACCCCCACTCAAAATTTGTTGGTTTACGTTCCAAGTTACGTAGAATCCAAAAATCGCATACAGGCCCGCTGTCCGCGGCACTTTCCTTAGTTCCCATTTACCGAATTAGATGAAATTTGGTTTATGGACTCCATTTGGGGTCTAGTTGTGCCCCGAAGATATTGGTTGATGTCAGTCACTTCTAAGGGTTGAAATTTTGAAAGCGCCCTAGCTCAAAACATTTTGATATAAAGGTATTGTTTTTTTCTTCAATTTAAGGTAGAATTGTGTTTTTAGAATTGTTTGAGACCACCCGGAGCTCTGCAGGACAAACCGTTCGCTCCCTACGAGAATTTAAGGGTTGGACTTAAGATAAACCAGAAACACGAGTGTGAATCGCAAAAGAGGCCTAATCTCCGTTCAATTTTTGGTTTATTATTTTCAATAATAAGCCTTTGGAATCGAGCAAGAAAAAAAAAATTTTAACCCCCCCTCAAAATTTGATGTTTTACGTTTCAAGGTACGTAGAATCCGAAAATCGAATAAAAAAATTTCCGTCCGTCCGCCGTACGCCGTTTTTATCTTACTTACTAGGGCATTTTTGAACATTATTTCAACCTTTCATTTTGAAATCCAAATGGAAAATGGCTAATTACCTTTCTCTTTTTTGCCGATCTGAAATTTCATCGGATTTTAGAGATACATAGTGCTCGGCCCTAGGGAATTGAAAAACTGAAATCATCAAAATCGAACGATAATTGCCAGAGAAAAGTGGGAAAAACCGTTGATTCAGTTATGTTTTTCCCATAAAATGTAGCTAAACTTGAAATTTTCTAGGATTTCAGAAATTCATTAGTGCATGGCCCTTGGGGATATAAAAACTGAAAGATTGTTGCTGGAATCATCAATCAGTTGTTTTTCCCATTTTGGTTTATTATTTTCAATAATGAACCTTTGGAATCGACCAAGAAAAAAAAATTTCAACACCCCCTCAAAATTTGATGGTTTACGTTTCAAGGTACGTAGAATCCAAAAATCGAATAAAAATTTGGCCGTCCGTCCGCCGTACGCCGTACGCGGCACTTTTGCCACTTAGCATCGACCGATTTTGATGAAATTTGGTATGTAGGCTCCATTTGGGGTCTAGTTGTGCCCCGAAGATTTTGGTTGATGTAGGTCACTTCTAAGGGATCCAAAATCAATTTTGAAATTTTGGAAACGCCTTAACTAAAAAAAATTCGATATAAAGGTATTGTTTTTCCTTCAATTTAAGATTCTATAGAATTTTTAGAATTTTTTGAGACCACCCGGAGCTCTGTAGGACAAACCGTTCGCTCACTACGAGAATTTAAAGTTTGGACGTACGATAAATCAGAAACACGAGTGTGAATCGCAAAAGAGGCCTAATCTCCGTTCAAATTAAAGCTGACCGAAATGCGATCGATATTTTTCTTCATGTTGGATGGTTGGTGGCTTTGCAGACGAGTGATCTATATAGAAAAATAAAAAAATAATAAACCATTGTGTAATAATTTGCAGCGTTTTTCCTTGGCAATTATTGTTTGATGTTGATGATTCCGGTGGCAATATTTCAGTTTTTGAATTCCCTAGGGCCGTGCACTAAAGGATTTTCTTAAAATCTTCAAAATTTCCAATTTAAATACAACTTTTAAAGTTTTTAAAGTTTTCATGCACAGAAACCCTTGGAAGACCTCATGGATACTACAAAATAGTACTCACACACGCGCGCGGCGTTGTCCACGGCGTAGTCCTTGCCTGGTGTGTGTGCATTTATAGTGGCCCCCCTTTTTCAAACGTGTGATCTCTTTAATTAATTTGTCTACCACATGTTATTGTATCATTGGGCTTAAAGTTATAATATATAGGTTTTCAAGGGTGCTGAATCCAAATTTGCGGTCAAAAACCTGAATTTCCGACCCACCGAAATACCCCATTGGAAATTTTAAAGGATTTTAAAAATTCATTAGTGCACGGCCCCAGGGAATTGAAAAACTGAATAATTACCGCTGGAATCATCAATCAGTAGTTTTTCCCATTTTTTTGGCAATTATTGTTCGATTTTGATGATACCAGCGGCAATATTTCAGTTTTTCAATTCCTTAGGGCCGTGCACTACCTAATCAATTTCTAAAATCCTTTAACATTTCAAATTTAGGTACAACTTTCTAAGTTTTTGCGCCTTCAATTTCGATAAATGCTAAAAACAAACGGCGACCGACTGAGACCCCCTTAAGGGCTTTCCTTCGATAAAACAGAATCACGAATGTGAATCACCAAAGAGGTCTAATCTCCGTTGAAATGGTAGATAACCAAAATGCGATCGCTGTTGGTTTTTTCGAGTTGTACTTATACAGTTTTGCTTCCCAATCAAATTTCCTTATGAATGAACCACAACTCCCTATTTTTCGAATCGAGTGGGAAGCGTTTATTTATTCCAAATAAACTTGATTGTGAAGGTAATGATGTAGAAGGTAGGTAAAAAAATAGTGACTATGGCAAAGCTGTGATCTTTGCAGACGAATGAAATGTACAGGAAAATGATGAACCTTTGCGAAATGATTTGCAACCAACCAACAACTAAAAATTTGCAACCATGTGGAAATGTCTACGATATGTTGAATGTTGGACGTCACACTCGATGAAGACCGAAACTTTTTTCAGGCTCTTATTTTTTTGTGTGTATATTTTCGTCATTAGTGTGTTTTATTCATTAAAATTCAATCGAAGGGGTTATAAGGGTTTAGTGACAGTTTATTGTATCCAATTTGAATAATATGTATTATGGAATCTTGCCATTCATTTTAATCATTCCTCATGGAACTTTTATTGTACTTACGAGTATAATAATCAGATACAGTGTGCATGCAAGCATTATGCAACGATTTGCAGCTGCTCGAAAGATAATTTTTCGTACTCAGACATCGGGCATCCGGGGAATTTCTAGATAGCTCACGCACGGGGTTTGCGTTGTGTCGCCGCACGCACTGTTAAATCCGACCCAGTTCAACATTCAAGGAGACGTTTATTGCGAAATCGTGATCGGACGAGACAATAACCAGAGCGCCGATCAAGGATTTCACTTCTATCGCTGGGATGCCTCAACTAGGTATGATTTCAAAACTCATCTTCCGATTGGGATATTGGAGTTGCAATGACGAATGCACCCCTTCCTCACTCTCTCTTTTGCTTCCGAACCTACCTAGAGAGCAAAAGGTATGAGTTTTATAATCACCAAGGCTTGAATTTAGGTAGGTATTGTATAGTTTTGTCACAACGAAAAATATTCTTCCTCTGTTCAAAAACCTCGAAAAATACTCTATTCTCGGACTCGTGGTAAATTGTTGATTTTTTTCGATTTTTAGTGTAAACCACACTACCGTACCGTAAGTACAGATTTTAAAAATTGCAGTAGTCCTAATTCGTCTTATACTTGTCTTTACGAATTCATGAAATAACCACTCGACTATTGTTATGTTTTAATGCTATTTGGTAGAAACTACACATTTCTGTGATTTTTGGACGATATTGGATTTCTGGACTGGTATACCTCTGTCAAAAATTATGCGCTGATTTCGTATGAACTTTGTATTACTACAATGAGGAATTTCACCGAATTCTGTTTGCATTTTTCCTGAATAGTGAATGGTGTGAGATAAATGAAAATTGGGTAGATTTTTGAAAATAAATACCCTTTTATTTTTGGCGGACACTCAAAATTTATGATTTCAAAAAATAACCGGGAAAACGGACCTCTTCAACGTGAAGCGGGAAGGCTCGCTTATTGGCTGTTCGGATCACCGTCTCCTCCCAGTGTTGCCTGACGG